>OZ012706.1:22340658-22400851 GCA_963942595.1 Cylloceria caligata
ATGAGACTAAAATTGAGTTTCAATAAAGCTTCCTCTGTACGAAAGCGAGGCTGGCCGACTGTCCACGCTACGATAAACGCCTTATCGCGAGAGCTGAACGGCGATCTAGCCGACTTGCGTACGAACGAAATGTACGAGTAACCGAATTAGGCGAGTTGCACTCAAGTAAAATACCTTCTGTCTCTCTCGCTCTCGTTTCTATAAGACGAGAATAATTGTGTCACTAACAAGTTATTTAAGAATACTCACTAACTACAAGTAGAGTAATTATTAATTAAACGAATATCCAATAATGATTAGAATAATCCATAATTGAAAAAAATATTTATATGAGATTAACGCAAAAATTAGCTTGCATACGACGAGTTAACTACAGAATCTGTAACAAAATTATTACTAGTGGTTTCATGTGAAGGATTTAATTAAGTTCCGTACAAACGCTGAAACTCTGAGCCATTACCATGGATACATCTACATAGAAGCAAGCATAGGGATATTACCTAGACTAGGAAACTCTATCGAGAGTAGGCCAAGAAGCGGGGTGGTAAAAATCGCCTCATTTTCAGGGGAAAAACGCCTCGAGCGCATTCCCTCACCTAATCGCGTGGTCTTCTGTGTATCACATCGCGCTGACAAATCAGAGCGCGCCATATCGATGCACTTGCATAGATCTATGGCTCTGCATGCCGAGAAGCTACTCTGCGGAGTAAGGGGAATGAATACGTGTATGGTTGAGATAGACGACGGGGAAATTCTTATAATCAGGATAGGGTTTTATCCCTTCCTTTCTTTTACACGCTTGACGACAAGAATTTTCGACGCTCAGGAGCTCTATAAAAGACCGCGAAAATCGGCCGGCGACACAGTTTCACGGGGAGTAAAGGAGACAGTTTCACGGAGAGTAAAGGACTAATCACTAGCCAGGCAGTCAATAAGTCGCCCGGCAGTGAGTTAATAGTCCGCAGGAGTTAGACTTACTTTTCACGGGGATTCAAGTTAGACAGTCTCATGGGGACCAAGTAGTACACTTCAATAGTTTTTCACCGCGGCTCAATTTCACAAAGTATAGTTTCAAGTAGTACAGAGTACGAGTACAGTACTTATAATTATTAACGCGTGCGAAATCGGAAATATTAAACGTACAACATTCGACTACTCAGGTAGATTTATTTCAATAAATAATTATTAATACGCACCAACGTCTACGTTCGATTTTGACTTTGTCCAACTACACTAGTCAACGTCTAACCAACGTTCAACAGCAAGAACCACAGCAACAAACCACCGTAAGTACAATTTTCAATTACCAATTAAAGTGAAATCTTGCTCCGCGTGAAATTGTCATTCAAGTCCCACCCCATTATTCGTGAAGTGATTATCCCCAACCAAGAACAAAACGCACTCCAGCCCTATCCCGAGTAATTTTCCGCGAGGTTAGACTCAAAAACGGGCTTGCGTCTTCGGTATTTTCTCGTCGGGTGTGGTAAAGGGAGAATTTATTCTCCTTGACCAGAGCACGGAAAAGATAGACCGAAACGTGTATTCTATATTAAATTCGTGGGTTCGTAAGATAGGCCGCGATTTTGACGTAACACTGAGCATGTTTGAGGGCCTCTGCGTCTCCTCGAACCGCGTGCGTCTCGGGGGCAGTGCGGGGAGTGGAATGTCCTCCATCCCTGCTCCTCCTAACCGTCGCGGGAGCTCGGCAATTTACTCTCTCAAGAAGTGGATAAGCTCGTACTCGTCCGCCCCAACCTCGTTTAGCATATCCGCCAAATTCCGTCTTACCGACGGTGTTTCAGCCTCCCTGAGTTCGCGAACGAGTTCGCGTGTGCCTCTATCGTGCTCGCGCTGCAGTCTTTCGCACTGCCGTCAAGCTCTTTCGAATTCGCGTTGGCTTCGGTCGACCGCCTCAAACCGATCGCGTACTCTTGCTGGTACCGATCGGGCTGTCGTACCGGTAGCTGTAGAGAAACCTACTCGATCTATAGTTCGCATATTCTTTATTTCCTGGTCAACCATGTTTTCGGTGATGTGCTCGGGCGTTCGCTCGCCAGTAGCTATATTAAAAACGTCGCCGCTATCGTCACTGTCGAAATCCCCGAACGACGCACCCCTACGTGGGTTTACGCCAAACTGGGCCGTCAGACGGTCTGCAAGGGCCTCCTGCCTGGCCGAGGGGATTCGTCCCGACGGCGAGAGCTCTAATAGCGCCCTGCGCGCTTCATAGACAATGTCCCCTACAGCCGCAGCTAATCCGGCACTGGGGTCTACCCCTGCGCCAAGCAACGTCGTCTCTAGCGAGTTGCCCCAACGTCTTGATCGGGCCCCTCTAGATTCCGACATGTTTATTTCGCGACGGGCTTGATTTTAATATTTCCCAAACAAAAATAATCTCACGAGAGATATATGTATCCGATGGAATATTTTACCGATTTCCGGCTTTGACTCTACTGGCTTTGACTTTACGGCTGAATGTATATATATAACGTAACCGCCACTTACAGGAAGATGGTCTGGAAGATTGTCCTCTCCATGGCGTTGTTCTCGGGTGCAGTTCCTTCGGTGCTGTAGACCTGTTGCCTCGTAGCTTCCCTCGAAGGTCGGTCCAGTTGTCCTCCCTGGTACCGTTGACCCGTCTCTTGGTGGTTCCTGGGCTCGTCTTCTGTGCATCGGCAATGACTGCGCGAGGGCTTCGTCTCAAGTTACCGCTTTGGGTACTCGGTTGCACACTTTGTGCGTTTTTCCACGACTTGACGTAACACCGCCAATCGGGATTTCTAACGGTTGACCGATGTCACACCGCACCGACGTACACTTTGCGCTTTCGTGTTAGCTTAGTCGGGTTTTCACGAACTACACTGGCGTCTTTTGCACGAGTCGTAGTCGTCACTTCAGAGTCACTCTTAACTTTGTCAAAAACACTTTTGTCCAAATAAATCACGTATCACTTAACTTTAGCAAATCCCACCGCTGCTATCAAATGTTATGCCGGTACCGCGTAATTGGATTATTCGGTATTCGGTATAATATTAAAAAATTATTATTTTTGGGATCATTTGCCGATAAGGAGATGAATCTCGAGTTATCGATGAAAACGCGAATTTATATAAAAGGAAGTATTCATTATAGGCAATGGTAACTTTCCATTGTCTATTCAAAAGTCAATGTAAGAATGTACAGTAATCTGTTGTTTCGAGTATTTGACGAGGAACCAACCCGTTCTATCTTGAGTCTAACCTATAACTGTTCTTCGTAAAGCAGTTGCTAACTGTGTTCACGAAAATCCCTTAATTCGCAATTTTAGCGTTAGCCTATCGTCGAACGCCAAGCGAGTCGCTCATGCTGCGTCGGCGTTCTTGGGGTCGTTCGTACGATCGGGCATTCGACTTCATTTCCTGTCTTGAACGAATTCCAATGTTTCTTTGCTATGGAATATTCCCAAATATACGAAATACGGAGTGGAATATTACGCGGCACAACACCATACTCTTCTGGAAAGCCTACTCCTACTTATCAACAATCAATAGAACAACATACAAAAATTTTATCATCGAAACCACCAAACCAGGGACCAACACTCTAACACCGATAATACACAACAACACAGTCAGATATCTTGGCATACAATTAAACCATCTTCTCCGCGGCAACCAACATATTTACATACATATTGATTACATTACATATTGAACTCCAACTCAATAAAGCGAGATCCGCGTTCTTAGCCAATAACAAGATATTTTACAATAAACATTCATTTAATAGAACAAAAATCATACTGTACATGCTATTGGTAAGACCCATACTCACATACGCAGCACCAATCTGGTGGAATACCAGCCACACGATTATGGAGAAATTGCGTATATTCGAAAGAAAATGTTTTCGCACTTGTCTCAAACAGTCCCGGTCATCTACTACCGACTATCAACATTACATCAGTAACAAAACCATACATTCTTTAGCTAACACAACACGCATTGACTCATTCATCATAAAACTAACTAGGGACTATTTCCACACATTTCCACATGGCGCTAACCCTATCATTCAATCACTCTCACGCATAGACATACCAAAAATAACCAAAGAGCTGATGTCTGGTTACGTCACACCCTAAGCATTCATACTATGCGACAAAAAAAGACTCATACCAGATTCATATAATATCCCCCTCCTCTATCATTGGAGGCGCTAACTGTGCTAACAAGCGTATAGTCCTAGATCTCAACCTACCAATTAACCAGAACCCACAGTTAAAATTTAACACTAACATCCCTACACAGGATTTCTACAATTTCAAACGCTTAAACTTTAATAAATATTGGTGGCTGACCATAGACGACACCCATATGGGTGCGCTTAATGCACGTTATAGGCATAGAAGAACACTGACTCGAACAAGGCGAAATAGACAACCATAAAATACTCGGCACAGCACTGAAATTGTTATAATATTAATAAGGCTATGAAAGGGCAGCTGCTCCACCCATCGTATATATGTAACATAGTATCGTTTATGTAGTTGTTAAGTTTATGTAGTTAAGTTAAATCATAATTATGGTCCTTTGTTGCAGATTAATTAATTAATCCTTTTTTATACGCGGTCATATGTTTCTTAAGAGTGATAAATCTACGCGACAAATGATTTTGACCAAATTTTTTTTGATGGAAAATTTCTGGCAGTTCGCAACCCGGTTAGAGTCAGCGCCACCTTAGATCCCTGTGTTATTACTAGTGAATTTACACCGAGCACACTGATAGCTGCAACGATTCTCGAGTACTCGCTTAAACTTAGAATTACACTATGTGCAGAACCCCCGACTACCTAGCGCACTAGCGAGATTTATTATTCGTTGATAGTGATGAGAACGCTCGTAACATAGAATAAAGAGCGTATGATTAATTTTACCTATTGCCGAGAGTACTGATTTCCGCCCATCGTACAGAGCCCGAACGCGTTTCCAAAGCTGCGAAACTCATAAACGATCACTATACCCTCGTGAACCGAGTTCTAATAGAAAAGTAGAATATAGCGTACCCCGTGCCCTCTAGACGGCATCATTAACCCCGCATGACGTGTGAGCTCTATCGCTGCTGTACTATATATTGCGCTCCTCGAAGTCCATTCCGAATTTGATACCATCATCTGTGTAGCTCACCCGTACGAATTTGACTGCATTCGGCATACGCTCGAGCTTTTTTGCTATAAACTCGTGCGTAAGCATGGTACGCCCATCGTACGCCCCCACGGGCGACTTCAACGCCTCGTACTATACACATCGTCATTCTATAAGTACCGTCGTCTATTCGAAATTCTCGCGCGTTCTGAACTACACTCCTAATTCGTTGCCATATATCGTTAAAAACGATGTTATGCGCTGGTCGAAGTAATAACCATACATGTCGTTGCGCGAAAGAAGACACGCTCAGAGTCATACCCACATGATCATATCACTCGCAAGGTTCTGTAAGACGAGTGAGAGCATTTCGTACACCGCCCTCGACCTAAGTCAAATGATCAATACCATTAGGTAGTTAATGAAAATAAAAATCGGTCTCTCGCCCCTGCGTCCTAAAGCGTGAAAAATATCGTCTCTGCTAGTTGTCGATACCGAAATGTTAACCAGGAAGCAAAATACCACCACCCCGTATCGCTATCCGCCCGCCGCCAGTCTGTCCACCTGGAAGCATAATAGACGATTTGTTAGAATTTTTAATACGATATTATTTTATTTTTTCGTTCCTAGATATACTATTTATATAAATTGTGTAACGTAAGAATTACGAACTTATATTTGCTTCTAGTCCTCGAATCTCTCGACTGCACCCGGAAAACGCCGACGCTTTTCGTAAACCAACTCGTCTGCCCGCGGTCTCGGCACAGTAAATCATGCAAAGCAAAAAACGTTTGGGTCTGATTGGTACCCTATTTTTTAATTCTTACTTTTATTATTCCCGTAATTTTTTTATTTTTGCCAGCGCAATTGTATTATGAAAAGCTTACCTGCATCTACCGGATCTTCCTGCTCCTCCTCCTCCTCGTCATTCTCATGTCCTCCGCGTCCTCCTCCTCGTCTTTCTCCGCATTCTCCACGTCGTCCTCCGCCACCTCCTCCTCCTCTACCCGTTCTTCTTCTTCCTCTTCTTCTTCTTCTTCTTCTTCTTCTTCATCTTCTTCTTCTTCTTCTTCTTCTTCCTCCTCGTCATCTGAATTGCTATTGGTATGATCGCTTGAACTGTATTGTCGCAACAGACCTGCGACGGCTCCGTCTGTTTCTGTCGTAGGACCTACCATGAAAATACCGTTTGTTGGTTTATATCCGTAGAACCGTTGGATAAAATTTATCCCATGATTCCCTGCAGCGCTCTCACCATCGTCATCTCTGCTATGATTCTCTAAATCGATTCTGCTCTCCTTATTGAAATAATAGGTGTCGGATCCCATTTCTCCCTCTTCATAGCGTCGAAGTATATAAAAATCTTGTGAAATAAAGAAAATAAAATAAAAGTAAATAACGCTGCATATTATTTACGTCTTTCACTGATTGTGAGTATGGGCTGCAAAGCAAGCTCATTCAGTCACCCACGACGACGAATAACACGCACCACCAAATCAATAATTATTTAATTATCAAACAGTCCAATATTATACGCGTCAACGAAATCGCGCTGATGACGCTCGCACAGCATACCGTGAATCTTACGAACAGTTCCCATAGCGTGATCTATAAATTTCTTCTCCTCCATCGTGAACTCAACGTCGGCCTACGTTTCAATATAAATTCTATCAATTTTCTTATCAGTGAGCGATTAACCACCCTGACCATGATTGTTCTCTACTTCTCTGTTAGAGAAGTAGCAACCACAGTAAATCAGATAATTAACTAGAGATTTTTAAAAGCGGCACGCTGTTATATATGTATATTCGTTTAATACGTTCTTTCTCTTTTTCTCTCTCTCTCTTTCTGCACATACTGCAGCGATGTTATGAATACGACTAACCAAGAAGATGGCTGCACACGATCACTTTACAAAAGCAAGATGCATGAAAATATTTAGCGATGGTGATGTAAATGTAAGACCCTGTCATGTACTAAGTTATGGAATTTCACGGACGAATGTCATATTGTTTTCATCTAATCTCAAGGTACTTGGCCATGAGGAAAATCAGAAAATTTCGTCGACGAATATTATTTAGTTTTCATGCCACATCTTATCTGTATGTCAAGGTGTGAGTATGCACATACGTATGCGAAAGAGAGTATGCAAGTGATTTGAGATATATTTGCTATGCTGATACTAGGCTGTTAAGGAGAATGCGACAAATATCAAAGAATATTGGTGAGTCATTTTTAGTCGTATGTTTAACAGTATCAAAAGTAGCGGCGATGCAATTAGACGGTGGGGGTAATCTGTGTAAAACGGAGTATGAACACCGCCGACGGTTCATTCGAAAAGTTACAGTCTACGAGAAAGCAATAAAAATGGCAAATAACGGTGCTACGTCTCACACGATATCGCCGTATATAGGGAACCCCGTTATGTACTGTTTAAATAAATCATTCAGTAAAATACTCGTCGCCGGTCTCGAGTTGACCTCTGCGTGTCTGACTCTAGTGGTGAAAATATTATCGAATACTTCTACCGGAAATACACTCAGTGCCGACGAGTGGCGAATGTTTAAAAGTGATTTTTCTTGCGTACAACGATATTGCGAAGCACATGGAGCTGATGCCGAGAAAATGTGTAATACCCGCATAGAGCACAGAGCGAATTAAAAGCTTAGGTCTAAAGTTATTAATATCGGCGAAGAAGAAATGCAGTTGAATTATGATTATTTGGTAAATAGAATCAAAATTCAACAGGGAATCGATACAGTCGATGATGGATTCGATACGCGAATAGTGAAGAAAACAGTTAAAAAAAAGAACCAATATACAATTTAGAAGCAGAGGCTAAGAAGGTTCTATAATAATTGAAGTAGATGAAGAATCGCACGATATGATAGTGAGAAAAGAAAAATTGAATGTACAATGGAAAAAATGCCCTGTATTCAATCATTTTTATGTCAAAAGGTTATTCAAATGTTAGGGCTATTATCATATAGCAAAGAATTGTGAAAGAGACGAAACATGTCATAAATGTGCGAGAAATCACAAATCAAGTGAGTGTATAGCCGAAAAAAGCAAGTGTGTAAATTGTATGTTTAAAAATCAAATATTGAATCTAAAAATAAATGCTGAACATGACGCACTCGATCGGAATGCCCAACATACTCGTACAAAAGAGCGATCCAAGAGGAGAAGAGAAGTTCAGGATGGGAAGTATAGTGGCAACAGAAGGAAGACATGATAGGGTATGTGTTGAGAATTCCAGTTGAAGATGTTGGTTGGAATCTGCAATATATTGAAAATTATGAGTTTTCACTCACGGCAGGGAAAAAGAAACCAGACACATAGTTGTTTAAACGAGAAAGTGGTTTTTATTGTACCATCGACTCTTCTGCTGTGAAATAACTTGGAAAATATATACAAAATATTATATAACAAAATAAATAAACAGTGAATTTAAACTGGAAAGCACACAATTGTATTAATTGTGTGCTGACATGTGAAGAGGTTAGTGTGATGCAGCCAGCGCTGCGGAGCACGACACAGAACGAGAGCTGAGAATGCACAAGCAGGTAGAATGAGTACACAGCACTTTTCCAGAATGCTCAATTGTGGAAATGTGCTGGGAATGAGAGCGTGCATGTACAGTTATATCAGTTGAGCAAAGCAATATGTAATATAATGAGAAATAACGTGATGCAGTCAGTGCTGCAGAGCACGGCAAGTGAGAGTATGAGGATGCACAAATGAGTAGAGAATATTCACAGTATTTTCCCGGCAGATTTACTGGGGGAAACTACAGTGAATATGAAGCACATGCGTAATTATGTTAATTAAGCAGGCAAGATAGAGTGAGGAAAACGTGGTGCAGCCCGTGCTGCAGCGCACGCCACAAAATGAGACAATTATGTTGATGTACCGACTTATTTTTTATTCCTCACCGCCAGTGAATTGCACAGAATTATAACGATGTACTCTTACCGTGTTTTTGAGTCCTGTTGAGCTTGAAAATGCTGAGAAAACCCGGTGAGCTGGTGAAAAATCCGAGAGTGTGACAGAGATGTGCGCGCTGTCCAGGCGGGTTTCTACCGAAGAGTCAAAAATAGCAATATGGCTGCGTAATACGAAAGCGTCGTTGAGCGCTGAAGTCAAATGAGAGAAATAGCCGGTGAGCGAAGCCGAAGTCAAGCGAAAGAGAGATATCATCTCGCTTAACGCGGAGTGCCTGCAAGACACAGCCTAGGCTCCGCGAGTTCCAGCCTCGGCTATCTCCGGCCCAACCGAACGCCGCGTGCTAGACCGCAGCAACAGGTCGACGCACGGCGAATATCGATCGCCATGCGCCAGCTAATTATCTAACATTTGCAAATATACAAAGTCTTACATTTGTAAATATAAAAACATTATGCAAATATACAAAGTCTTATAGCGCATAAGTACGAAATAGGATATCAAGTAGTGGACAGAATAAAGCTCACAATTATAGCATTATTGGAGATTCGAGTGACTGCTAAAATTGGAGACAGTGAAGTGTGTACTACTGTGTTCAAAAAGTAAGGTGAATTTTGTTTTAAAATTAACATTTTTTATTTATTCTTCCAAATCGATTTCGTCCCCCTCAAAATAATCCCCCCTAGCTACAATACACTTATGCCAACGTTTTTTCCAATCTTTGAAGCATGCTAAAAAGTCGTCCTCAGGTATAGCCTTCAATGCGCGTAGCGATTCACGTTTGATCTCTTCAATCGACTCAAAACGATTTCCCCGGAGTGGTCTCTTGAGCTTTGGGAACAGCCAGAAGTCACACGGTGCTAAATCAGGCGAATACGGTGGTTGTGGAGTGACATGAGTGGAGTTTTTGGCGAAAAACTTACGAAGAACCAGTGCTGTGTGCGACGGTGCATTATCGTGGTGCAAAATCCAAGTGTTGTCTTTCAATAATTCTGGCCTTTTCTTGCGAATAGCTTCACGCAAACGACGCATAACACTTAAATAATATTCCTTGTTAAAAGTTTGGCCAGTGGGAAGGAATTCGGAATGCACCACACCACGATAATCGAAGAAAACTGTCAACATGACCTTGATTTTTGAGCGACTTTGGTATGGATTTTTCGGTCTTGGTTCACCTTTGGCACGATATTCGCTCGATTGATCGGTTGTTTCCGGATCATAGGCATAAATCCAAGTCTCATCGCCCGTAATAATTTGTTTGTAGACGTCCTGATAGTCAGCAATCATTGATTCACATGCTTGAACGCGCCGCTCTTTTGCGAAAAAATTGAGAAATTTTGGCACCAAACGCGATTTGACTCTTCTGAGGCACAAATGATCCTTCAAAATTGCTTGCACTGATCCAATTGGTATTGCAAGCATGTTGGCAAGGTCTCGAATTGTTAATCGACGATTTTCGAGCACCAATTCCTTGATTTTCTTGATGTGTTGCTCATCAATTGACGTCGATGGTCGTCCAGAGCGTTCCAAATCATCAACACGTTCTCTGCCTTCTTTGAAGTCTTTGTACCACTTGTAAACATTTTTCTGTGACATAGTCTCGTCACCGAAGGCCTTTTGTAACATTCGATACGTTTCAGCGGCGGAAATTTCATTCCGCAAGCAAAATTTAATAGCGCTTCTTTGCTCAACAAAATTCGACATCGTAAAAATCGCCAAATTCACTTTTCTTTGTTCACAAAACCAAGCGTAAACTAAAAACTAATGATGATATTGACATGTAATTTGTCACAGATGTCACTAACAGTCCTACCAACTTGAAAAAAAATTCATTTGTCCGATTCGGTTAACGCGGGAAGTTTACATTAAAAATTCACCTTACTTTTTGAACACAGTAGTATGCTGGGCTATAGCGTAATCAGATATGATGTGGAAAATAGGAACCCAAGCGGTGCTATTTTATACGCGCGATGATATTAAGTATGTTTGATACTGATGAGTGAAATAGAACTGAACTATTGGTGTTGTAATAAATTCCATCCAAGTGGGGGGGAATCCAGCGATTTTTTACGCGGTTCCTCATCGTCTACGTCATTTCCGGCTAGCACTTTGATTGTGGGCGGAAGTTTACTAAACTTATTATTGTCTAAATCAGGTCCAATCAGAACCTTTATTCGTCCAACAAAGGATAGAGTTGCTCCTTTGTCAAGCACTCCGATACACAAATTGTTAATAACAAACAAGGTAGGATTATTGTCAGCAATGAACCAGAATTTTGCTGGCCAAACGATTGAAATTTTACGAATATTTGTAGCAACAATGAATATTCCAGAATTGTAGCAAATGCGGCCGTTATCGCCATAAAGTTTTACTTGAATAGCAGCGTGATCTGTTTTTGCTGCACACAATTCGAAGTCCAACTGCAGAGGTCTGTATGTTCTCTCCTTGAATTCGAGGCAGTTGTCGTGTTTGTAGGTTACAGCAGTGTTCTTTTCCTTTGCGGCGGATAACTCATCAGTGAATGGTGTAGTTCCACTGGGTGATATCTTCTTAAATGTTTTCCTGCGAGCGCGACGCGTCTTCCTTGGAGCCATGGTTCAGATTGAACTCTGTACACACATACATGCATATTAATACGGTTGCTAGGAGGAACTAGAAGTGGGAGGAATTCGTGATAAGCCCCACCACCACGACAAGGTTTCCTCCGTGGTGGGGACACCTCCCCTCTTCCGCTCGGGGTCAAGAGCTTATTACTTGGCTTTTAGTTGAAAGTTAAAGCCGTTTAAAATTATCCGGTTATCCCCACTACTACAGTGTGTTGCAATAAAGGTCAACGATAAACTATATAAAGGAGTGATAATGATTGTGTATCACTCACCATGTGCGTCAGATGCTGAATTTACAAAGTACACAAGGTATGTAACCGAGGAACTAACAACAAAAAGCGACTGTTTAATTATAGTAGATTTTAATATACCAGGTCTATAAATATGAAACTGCCAATGTAGTTACCGTCAAACCGCGTCATTGGCGCCATTTCCTTGTTGACATCTCTGACAAAGATTTTCAACTCACAACAATACAAGTTTCATACAACAGCATAGTTTGTAATAGCGTTGAACATGTCGAATTTTGTGCCTGGAAACTACGATTCGCGGACAGCATTGATTTTCTGTTACCATTTGAAGAAAACTGCTGCAGAATCGCATCGAATGCTTGTCGAAGTTTACGGCGAGCATGCTCTTGGTAAATCACAGTACTTTGAGTGGTTTAAAAAAATCAAAAGTGGCGATTTTGATGTGAGAAACGAAGAACGTGGAAGACCACCGAAAAAGTTTGAAGACAGCGAATAGCAAACATTGTTAGATGAGGATGACACTCAAACGCAACAATAACTCGCGGATCAATTAAATGTGACACAAGAAGCCGTCTCCATACGTTTGAAAGCCATGGGAAAGAACCAGAAGATGGGGAAATGGGTTCCACATGAACTGAATGAAAGACAACACGAAAACCGAAAAACCACTTGCGAAATGCTGCTCGCCAAGTACAAAAGAAAGTCATTTCTCCATCGAATTGTGACTGGAGATGAAAAGTGGATATATTTTGAGATTCCTAAGCGTAAAAGATCATGGGTAACTCCAGGCGAACCATCAACATCGACTGCAAGGCCAAATCGCTATGGACGGAAGACTGTATTTAGTGGGATCAGAAGGGTGTGATCTAAAGGGTGGTTAAATTTTAAGGGCCGATGTTGATTTTGAATAAAACACAAATTATTTAGGAAATTATTGTCAATTCTTTTTATTATGATAATATGGTATGGTTCAATTATGTATGGAACAAAATATCGGCCAAATGGCCGCCGCGACCTCGGCGGCACACCTCCATCCGATGGTCCAAATTTTCGATGACGCTTAGGCATAATTGAGGTTCTATGCCGTTAATGTGCCGAATTATCTCATCCTTTAGCTCTTGAATTGTTGCTGGCTTATCGACGTACACCTTTTCTTTCAAATAACCCCAAAGAAAGAAGTCCAACGGTGTCAAATCACATGATCTTGGCGGCCAATTGACATCGCCACCACGTGAGATAACACGGCCATTGAATTTGTCGCGCAAAAGAGCCATTGTTTCGTTAGCTGTGTGGCAAGTGGCACCGTCCTGTTGAAACCACATATCGCCCACATCCATATCTTCCAATTCGGGCCATAAAAAGTTCGTTATCATCTTACGATAGCGAACACCATTCACAGAAACTGCCTGATCGGCCTCATTTTGGAAAAAATACGGCCCGATGATGCCGCCAGCCCATAAACCTTACCAAAGAGTCACTCTTTGTGGGTGCATTGGTTTTTCGACAATCACTCTTGGATTATGATTCGCCCAAATGCGGCAATTCTGCTTATTGACGAATCCACTGAGGTGAAAATGTGCCTCATCACTGAAGATGATTTTCTTCGAAAATTGATCATCCACTGTTGCCATTTCTTGCTACCATTCTGACCATTGACGACGTTTGGAATGGTCAAGAGGCTTTAGTTCTTGAGTCAATTGCACCTTATAAGCGTGTTAATGCAAGTCTTTATGCATAATGTTCATCAACGACGAGCGTGAGAGGTGCAATTGTTGGGCACGACGACGAGTTGAGGTGGACGGCTCTTCAGCCACACTATCGCGAACAGCAGCAATATTTTCTGTAGTACGAGCTGTACGAGCATGCACTGGTGTTTTAATATCTCCTACAGACCCGGTTTGCTCAAATTTTTGCACGATTTTTCCGATTGTACGCACATTTGGACGATTAAATTGACCGAAAAAATCACGAAGTGCACAATATGCATTTTGATTTGAACGCCCATTTTCATAATAAGCCTGAATAACTTTAACGCGTTGTTCGATTGTGTATCTTTCCATGGTTCAAATTGAGTTAGTCTGAAATTGAGAAATGTCAAATGAAATGCAGAAAAAAACTTGACGTTTAGGTGTGGTTCACATTCAACATCGGCCCTTACAATTTAACCACCCTTTATTATGAGCTGCTAAAACCTGGCGAAACCATTAATACTGAACGCTACCGACAACAAATGATCGATTTGAATCATGCTTTGCGTGAAAAGCGACCAGAATATCAAAAGAGGCAACACAAAGTGATTTTGCTTCATGATAATGCACCATCACACACAGCAAAACTGGTCAAGGAAACGATTGAGGCATTTAGTTGGGAAATACTTTCGCATGCGGCTCACTCACCAGACTTGGCTCCGTCCGATTACTACTTATTTGCATCGATGGGACACGCACTTGCTGAGCAGCGCTTTACTTCTTACGAAAATGTACGAAAATGACTCGATGACTGGTTTGCCTCAAGAGAGCAACAGTTTTTTTGGCGTGGCATCCAGAAATTGCCATACAGGTGGGAAAAATGTATAGCTAGCGATGGGCAATACTTCGAATAAAATATTTTTTATCATTTTCATACAATAAACGTGTATTTTCTATACAAAACTTCCGGTTTAATATTTATAGACCTGGTAGACGTTAGGATAGACTCTTTCTTCAAAAATAAACTATTAACAGGATCGTTGAGCTTAGGGATGAAACAATATGTTAATAAGCCAACGGGAATAACGCAGTATAGCCAAACAACTATTATTTGCTATATGAACGCGCAAGTACAGGTGGAACATGCAACAAAAATATCGGATCATGCATGGATCAAAATCAGATCAGGCACAATCAAAGAGCAGAACAAATAATGTACATAGAATATAAAGCAATAAATTACAGTAAAATGAATGTGAATGAATTTAAAGTGGCCCTGAGAACTATAATACAATTAAGGAAAACCAAGATGCGGAATTAAGTCGCAGAGCAAAGATGTTTGTCGATAACATAGTAGGCACGCTAGACAGGTTCGCTCCTAAAAAAATAATGAAGATTTGAAAGTTATGGGAGGGAAAAATTGTTTTCAGATGATATAACAGTAGGTTGCTACTGAAGGGGGAGAGGGGACGAAGCGTACAGGGAAGTACTTTACACTGATACGAAGGATCATCGCCACCAATTTAAAGTGGCAAGGAATGCGTAGTTAAATTTTTAAGGAAAAGGAAGAAAGAATATTATGAAAATATCATGTAATTAGAAAAACCTGACGGAAATGTGGAAAACCTTGAAAGAAATAATTAGAGGATACTCAACGGGTGCGAAAGAAATACGGAATATAGAAGGGTAGATGGAGGATTATTGAAGACACGAGGGCGTACGGTCGCAAAAAGTAGGGCTCTGTGAGAAATCGTGCATTAGAGTTGTTTTTGTGAGCTAAAGTGGCTAAAAAGTCTGTTAAAAAGCAAAGCAAGGCGAGTGGACTTGATGAAATTGGAGATCGGTGAGGAGGTGGTGTAATTTGAGTGTTTTTTCTCACAAAATCGAGGTGCATAAAAGTTCAGGTTAGAAAATACCTCAAAAAGATGGCGGAACACGGAGGGAAAGAAGCTGGGTGTGAGCGATCGGAAGATAGGCGCGAGTTGCGTAAGACACCGTCAGATGACGACAGCGTGCGCTGCGTCGTGAGTGCGGAAGAGACAATAGATGGCAGACCAGTGAAGAATAAGCTGGTTAAGAGACCCAGAGGAAGACCCCCGAAGAGGAGAGAGGGAAATGTTAAAATAGACAGATATCTTTTGGATCTGAATGCGGCTCAAGGAACAGATGAAGAGCTGATGGAATGTGAGGCGTTTGAAACAAAAAGTAAAGTGTGTCACACACCGCGCAAAAATATAGACGAAAGTGAGAAAGTTCATGTGGAGATAGCGGCGGGAGAGGAGAGTGTGATGACACTCCATCAAGGCGCGGGGGGATACCGGACTAAGAAGTGCAGACGAAGGAGAGTGTGAAAAGACAAAAGAGAAAACAGATATAGAGACGGAAACAGTCTGTATTGTGACAATGGAAGACAACACGGGTCAGAGTGAGATTGAAGAGTCTGAATTGTGTATGGCGAAAGTGGGGTGAAGGACAGAAAGAGAGTGAGAAAGTGATGCAAACAGGAATGATAAGGCACATAGAACAAGAAAGGGAGGTAGGTAGGGCGTTGTATGTGTCAGAGAGAGACAAGGAGAGGCTCTGTGACTGGCCGATAGATTGGCACGAGCAGACGACGCGGCTCATCAGCGGTGCGGAAGAGAGACTAAAGAGTCTCTGCAGAAGTGAAATAGAGACAATAAAGAAAGAAATCTCACTGTTACCATGCCGATGTCCAGAGATGAATAAGATAATAAGAGAACTGTTAGCGGAAGCAGAGCAATGGAAAATGTCAAGATACAGGGAATATGCAGAAAGATACGAGGAGAAAGAAAGGTATGAGAGTGATAGAACAAGTTACGTGCAGAAAATACAAAGACTAAGAGAAGAAAGAGATGAAGCGCTGAGGCTGAGAGAAGAAAGTGATGAAGCGCTGAGAGAGAGGGAGATGGACGAATGTCAGAACGCACCGCTGTAAACAGTGGATGAGTATGTGTATGAACTAAAGCGAAAGAGTGTAGAGTCAAAGGGCGCGAGTAAGGAAGATAGGGAGAGAGAGTCATCCATCGACGCAGAATCGATGAGTAAAAGAGTGCGCGCGTGTGCGACAGACGAGTGTAAAAGAAGGAGAGAAGCGGCCGAGTTATCGCGGACCCCGTCGGACAAAACAAGTAGCTCATTAACGAGACGTAAGCGTGAGACCAGAGAGGGCTCAATGCGACCGGACCCGCTTACCGCGGCTGAGTGGGAGTGGGAGGCCAAAGAGAGAACGAGAAGGAAGAAAAATATCGTAGTAAGGGGAATACGCACAAATGATAAAGAAACGGTGATTGCCAAAAAAATAAGGCATATCATAGTAACAAAAATGGGAATAGAAGTGAGAATAACAAGAATTTCAAAACTTTGCGGAGGACCGGTAGCCACACTTGAGACGATGGAGGTGAAAAAAAGAATCATGAGGAATAAAGAGATCTACGAGGGATGGGAATTTGGATCGAGGACGATCTGACAACGAGGGAGAGACAAGTGCAAGAATGGCTGGACGGACAGGAGTAGAAGAAACGTGGGGAGGGGAAAAGCGTATTAAGAGGCCACCAAAAACTCTGTGCAAATGGAGTGTGGTGGTACTGGACAGAACTCGTGGGGGGAATGGAAAGAATGCAGACTTTTCGTGTCTGAAAAGAAAGAAATGGATATAAGATGATAACACGGAATATTGCGGCGACTGGGGGGGGGGGGGGGGGGGTATAGGGGGCGAAGGACTTTTTAGAAAATTATGACATAGCGCTACTACAAGAAACGTGGTTAGAAAAGGATAAAGAAGCTTACACACTGAAAAGACTAAGCAGTAAATTTAAGTGGTGGACAAAAGCAACGACGCGCGATTGTAATAAAGGACGCGCAATTGGGAGGCACTTAGTGGGGGTGCGAAAGAATGTGTCTACGCGATGTGAGGTAATTGAATGGAAGTATGGACTGATTGTGAAAATACGTGAAAAATCGTCAGACAAAGACTTGTGGATAATAGAAGCGTACTACAATGTAAGATGGGGGGAAATAGAAGAACCGTTAAAACAACGCATAGAAGAAGGAAAGGAAAGGGGGACGGGGATATTGATAGAGGGTGATCTAAATGCGAGAATTGGGAAAGAAAGGGGTACAACGGAGTGTGAGAAATTAGGAGGATTATCTTGGGAACAGGAGAGAAATTATACGTAACGTTTGTAGACTAAATGACAAAAATAATTAATGATTCGATTGTTAGAGATCTTTCTGAGATCGATAACACAGGGATCTAGGCGGCGCTGACTCTAACCGGGCTGCGAACTGCCAGAAATATTTCATCATAAAATTTGGTCAATAACATTGTCTCTTAGATTTATCACTCTAAAGAAACATATGACCGCGTATTGATTAATTAATTAATCTGAAAGAAGGTAAAAAATTAACTACCAAATGAATTAAAAAATTACACGGTAAATGGTAGGAACCAGGAGTGGTAGATCAACACGGCAAGCTGGAGATATTTTAATACATTTTAGGCGAACAAGAAGAACTCAAAGAGTATATAGTACGAAGGAGTGAAAATGTATAATGCATTGCCAGCTGATGTAAATGGCTGTGAAATAATTGAGCAGTTCAATCGGTTTATCAAAATATGCACGAAACATGTGGAATAAAAAAAAATATTTATAATAGTTGCTTAAAGAATCGTCTTCAAGTTTGGTACTGTTCCAAGCGACTGCCAATACGCAGATTAATAGATATATGTATGGACAACCAAATGAAAATACACCAGTGGACAATATTTCCATAGCTAAAACTATACTTATGTCACCTTAACCAAAACCCCGTAGAAATGAGTGGATATTTGAAGTTAAAACTAAATGAGAATTCCTAATACAGAATATCTATAATCTATGAATATTCATCTGTATTATTATTGCCTTACCCATGTATGCAAACGTAAGGAATTTCGAATTATTAGCGTATTTCTGAAGAATTCGCTTTTCCACTTCTGCCGACCTGGTGTTCCAGTCATCTTGCATTCGTGTAAATAGTTCTCTCACCTGTACTCACACACGTTAACATAAATATTAAAAAATGAACAAAATAAAATTGCGAATACCAGGTGGAATAGAGGCTCACTGCTTCAGCGCCAAAAAGAAGTGTACCAAGCTTTATGAAGCTCGCGGTATTGACCATCAGAGGGGCAAAGCAGTCGATTATTTGATCGATATTTTTCCTTGAATCGATCATATGGATGATCTAAAGTAATGACAAAAACAATCTTGCGTTGCCTGACCTTATAAATATACAAATTATCTACGTTAACCGGACGAAATGAGAATATTCGGACAAAAATATGTTCAAAATACGGTTCATACAGTATTTCATACAGAGGGTGAATATTTTTGAAAGCGTTTAATAATACGATTTTTAAAGATCAATCATGTTTAATGACTTTCTTCTGTTGATAACGAAAATAGAACCTTACAAGTTACTTCCTTTTTATATTGGTCCATCGTCTACGTACCGTCCTCGATAAGACAAACCTTGAAGATTTTTTGGTTTCTGCACAGATAAAGCTTCGTGGACGTCGAAACAATAGAACGAGGATGCAAGTCGCGAGATTATACCTTGCATGACGGCTTTTTTGCATTTTTCACAAACTTCAGCCAGATGTTCAAAAATTCTCAATAAATAACGAGTTCGTTCACTGCTTTACTTGCTTGCGCCAAAGTTAAGCTTGATTACGTAAACTATTATTAATCTACAGGTTTATCATTATCACCAACAAGAGCAGTATTCAAGAATTAAAAAATAAACTCTGCTATGAGATCTAAGCTCGTTTATTATTTATAACGTAATGTTATAAGAAACATGCTTAAACGTTTTAGATATTAGTACAAATTCTTAGTTCGTTACGTATACAATTGCGGAAGTTAGTCATCGCGAATATTTTTCCAAAAATGCAAAACATCATAAGATCTAAATGATTGACCTGGCTTTGACGAAAATGATATATGTAATATCAAAATTAAATAAAAATTAGATATATCTACACGGTGCGCCATCTTTTATGTCGGTATGTAAACATTGAAAAACTTTTTTAAAAAAAACCGATTTCCATATATGAGGTATTTTTATTTAATTTGGTCCTTTACAATTTATTTGGACTAGTTTTTGAATACAACATCAATCAAGTAGCCGCCTTTATAGGCCAAAGCAAAATGTGCCCTTTTTGCTGCGTTTCCATCACTTTTTCGAACATCTCGGGCGGTTAAGCGATGATTTCGGCACGAATGTTTGCGTTGAGCTCGTGAATCGTCTGAAGCTTGTTGGCGTACACTTAGCTTTTCAAATAACCCCACAAAAAGAAGTCCGGAGGGGTCAAATCTGGAGATCTAGGTGGCCAGTTAATGTCGCCATTTTTTGACATCACACGTCCAAGGAATTTTCGTTGCAGAAACTGCATTGTTTGATTTGCAGTGTGGCATGGCGCACCGTCTTATTGAAACCAGTAACCGTCCAGACCTTTTTCACACATTTGTGGGCAGACATAATGAGCCAACATCCACCGATATCGATTCCCATCGACTGTTTCGCCTTCTCTGAAGAAACATGGCCCAATGATGATTTTGGCGCACACGCCGGCCCAAACAGTCACTTTTTGGTCATGCAATGGTGATTCATGGATCTCATGTGGATTCTCCATTCCCTAAATGCGGCAATTTTACTTTTTAACGGCGCCAGAGAGTGTGAAATGGGCCTCGTCGGTCATCAAAATTTGCTTCCAAAAATCAGGTTCAGTGTCAACCATTCGAGCGACTGTTTGGCTGTATTCCAAGTGACGTGGACGGTCTGTCGGCAATATTCTTTGAGTCAATTGCACTTTATACGGAAACAAATATACGGAACAAAACTCTTACCGCTTCAACCAGTTCATTACAACGTCTTGGGCGTTGATGAACGGAACGTAGACTATCTCCCACTCCCCGTGCTCAACAAAATTCGACACCAAACGACGAAATGTGTTGTCAAACGGTGCTTGTTGGCCACGATATTTTCGACGATATGCACGTTGAGTTAAGACAACTGAACGACTATTTCCAATGTACAGCGTCACTATTTCGGCGCGTTGTTTCCTTGTGAAGTGATTCATGGATAAAATTATACTGAATTGACGTTTCAAAAACATGTCTACTCAAGTCAATCAGTTGATAAATGTCAAAGTTATTCAATGCTTACTTACCGACATAAAAGATGGTGCACCCCATATATAATATGATATATATATATAATTTATATATAATATAAAATATATATATCTAATTTATATATAATTAATCAATACAATTATATATCTATCAAAGAGGGATTACGGAATTGCTTATGTGCCAAATTTTAGCTCTATTGTTGCAGCGTTCTTATGTTATTGGTGTCTGATTATGCAAAGACCAGTATAAAGACACATACAAACATGTACGTACGGTATTCGTTATAAACGACTATTCCGACGTTTTATACTAATGTAAGTATCATGACATTGAAATCTCGAAAAAAAGTTTCATGATAACACAATTTTCTTTATGAGAAAACAAAATTCATATTTTATTACGAATAAATGCTCATGGTTATACGAACCAAAAAATATTTGGAATACATTTTTATCTGAATATCGCCTATCCTTGGTGTCAACGTAAGTTCATGCTTTGGTTACCTCGAGCAGGTAAAGATTTCCAATTCCGCAAAAGAATATTGCAATACCGAGGCGTTGCTGCCACACTGGTGAAAAAGGCCACTGACCGATCATCCGCATAAATATCTTGTTCATTCTATAACATTCTAACGTTTGTATATCGCGTTTTGGATCAGCGACATATGTGCGAAGAACTTTATCCCCCATTTCGTTATGATAGACGATGACTGTATTATCGAATCCCAAGTTGAACTGTAAGGTCGCTATGGCTTGGGAAGTGCATTCTTTCCTTTTACTAGGAAATGGTATTCCGCCTAAAGGATATGTTCAAACAATATTTGACGGACGCGCTGCAACATTAAGGTGTCACGTCCATCAAGTAACATCACACATCTATTTTAAAGCTAATCAGATATTCTCTTCGAAAGGAGAGCAGTAAAGCAAAACGACGATAATAGAAGGTGCCTACGATAGCTGTTGACGATTTTGACAGCATTGAATTGTTGATTACAGAGGTATGGTGACACCGATTACCTGTAATTATTCGAGGAAAATTCCGAGAGTTCCTGAGTATTACATCATCTCGTGACGCTTCGATCACTTATTCACTATACTTGTGATTGTCATTCGCATACCTTTAAAGCTCCTATTACTGGATTTTGCATGGAATAAAACTGGTGATATGTTTCTCGGCAATGAATCATCATTTTCTGTTTATCAACGAATCTAATTCTTATGAATAAATTACGTTGTCATACGTGAGATGTACCAACTCACATGAAAAATTAAGAACCGAAATATATTTTCTATACCGTTATGTTTTCTTCAAATCTAGCAATATTGCTCAATGGATCTATATTGATGGTGGGAAGGATGTGATCTACCGTTTCACCAAGGCGGAGCAGTAGGTATTTAAACATGTGCTAAGAGGAGATGGCCAAGCATATAGCTTTTGAGCAATTTTCTTGGTTACCGGAAGGAAGGGGGGCGACTAGGGTAATGATACGCAGCAACAGAAAAAAACAAGTAAGCCTGGCTTTTTAAAATAATACTAATGGGAGAAATTACGAATTTAGTTTGTAAAATAAATACTGAACTCAAAGCAATATTCGCTAAGAGGATCGCAAATATACAAGAGAGAAAATGTAATCAATCGTGGCGTCGACAGTCAGACGAGAGGCCTTGTTAGTCTCTCAACGGCCCTTAGTAATATACGCTGAATAAATCGCCGTTAGTCCATTATACGATGATAAGGTTATATCCGCCGCAAGGAATCGCAAAATGACTATAAGTAAAAGAACACAGGAAATGGACAAAAAATGAAAATATTAAAGTTAAAAGAAATACTTTCAGATCTTGTAGGTTACCGACAGCGCTCGACACTCGATATTAATCGATGGTTAACAAATTATACGGAAAGTCGGGAGAAAAAGCTGTTACGATCGGGGAAGTGCTGCCGGGGGGTGGGGGGGGCAACGACTCTAGTTAGCCGGGGATAATAATACGTAACTCGCACGAATTATTAATAACCAAGCTAGCAAAAAGCAATAGTGCATTACCTGCACAAAATAATAACCGTCAGCCAGTGAAAGCTAGTAGTACACTACTCGCACGAATTAATGACAATCAAACCAGCAAAAACAATAATAATGGTTAAGCCAGCAAAAATAATCGTGTGTTTCTCTTACTGGTTAATGACAATCAAGCCAGCATGAAAGATAATAATTATCAAGCCAGCAAAAACAATAATGATAATTAAGCCATCGAAAACAATAGTGCGTTACTCACACGAATTAGTGGCAATCAAGCCAGCAAAAATAATCACTCTGATGTACAATAACAAAATTTGACTACTCGCAAAATATCGTTATATCGTTTCCGGATTTATTGGACGTGGAGGGGAGGGGGTCACGTTCCTCTATTACAATTTTAATTGTCTACTATACGAAATGTCCGTCATTAATTAATATTATTTAGTACAACACTGACTCGTGTGGGCGCCAGTTATTGTTCGACAGCGACACCGTAGCTCTGTTGAATACAATATAGCCAATCACGCTCGCCTAACTCGTATTCTTTCACCGAGCGGGGACATAGGGAGAAGGAGAGACTTATAGGCCCAAGATTTGCGAAGAACTCAGGCTCTTAGTTATTCCATATAATAAGATTTCACAATATTTGATAATGGAGCTGCCATACTCAGGAAGAAGAGATTACTATTCGTACTTCGTAGGGCCGATTCCACAGTCGAGTACGCACGCGGCCGCCTGCCAAACAACATGGGGCTCGGGCGAAAACGATCGAACTCGTTCTCACTCTCTCACAATCTCGAACTTCCCAGCTTCCAACGTGTCGCGAACCGTTTTGCCGTATGTGATGGAGCATTGTCATGAAGAAAAATGACTTAGTGAATACCAGCCGCACGATTTTTAGCATAGTAAGTTCTGATTATTATTATTTTTTAATACGTCTGCATATGCAAGGGAAATACACGCTAGCAGTATTAAAATGATGACGGCTCTGTTTTTTCGACAATTTCAATAAACTCGGAAATAGTGCAAGATTGAGGTAGTCCGAGATGTCGTTCTGCAATGATTTAAAAAAAATTAATATTCGAAAATTTGTTGCGTAAAAGTTATAGACTTTTGTGGAAACAAAATGAAGTGGGAAATGGCGAAATAATATTCACAAATAACAAAGGGGAAGCAGAGAGAAATGTAACAAAATAATAAACTCGATGAAAACTAAAATAATACTTCAAATAGGTCTTAAATTATATCGTCGAAGTAAGGCGAGGATGATAACGCAGAAATAAAATTCTAAATACAAACTCGTAATCACAGATAAAGGACGGCGAGCATATTATAATAATACGAGGAAATGTAAATTGAAATCAACTCAATGTTTCGGGCGCCAGCTACAATACGACGTAGCACCGTGACAAGCCTCTCACACGACAGTAGACCTTCGTTATTCAAAACATTAACACACGGCTCGAGCAAACTCGCAACGAACGACTAGCTTGCAGGATGGCACAAATGGGTATCTCTCGGGCGCGAATTCCCGAACACGATGACTTTTTAAATATTACCACGGTACAAGAGGGGGGGGGGGGAGGCTTACTCTGCAATTAATCCTATGGTATTTCCCCCAATATTCGAAATACTTTATAGTGTCTCTCAAACTCGAAATGACGTAGTATTTTCTCTGACATTCGAAATACTTAACAGTCTCTCTGAAACTCGAAATCCTCTATGATAATTAAAAAACTATACATTATACGCCACTCTCCGCGCGCGCTGGCAATCGTAACTTAATCCACTCGTGGCGAGGACGACGAACGTGTGGCAGTGGAATCGCGAAATCTAATTATCCCTAATTACTAGAAAAACTATTTTCACTCCATATCTGGGGTGGGGGGGCTTGGGTAGGATTTAATTAGGAAAAAACACGTAATCACTCAGCTCGGGCTCTTTGTAATCCTTGCCTGAATTCGGCTCCTTAATTCCAGACGGTATCCTTCGAAATATGTAGTCTTTAACAAATTCTGTCAACTTCCTTGTTCCTCGGGGTGAGGTTTGGCCAGGCTTTTGCCAAAGTGGCCAGCGGCCGAAAGTCTTCACCGCCATACGATGGATTATAATAGTGCTGTCTTCCTGGGTCGTGGCGGCGTCGGACGATAAATGAGTACGAGCGTTCGCGGTTGTTTAAGGAAGGGGGGGGGGATAATGATAATAATCGATAGTAACAGAAATAAAATTTAAAGTGGAAATCATAGAAATAATCAATAATAACTGAAATAGGACTTAAAATATAAAGAATAGAGGTAATAGAAATAATAAATAACGGCAAGTTAAAATAGAAATTATAGATGAGAACATAATAACAAAAATAAAACTTGGTATAGAAATAATAAAGAATACTAAGACATAATTCATAATAACCAAAATAAGGCCTATAATTCGAATAATGAAAATAATAATTACTACCTTACTATATTTTGTTGGTGAATGCCGGACTTCGAGCCACCCAGCGAGGGACAGACGTTTATGTAACATATTTTGTTACAACGTATTTATGAAGGCCAGAATAGCCGGACGACCTACTTACCAGAGTGCTGAGTAAGCTGCGCTTAGTCACTGAGCACCCTTTTTATCGATTTTGAAGTAACTCAATCAAATATGCAGTTGTGAAAATTAAGGATTGAAGCACTACAAATTAGTAGGAATTTTGTATAATTTCGTGCTTAAAAATAAAAAATCTCATTGACTGTGATCGAGTTAGAATAATACATTTTTGTTAATTTTAAAACGTGCTTATAGGACGAGATATAAGACTATCTACGTTATCAGTAAATATAGTGTAACGGTAATTTTTTTATCGTTAACATTAAATTTATTTTCCCAGGGGAAATTCGAGCTCGATCACAGGTGTAATTAATTTTAGACTTCTGGGTAGGTGAGAATAGGGTTTTTTGTTGCAAACAATTAAGAACAGAATGTTAACGTTCGGTTTCCTGGTACCGATGATCAGTACAATTCATTTAAATTCGTTAATTACTATGATTATTTCCACAATTCTTTTCGGGTATTACGTTGGCATAGGTTCTCGGTACATTCAGCTCGGTAGTTTGTTATTGTTCTGTGCGTTGGTAGTGAGCCTGTCACTCGACGCACATACACACAGCTAAACGCGTCGCACTCGCCCTTACACCCGATGTCTCGATCGTCCTATAGATCTCTTTATCTATGATTCTGATTTTCGGTGAATATAGGCGGAATGTTGACGATGCTGTTGCCTTGCATGCTGAGCGTTTTCCAGATAATGTTCGCTCACGTTCTTTTTTTTACGAAGTTGTAACGCTGGGTAACGCTAAAAGTAGTTGTTAACTTATTGATAAACGAATACATGCTTTCGATTGCAGCGCCATGTGTGAAAATTTTTATATCAACAATAAAGTTAAATCAACGCATTTTGTCATGGAAAACCAGGAAAAAAATAGGGTTTTCCAATCACGATTTTGAAGCAACTTCCATTTTCACCACAATAGGGTAGGGATGGGGGGAGGGTGGATCGAGCTTCGCATCGCTGAATAGCTTTTTGAAAAATGAAACATGTCTTTTTTCTTTTTTCGATCCGATGTGTAATTTCTCGAGATATTCGCAAAAATCAGGTCCCTTGCGATTACAGCGCCATCTATCACGAATCGAAAAAAAATGTTTAAGATAAAAGTTACTTATTTTTTATGGGGAATCCGAATCTGCAATAAAAAATAGGGGTTTCCATTTACGATTTCAAAGTTGCCCCCACCCCTACCCCAGGGGGTAGGGGTGAGGGATCGACTTTGGTATCATTGGATGACATTGTCGGCATCCACCCTCCTTCTGCGACGATTTTACATTTCTGTCTCTCGAGTGTACCCACTATCTCACACACACATACACTCACACACACACAGAGCACCGTGTCTTTAATTGCTTTCTACGTCCGCGCCGAGAGGATCACCTCGTCAAAGCTCTCGTCCACGGCATCGATATCGTAACCGATGTCTATCTCATGACCGAGGACCTCTGAATACCTGCTGCCACATCCGCGCACTCCCCGTTTATTAAGCGAACCCGCGAAGCGTTATCGCCAGCAAGGAGTCGCATCATGTCAGGCATCGCTACCGCACGCTTCTTCGATGAGTTGCTCAATACCTACAATATCCACGAGCTCGAGCCCGTATATTGAGCACTCCATGACAAGAACCAGCCGCATACTTGCTAGAGGATCCGGATGAAATAGGTGAGACAAGTCGATATAAATGGTCTGGCCGAAATCGACTAACGACACCTCGCAGTACCAACCAAAGTCTGGGTAAACCACTTCGCCGCGGACAACTCTATTGAAACGAGGCACAATACAAGACATTCCGATATAGAGTTCGCCAAGTCCAATGAGCCTTCCTCGACGCTCCACTAAATACACGCTGCGTAGAATCTCACCCAGTTCGTCGTACGCATCGCACATTTCCTGAGTACACAGTATCACGCTCTTCACATATTCGACAAAAATGACCTGGCACCACAACGCGTCACTTAAAATCTCCTTGTCGTATTGCGGATATATCATATATGGCTTTTTATTGTTTGCATGTGGGATGCCAAAGACAGACTGAGAAAGAGAAAGAAGCTTTAATTATAATTCTCTAATTATTAGGCTATAAAAATCAGAAACACAGCAAGATCAGGTTTTTTTTTTATTAATCAATATTTTATGGAAAGTACTTTATATATTTACCATCGTATGCAACATCCCTGCAAACACGGAAATCCGCGCTCGGAGTTTCCTCCACCATTAATTTTATTTTTATCGCTATACGGAATTTATTTATATTATCACTCGTAATTTTACTTTCAAATTATTTTTCGCTATGGGCGTTGTTATCACAGTTTACTTCTGAAAAAAAGATAAAATAAGTATGTAATTAATCGCACAGGTCAATAACAACAACGTGCACCGAACAATCGGAACTGTCTTACTTAATATGGAACGACTCATTATAGAAAATTGGCAGCGTTGATGATGTGCTGTCACCGACGTCAACTGCTGATGAGGATGGCGAGTGTTACTTTTCTTTCCCGCAACTAGATCTAGCTATACAGTATATGTATCTTCCTCTCGTTGTCCATAAAACGAATAACGGGCCCTCTGTTTCGGTTTATATGCAGGGGCTGCTTGTTCTGCAAGAATTATTTTTTGATAATCTGCTGTGTTAATGAAACAAAGACGAAAGCTCCGCCTTCTTTCTGTCGCAGACATTTGCTGATGCTTCGGTTTTAGGACTGTGACCGCTCTCTCTCTCTCTCTCTCTCTCTCTCTCTCTCTCTCTCTCTCTCTCTCTCTCTCTCTCTCTCTCTCTCTCTCTCTCTCTCTCTCTCTCTCTCTCTCTCTCTCTCTCTCTCTCTCTCGTCTCTCTCTCTCTCGTCTCTCTCTGCTGAGATAACTGTTTTCGGGGTGCCTCTCTTTAGTGACGATTCTAACGAGGTAATAGTTGAAAAAGTTTTTCATGCCCTCGGAATCTCAAACCTTCTCGGTGATGTTCTAGACATTCGTTGTATCAATACAAAGAGGAATTTTTCGACTATTGGGCAAAATGAAAGTGAATCTTCTTCATCAGTGCTGAGGCAGAGAACATCGAAGTCTTTGATATTGACTTTAAAATGTCACCAGGTTAAGGATTATATAATCGACAAAAAGCGAACAAAAAAGAATGTGTCCCTCAGAGAAGTTTTTAGTTTGGACAGTAAAGAAGTGGTATTTATCAATTAGTTTCTTCCTGCAGCAGTCTATAAGCTTCTACGCCTCACTAAAACTCGTGCTTCTCAATGCAACTATAAATATGTGTGGATTCGATCTGGCAAGATTCATGTTCGTTAAAGAGATGGATAAGCGCCAATTATCATTACTGAAGAAACTGACCTGCAAAAATTAGTTTGACTACCACAGTCAAATCTGGTTCTTTCGCCTTCCTCACCATCTTCGTCGCTTTTAAAGGTTGCCCAATTCAATGCTAATTCTGTTCGTGGTCACATTGAACTTATTCAATCAACCATAATTGAACAAAGCTACCATATGGTTTCGATATGCAAAACATGGCTTCATTCTTACGTTGCTGACGACCTAGTAAGCATCAACGAATATTTTCTTATTCGCAATGATCGAGAAGGCAAACAAGGAGGTGGGTTTGCTTGCTACATCCATAATTCCCTTAAAGTAAAAGTATTGGCGTTTTCTCCGAATCAGTTTTCCAATGCTTCAGAATATGTGATCGTTGAAATTACCAGTTCCAATGCGAAGAAGCTACTTTTTGCTTCAGCATATAGGCGACCAAAAGGACTTATGTTTGATGACTTCATTCAAGTCTTATCTATTTTTTCACACGTTTATGAGAATATAATTATTGCAGGTGATCTTAATTTTGACTTAAGTAGCATTAATTATCAATCGTCAGACTTGCGCCAATAAGCTTTCTCTCTCTCATTTCATATTGTTCATTTTGCACCTACTCATCACCTAGCTGACTCTGACACTTCGATTGATGTGTTCATTATTGATAATGAGGAAAAAGAACATTACTTTGTCAAATCAGAAACCCCATTCATAGCGGGTCATGATCTTCTTGAACTCGTTTACCGGCTTGACGTTGAGCTTCCTGAAGATCGTATTATCGCACGGCAAGCGTACGGTAATTTTAATGAAACCAGCTTTTGCGAATCTTTGTCGCATATATTTAATATTACTGAATTATTCCATTTTAGTACTAGATTTAGTTTTAACTCCGGTCTCATAGATAATATGCCATTAGATATTAACTCGATCGTTGAAACAGTATCCAAAGCGTATCTCACGTCATTAGACTATCACGCTCTATTCCGTTCATTCTGTATATGTCGGCCGCCAGTACCGTCGCTCACACCTGATTTCAAAAATCGCATGGCTCAACGTAATGCCTTATATACACTTGCGAAAAGATCGAGTAATGTACTCGACATGGCGATATTTAGGGAGTATAGAGACACGCTTAAAAACGATCTCAGACAAGCAAAAAATGATTTCCACTCTCAGAGGCTATCTGACATCACAGACCTTAGTAGATTATGGAAGGAATTAACGAAACTCGGCCGTGTTAAGTCATCTGTTTAACCTCTCTCTTGTATCTTCAGAGTTTCCTCAGTACTGGAAGAGGGTCTTTCTTCGGACTTTGTCCAAAATAAAAAAGCCTCTCTCACAATCAGACACGCGACCAATAGCTAATATGTCTGAAGTGTTAAAATTGCTTGAGCGGTTTGTTCATAGACAATTAACCGATTGGATAGAAAGCAATAAGATATTTGATTCACGTCAATGAGAATACCGTAGCAGATTTAGTACTCAGTCCGCCCTTCTGCGTATTTGCGAATATGTTAGGCGTAATATAGATAGAAGACGCATGACCATTCTAATTTTATTTGATTTTAGTACGGCATTCGATACAGTTCCGCACCTGCAACTTCTCTTGAAACTAAAGAAGATCGGGTTTACTTATTCGGTTCTTGCCTGGATTTTCTCATATCTGTCAGGAAGGTATCAAGCAGTCATCGATTATCACGGTAACTGCTCTGCCTGGCCACCTACGACGTCTGGAGTTCCGCAGGGTTCTGTCCTCGGACCTATTTTATTGTCGTTGTATATCAATGACATCGGTTCTATACTAAAATTAACAGCAGATGATATTTGCCGATGACATCCAAATCTATCTTGATTGTTGTCCATCACAACTCAACCAAGGCGTTAGGTTGATATCTGAAGATGTCCATGCTATTGCTAATTTTGCGGTAACCAATGGTCTCAAGCTCAATATTTCTAAGTCTAAGGTTCTTATACTAGGTAGTAATTCTTACACCCGTCAGCTGGATTTCTCTGAAATATTACCGATCTCATTAAATGGTGTTATTCTTCCATTCGTTAATGAAGCCCGCAATCTGGGTGTCACTATGGAGTGTAATTTGTCTTGGAAATCTCATGTACAGCATATATCACAAAAAGTGCATTTTATTATTCACAAGTTGAAATTTAATCGCAATGCTCTTTCCATGGAAGTAAGGAAGTTACTAATCACTTCTCTTATTTTTCCTCAACTAGATTATTGCTGCCTAGTCTACCACAACTTATCGGATGTGTTAAATACAAAATTGGAACGCCTTGTCAACTGTTGTATTCGTTTTATCTTTGACTTGCGACGGGACACTCACATCTCAACCTTTAGACGTCAACTTGACTAGATCACAGTGAAAGCAAGACGTCTTTACTTTCTTGGTATTATTATGTTTAGGATTGTCCATCAAAGTTCACCAGCTTACATTCAAGAATTATTTATTCGAGTAACAACCCCAGTTGAACGACCTTCTAGGCAGCCCCGATCAAGCTTTGCCATCCCTACTCATCGTACTGTGACTTACCATGAAGGGTTTTCAATATCTGGCATTTATTTCTGGAACTCTTTACCGTCCCATATTACGTCTTCGCCGAGTTTATATGTTTTTAAGAATCGTCTCTATGTTATCTTATTCGACCATGATAGTGTTGTAGTATTTTATAAGTATTTTATAAGTCCAACGTATTTAATATTGCCACCAGAGAACTAAGTTTAGTTACATTCAGTAGTTTAGCTTGTTTTTTATTGTATACTCTTGGTTTAGATTTTCATCTATATTTTGTATTCTAGTTATTGTTATTTTATATAATATCAGGGGTACAAATTGAAAATGCGGGTTTGATAACAGATGGCGTTACTAACGCTATACGCATCAGGCAGTACTGTGACTATGTTCGGGTCAAAGCTACGTCTTATAGCTTTAATTTTCAGTATGTGTCAATTTGTCGCAGTGTCAAATTCATAGTTTTTTTGAGCTCTCAATATGTCGAGTTTCGTGCCAACAAAACAGCATTTGCGGGAAGTTTTAATTTACTTCTTTAATTTGAAGAAAAGTGCTGCTGAAGCACATCGATTGGTCTCCGAGGCTTATCCGAGTCATGTTCCATCGGTTTCAACGTGCGAGAGATGGTTTGTGCGGTTTAGAAGTGGTGATTTTGACGTTGAGGACAAAGAGCGGCCGGGCCAAGTGAAAAAGTTTGAGAATGCTGAATTGGAGGCAATACTCAATAAAGACTCGTGTCAAACTCAACAAGAGCTCGCAGATTTATTGGGAGTGACACAACAAGCCATTTCCCATCGTATAAAAGCCCTCGGAATGATCCAAAAGCAAGGACATTGGGTGCCGTATGAGCTGAAGCCGAGAGACGTCGAGCGCCGTTTTTTTGCATGCGAACTGCTGCTCGAACGGCAAAAACGGAAGGGTTTTTTGCATCGCATTGTCACTGGTGATGAAAAGTGGATCCATTACGATAACCCGAAGCGCAAAAAATCATATGGTTACCCCGGCCATGCATCATCATCGACGGCCAAACCAAATATTCACGGCGCCAAGCTCATGCTCTGTATTTGGTGGGACCAGCTGGGTGTGGTGTATTATGAGCTATTGAAATCGAACGAAACCATCACAGGAGCACTATACCGAACTCAATTGATGCGTTTGAGCCGCGCACTCAAAGAAAAACGGCCACAATACGAGCAAAGACACGACAAAGTAATTTTGCAACATGACAACGCTCGGCCACATGTTGCAGCGCCGGTCAAAACATACCTACAAACGCTGAAATGGGAAGTCTTACCCCACCCGCCGTATAGCCCAGATATTGCTCCTTCCGATTACCACCTTTTCCGATCGATGACACATGGCCTAGCTGACCAGCGCTTCCATTCTTACGAAGAAGCCCAAAAATGGGTCGATGACTGGATAGCAGCCAAGCCGGCCGAATTTTTTCGCGACGGTATCCGTAAATTGCCAGAAAGATGGGAAAAAGTTGTGGCTAGCGATGGACAATACTTTGAATAATTCATTTGTTACCATTTTTTCAGAATAAACGTTCAAAAATAGAAAAAAATCCCGCATTTTCAATTTGTACTCCTGATATCTAATCTTACTTTATTCTTAATATGCTTATGTACAGTGTGTTAAGTAAGAGCGTATACAGCATAACTTGCAGTCGGTAAGTGATACGAACCTGAAAATTTTTGTATTTGGATTAGCGAACCTCCGCCTACGGCGCATTATTCGAAAAGTTTAACTTTTTGTCGATCTTCCGTCAGAGAAGCACAGAAACCGCGATGAGTGACGTGTATTCGAAATGTTTTGAAGCCGTGGAAAATGGCATCATCACACTCGATTGACCATCACAATGGCCTGATGCTAATTTCATTGAAAATGTGTGGGCCTACATGGAGCAGAAGATTCGAGGGAAACGTCTCTTCACTTTGAAGCAGCTCTGTCGAGAAATTCGACGCATTTGGAAGACACTCCCCCAAGAATACGCCGAAAATTTGGTAGAAAGTATGCAGCGGAGATGCCAAGCGATTATCGATGCTGGTGGTGACTGGACCCACTATTAAAGCTACTGCGCATTGCACCGAATCATGTTGAACGTATATATGTAAAAAAAAATTTGTTGAATAAATATTTCCTGAATAACGCTGTACACGCTCTTACTTAACACACTGTATGTATCGTTTTTGCCAAAGGCTTGCCAAGGCATAATAAACCAATCTCTCTCTCTCTCTCTCTCTCTCTCTCTCTCTCTCTCTCTCTCTCTCTCTCTCTCTCTCTCTCTCTCTCTCAGTCAGACGCTCCGTAATACTGATAATTATATAGTGGAATAAAGTGGTATAATAGCGTGAAAACTATATCAATGTGGTGAATATTTTGATCTAGCGAATGGCTTGGTAGCTATCGTATTAACGGTGCTAGGAACATATTCGTGCGCCAAAAGTCCTCACTCGACGAATGTGGTGTGGGCGGCCATTATTGCTGCCACGGTGACACTTGATTAGTAATACGTGGAGTGATCAGGCAATCACGGTGATTATGATATAGTTATCGGTTGGTATGTACAGGTGTACGCGTCGGTAACTTATCAGCTACTACAGCAAAGATGGACAATACGGGTGACTACGACGAGTGCTCCACTTGCAAAAAAGCAATCAAAAGCCAGGTAGTACGATGCAAAATTTGTCCGAAACTTTTTTACCACCCAGGGTGTGCGAATAAGCATAAAACAATGGATAGGAATCGTGAACTAGTACAGTGCAAGGGTCCATTTGATACATTCAATGCAGAAGATGAACTTATGAAGACAGTGACGCCGACAACAGGTGGTAGCAGAGATCGATTGGCATCGACTGGAGCGATGGGAGGAACCAGAGGTATGAGTTCATCGATAACGGGTGACGCAAAAATAGACTGGCTGATAAAAACAGTGAAAACAATGAAGGACGAAATCGCCTGCAAGAATGAAATAAAGAAGATGATCCAGGAGATAATTGGTGCAGAAATGAAAGGTGTGGAACAACAGATAGAGGAACTGAAAATAATGATACAGGGAGAAGGTTCGAGCACCGCAAGGGTTACCTACAGCGATGTAGTGAAAGAAAAAAAAGGAAAAGGTGATCATCATCAAACCAAAAGTACAACAGGAAAGCGAAAAAACTAAAAGGGTGATAAAAGAGAAGGTGGATATAAAGAGTATCGCGATGGGAATAACAAAACTAAAAAAAGGCAGTAATGGAACTGTGATCCTGGGATATGAATCGGAAGAAGAAAGTGAAATACTGAAAGCTGCAGTACAGGATAGAATGGGTAAGGGTTTTAAAGTTACTGAGTCGACGCAGATGAATCCGAAGATAAAAATAGTAAATGTGGAAGAAGATCAATTTAAATTAACCGATGAAGAACTAGTTGACACAATTAAAAAGCAGAATGGGATAGAGGAAACCGAAGGAAGGGAGATGAAGATCGTGAAAAGATTAATGAAGGGAAGGGAACAGGAGCGAAACAGAAGAGAAATGAACTCTGGATCAATAATACTAGAAGTAGATGAAGTAAGTCACGAGGAGCTACTGAGAAAAGGTAAACTCAGCGTGGGATGGAGAAAATGTCCGGTTTTCAATCACGTCAACGTAAAGCGATGCTCCCAGTGCTGGGGATATTATCATATAGCGAAGAATTGGACAAGAGAAGAAACCTGCTACAAATGTGGGGGAAAACGCAACGCAAGAGAGTGTACAATAAATAAAAGTAAGTGTGTAAACTGTACGTTTAAAAACCAAACGTACAATCTGAAGATAAATGTAGAACATAGTAAATGTAGAACATAGTGCACTGGACCGGGAATGTCCAACATACAAAAGAGCGCTGCAAGAGGAAAAGAAGAGAACGGGCTGGATAGAGTAGCAATCACAGAAGGAAGAGACGATATGGTACGCGAATGCGCAAAGTCTTTTAGCACATAACGAAGAGATACGACACCAGGTGGTTGACAGAACGAAATCTGCAATCATAGCGTTATCGGAGACGAGGGTGACTGCTGAAATCGGAGATAGTGAAGTATATATGCCGAGTTATAGTGCAATTAAGTGCGATGCAGAAAATAGAAACACAGGAGGGGCCATAGTAAACGTAAGAGATGGTATTAAATATGAATTAGTAAGGAAGAATAAAATTAAGTCAAACTGCTGGAGTGTAGCAATAGAGGTCAATGATAAGATATATAAAGGAGTTATAATAGTGGTGTACCATTCACCGAGTGCGTCAGATGCGGAATTTATAAGATTCATAGAGGATATAACTGAAGAGTTAACAATAAAAAGAGATTGTTTAATAATAGGAGATTTTAACATAGATGTCAAGGGCAATTCGTTCTATAAAAAACAACTAATATTAGGAATGTTAAACTTAGGGATGAAACAGTATGTAAACGAGCCAATAAGAATAACGCAGGATAGTCGAACAATTATTGATCTTGTATTTGCAAATACAAGCGTGCAAGTGCACGTGGAACACGAACCAAACGTAACAGACCATGCGTCGGTAAAAGTAGTATTAGGAACGAGCAATACAGAAAGTAAACAGAGAGAATATTATACCAGGAACTATAGTAAAATTGACGTGAAAGAGTTTACAACAGTGTTGAAAAACTCCGTGCGACAAGGGACAGATGGAGATATAAATCGAAAGGCAAAGATGCTTGTCGATAATATAGTAGATACTTTGGACATAGTAGCACCAAAACAGGTAGTTAGGATTCCAAATGTATAAGAAGGTAAAAAATGGTACTCTGATGAGATAAGAAGGGCGGCAGGTAAAAGGGATAATGCTTATAGGGAAGCAATTCATGAGGGAAAGGATGATAAATGGGAACAGTTTAAAGTAGAAAGAAATGCAGTAGTTAAATTGATAAGGAAAGAGAAAAAAAAATATTACGAGAATATGATAGACTGCAATAAGAACGACCCTAAACAAATGTGGAAAACCTTGAAAGAATTAATTAGAGGGGAACCAGCCAAAGAGAGAGAAATTGGAAATATAAATTTTGAAATATTGGACGATATGGCGGAGAGAAGGACGGTTGACAAATTTAATGCGTTTTACGTTGAAAGTATTAATAACATAGTAAGCTCAATAGAGAGAGATGCATCTGGAAGGCCAGGTAGCAGAAGAATCTTGATGGGTGGTGGTGTGGGAAACGAAAGAAGCATATAAAATTTCGAGAAAGAAGCATAGAAAAAATCGGATTAGAAGAACTCGATAAAATAGTTAGAGGGCTGCCGAAGAAGAAAGGTACAGAAGAAAGAATATCAAGCGAAATATTGCAGTTGGCGTTCAGTGCAATTGAACAGGCGTTTGTTGATGTAATTAACGAATCAGAAAAATATGTAACACTGTGTATAAAATAGCTGAGAAAGCTAATAAATATCTCTCTCTCTCTCTCTCTCTCTCTCTCTCTCTCTCTCTCTCTCTCTCTCTCTCTCTCTCTCTCTCTCTCTCTCTCTCTCTCTCTCTCTCTCTCTCTCTCTCTCTCTCTCTCGGACAGCTGGAAAACTTCTACAATTATACCGATCCCAAAAATAAACAAAACCATAAAAGCAAGTCATTACAGACCAATTAACATGTTGCCATTATATGAAAAAGTGCTCGAATTAGTAGTAAAAAATGAAATTGAAAAATATTTAGAAACCAATGACATCATAACGGAGCATCAGTCAGGATTTAGAAAGCAATATTCGTGTGAAACGGCGATTCAAACTGTTGTAGATGAATGGAAAGTGTACATTAGTGAAGGAAAAATGGTAGGAGTAATATTCATGGATTTAAAATGAGCGTTTGAGACAATCGACAGGGATATATTACTAGACAAATTATACCAATATGGAATTAGAGACAGGGTATTAGAGTGGTTCAGAACGTACTTAAGAAATAGAACACAGCAAGTTCGATTCAATGATTAATGGTCTGAAGTTATTCCCAACGAATATGGGGTACCGCAGGGGTCACTACTAGAACCGTTGCTGTTTATTATATATATAAATGATATAGTTAATTTGTGTCCAGAGGAATGTGCAATAAAAATGTTTGCTGATGACACAGTGATATATGTACCTGGAAAAAGCAGCGCGGAAGTGGAGAGAAAGATGAATATGTTATTGAGTATAGTAGAAAAGTGGATGGAAAGAAATAAATTAAAAATGAATGTAGAGAAAACAAAATATATGATTGTCAGCAGTGTAAGGAAAGTCGTGAGTACAGATATTGTACTGAAGTGTTTGGATGGAACGAAACTTGAGAAAGTAGAGTCAATAAAATATTTGGGTATCATTATTGATGACAAGCTACGATTCAAAGACCACTGTGAGTATATGTTAAAAAAAATAGGGAAAAAAACGAGCTTTCTAAACAGAATGGGGAATTATGTATCTGCGTACACGCGATGTGTGATATATAAAGCAATCATAGCACCTCACTTTGAGTATTGTGCAACACTGTTAGTAGCTATGGGTGAAACAGAGTTGAAGAAACTGCAGATCGCGCAGAACAGAGCAATGAGGGTTATATTACGATGCAACCGCTATACGAAGGTAGAAGATATGCTGAGCGCGGTACAATTTATGTCCATAAGGCAAAGATTGTACTGTAACGTTTGTACATTTATCTTTAAAGCCGTGAAGAATCTACTGCCAAAAGAATTTAAAAATCGGCTACAAATAGTAGGAACGAAGAGTGGTAGGGAAACAAGGCAAGCGGAAAATATAGTAATACAATTTAGAAGAACGAGAAGTGCACAAATGAGTATGTACTATGAAGGAGTGAAAATATATAATGCATTGCCAACTGAACTGAAAGGTTGCGAAAAAGTAGAACAGTTGAAACGAATGTTAAAGGAGTATGTTGTGTCAACAGTAAAGTAAGATGTATCAAGATGTAAGAAAAATATGTAACACTGTGTATAAAATAGCTGAGAAAGCTAATAAACATCAATCAATCAATCTCTCTCTCTCTCTCTGTAAGTAGAAATTGACACGCATTTTAAACTGCTCTGAAATTTATCAAATTTCTACTGCCGTACCCGGCCTTCGGGCCTGTTTGATTATAGAGCTACCAAGCAGCGTAAATGGTTTACGTCAAGACAATAAAATTCGAATGGAACGTGCTTCTTAAGACAAAATTGGCGCACGAAGGTTCACTGGACTACATAACCACACTTTCAGGGTGTCGTGTTGGCTGGGATTCTTCACCATCTTACCCCGGTTGGCTTTGGACTTTCAACCTGTCATTCGCTTATACAGACTGTCTCGCCTACGCTGAGCTCTCGTAAATGGAGCATACTACTGAGACGCGCTGCGATTAAGTAATAGAGTTGCTTATGAGTGATAGGACGTAAGTCGTCATTGCGGTGGATGTAAAAAAAATATAAAAGGCGAGGCAGCATATTGCCCAATATGTATTCAATATTTTCATCCAAATACGAAATGTCAGTCAACCCATAAAATCTATAACGAAAAAAATCAACTAGTAATATGTCAAGTAGAAATAGAAAAGATCGGAGCGAGAATAGATGGAGAGAGAGTAGATAAAAAATTCGAGGATAGTGTAAATAAAACCGAACTGAGAAATAAACAAAGAAGAACGGAATCACAAGAACTAAAGGATAACCAAGATGAAATATACGAGGAACAAATAAGCATTGGGAACATCGAAGAGGATCACAAGAGTGAAGAAATATATATGGAAAAAATCAAACAGTGTATATCAAATGAATTACAGGGTGATACACTGAAAATTGTAATAAAAAAGATAATGCAAGAAGTCGTAGCTGAGAAAGTAGGAATGGCAACGAGAGTACTCCGAGAAGAAATAGTTAGATTGAGAACGGAAATGAATAAAAGTTCAGAACAGTACGAGCAATATAAAGTAAAAAATAGAGGTAATGACGACTATAAATTCAATAAAGGATGGGAGTATTCCGAAATTGTACAAAAGAATAATAAAGAACGGATATTAGTAGAGCCAGTAAATGAACAGACAAGTGAAAAAACAATGGGTATGATGAAAAATAATGTAGAAATAATGAAACTGGGATTTGGAGTAGATAGTCTAATAAAAGCAAGAAAGGGAAAAATTATAGTAGGATGCGAAAAAATTAAAGACCGAGATATACCATATTAGCAGGGGAATTAGAAGAAAAGATAAGGGCCACACTATAAACTCTACGCACCAAACAAGAAACTACCGAAAATAAAGGTCGTAGGGATAGAAGAAGAGATTGTAAAGGAAGACGAGTTGAAATTCATAAAAAAAGTGAGCGTACAAAACGGTATAGAGAGTGACAAAACTTCAAATAAAATGAAAGTAATTAAGAAAATCAAAGGCAAAAAAAATGAATCAACTATAATATTAGAAGTTGATCAAAAAACACACAAAAAGCTAGTTCAAGGAGGGAAAATGATAATAGGTTGGAAATTGTGCCCAGTGTCCGACTACGTAAGTGTGACCCGATGTTTTAATTGCTGGGGATATAATCATTTTGCAAACGAATGTTGAAATGAAACATGTTGCAGAAAATGTGGAGACAAGCACAATAGTAGAGAATGTTCATCGAGCATAAAAAAGTGCATAAATTGCACGAAGACAATTGAAAAATTTTAATTAGAAGATATTGATAACAATCATGAAACCACTGATTCAAAATGTAAAGTGTATAGACAAATGGTAGACAGAAATAGGAGAAATATATTATACGAAGATGAATAGCAATTAGTAGATGAAGATAGACGCCTCAATAATGCATTCATATTACTACTTAATTCACAAGGATTCATATACAATAAAGATGAAATAGAACTTCTAATCGTAAAAAACAAACCAAAGGTCATATGCCTAACAGAAACGCATATTACAGAAGAAATAAATGATACGGAATTGGGTATTGACAATTACAAAATGATACGAAGTAATACCGAAAATAGTAGAACTGGAGGTGTATTGACCTATGTGAGAAATGAAATAATATATAAAGTTTTGACAACAAAGAACATAAACCAAAATGCAGCGATAAATACAATACAGCTAATGGGAAAATTTTAAGATATTGTGATATGTAATGTGTACTATTCTCCGAACAGAAGTGATGGCATTTATTGACGAAATTATAAATTAATGTGAAAATATAATTGATATAGGACATCTTATTGTGCTGGGAGACTTTAATATTAACCTAAAGAAAGAAAATCAATACACCAACAGACTGACCCAAAATCTAGGAAATATAGGACTTAAGCAATATGTAAAAGATTATACGAGGATAACAGAAACGTCAAGGACAATGAAAGACTTAGTTTTTTCGAACTTTCATATAAGAGCAGAAGTATTACAAACGCCGAAAATCACGGACCATTGTATTATAAAAGTTGAGCTAAAAGAAATTCACGAACATACAAATAGGATGACAGAATTTTATATGCGTGACTTAAAGAATTTCAATGTAAATATATTTAATGAATCATTGAGGAAGGACATGGAAGAAAAATATGATTGTTATGCCGGTACCGAGTAATTAGATTATTCGGTAGTCGGTATAATATTAAAAGTTATTATTTTTTGGGATCGTTTGCCGATAAGGAGATGGATCTCGAGTAAAAGATGGAAACGCGAATTTATATAAAAGGAAGTATTTATTATAAGCAACGGTAACTTTCCGTTGCCTATTTATATATCAAAGTAAGAAGTACAATAATGCGTTGTTTCGAGTATTAAACGAGGAACCAACCGTTCTCTTTTCAATCTAATTTAATACTGTCTTTTCGTAAAGCAGTTGCTAACTGTCTTCACGAAAATCCCTTAATTCGCAATTTTAGCGTTAGCCTTTCGCCCGAACGCCAAGCGAGTCGCTCATGCTGCGTCAGCGTTCTTGGGGTCGTTCATACGATCGGGCATTGGACTTCGTTTCTTGTCTTGAACGAATTCCAATGTTTCGTTACTATAGAATATTCCCGAATATACTAAATACGGAGTGGAATATTCCGCGGCACAACATCCCTCCCCCCTTAAAAGGAAAAATTTTTTCTTTAAAAAATTTTTTCTTCGATTGGTTTCTCGTATTTCCTCTTACAATTTTACTGTTTGATGTTATATAACAATACAATAAAATGTTTCATTCTTTCATTCGTTGACGATGAAGTTTTTCCTCTGCTTCTTATCATCTTTCGTGCCGAGCGAGTCGTTCTCGGTTGAGGGGACGGGTGCATAACCTGGCCAGCTCGGATCGCGGTTGCTCTTCTGGCTGTTGTCGTCCGATCGGCTCGAGGTTGATGTTTACCTCGGCTGTTGCCGGGGTCGTTGCCACGCTTGTCCTTGTTGGTGTTCGGTGTCGTTGATACCTATAACATTTAAACAGAACATAGCCAACCAAGGCTATCGGTGCTACTGCACCCAGTGAGTAGAAACTCATATTGTGGATGTGTTGCATCCCGTCTCCGTCTGTATTGACGCCGTCCATGATTTGGTCGGCTCGAGCTCCGAGCTTTTGAAGCTCTTCCGGGTCTCGCAGCACGCTCTGCAGTGGAATTGTCTTCTCGGTCTACGTAGGGGGCGCCTGGGCTTCAATTTTCGTTAACGTTAAATTGAACGATGGGAGATAGTTTTCCCGGATAATCTGAGAGGTCCGCCCGATGGTTTTTATGCTGAAATCTTGGGCGGTTACTATACATATGCCTACCAAAGCCAGTATGCCTGAATTTTTCTAGATTACCATTACTATGTATGACATGTTTTCCTTCGTGCTTCTTCAATTAAACAAGTTTTCATTTTACCTTGTTTCTCTTATTGGAGTTCCTTACCTTGCGCTTTGTGGAGCTCCCTACCCGCCTTTATTTAGCTTTTATTTCATTTTAGTGCTCTATAAAGAGCTTCAGGCGGTTTGCATGCACTGCCTGAGTTTTTCGTCCCTTTCGGATGACGTAATTGACGGGGGGCCTCGCTTCCACAATCTCGTGGGGTCCCGTCCACTTCGGAGTCAGCTTGGCTGACCGCCCCCTGCGCACCGTCTCGTCGCGGAAGAGTACGCGTTCGCCGACGCGGTACTCCTGCACCTGTGCGCCTTGGTCGTATGTAGTCTTCGACCGTCTTTTCGCGCCTTCCAGGTTGTCTCGTGCTACAGTCCATGCGGCGCGTAGTCGTTCGCGTAACTCTTGGACGTAGTCGTCGTACGCATAGGTGCGGCGAGGCTCCTGCTTCACGGCAGTCGGTAACTCCGCTTCGCGTCCGTATACCAATACATGGGGTGACAATCCGGTCCCCGTATGTGGAGTGGTGTTGTACGTAAACATCGCGTACGGCAGCCACTCGTCCCAATTACCTTGATCCTCATTTATGAAATTTTTCAGATATTCTGCAAGGGTACGATGCGATCTTTCTAAAGCGCCATTTGATTCCGGATGGTAGGCCATCGTTTGTATCTTTTTGATTCGGAGCAGTCGACATATTTCTTTGAAGGTCGAGCTGAGGAAGTTCGTGCCTTGGTCTGATAATATTATTTCCGGTGTCCCGTGCCGGCAAATTAATTCTTCTACGAGCGCCTTTGCTACTGTCGAAGCCTCTTGGTTCGGCAGTGGAATCGCTGCGCTGTACTTGGTCAATGCGTCTTGGATCGTAAGTATGTATTTTTTTCCGTTGACGCTCTCCGGTAGCGGTCCTACGATGTCGACCGCAACCTTTTCAAACGACCTCGAGGGGGTGTTGGTTACCACCATCGGTACTCGTTCTCTTTTCCTGATTTTATTCTTTTGACAGGATTCGCAAGACGATATATAATTCTCTAGATTTCTTCTCCGGCCGGGCCAGTTGTATTTGGTCCGAATTCAATGTAACGTGCGCCGTATACCTTGATGCCCTCCTATGGGGGTGTCGTGGTATTCTCTAATTATTTTCTGGCGGTCATCGGCAGAAGGAGTGGCTATGCCACTGCGGCAGTCGCTATACTCTTTTATCGCGCTGTCTTCATACGCGCTGCAGGAAGTTCGTGGGCTACGGGCCCCGCCGTGCCTCGCTTCCTCAGCAGGCCTTTGCGGTGCTCTGTCCGCAGTTTCTTCGCTCGGCGTGCCCACCGGTGGCTGCGCCGTTGGGTCGCTCTCTCTCTCGAGCGGCCTTGCAACGTTTGCCTTTCGCGGCCTTCCGCGCTTCGCGGATCTGCCATGCTGTGCTGGGCCCGCTCCATCCTTGTTAGCGGTGCTCGCAGTCTTACCAGTGGCTTGCGTTGCTTGCTTGCGTGGTCTGCCCCTTCCCCGACCGCACGGCTTTTCGACGGGGCTGTGGGGTTCAGTAGAGCGTTCTGCAGGCACGCTGCGAATCTCTCTGTCCTCTTCTGGCGCATGGGCCAGGGCGGCCTCTCTCTCTGCCGCGTTGCTAGGCTGGCCCGGGGTATTCTCGGCTCTCCGCTTTGTGCGGCTGTCCGTACCCGGGCGCTTGCTGTCCTTTTCTTTCTCGTGGGCGAGCTTGGTCCCTTGTTCCGACGAGCTACCACGGCTGTAAGGGGTATCTTCGGCCCTCCGCTTTGTGCGGTCATTCGTTGTGCCGAGTTACCCCGTGCTGCCGTCCTTTTCCGATCCACGGATTTCATTCTCTGCTCTCGCTTGGAGGACTTCGCGTGGTCGCGTATATGCGACTCGGAGCGTCCTCATCTATTTTTCTTTTTTCGGCTTTATTCATTTTACCGAACCCATGCCCCGATTTTACTTTCCTTCCAGGCAAGGGTTGCAATTCTTGGTCCTTCGATCTGACCCTAAAGGGTGTGCGATACTGCACCTCGTACGTGTGCGGTCGCTCGTTCCCTTGTAGATAGAATACACGCTTGTATTCGCACATTATTCCGGCGCGAGCTGCTTGCTTTTCGCTGCTGGGGGGAACCAAGTCGGGCTTCTGTCGTTGCTGCGCGAAGCGTTTGGCCCCCGTGCTCGTTGAGCGTACGCGTAGTGCCTTGACCTGCCGGCTCCGTACGGCCTTCGCTATCTCCGACGGCTCGAGTGTCGCCGACTGCTGTTGCACTTCTCCGTCGTTTTTATAACCATATAAACTCACTTTATTAGGTTTTGACGGTGTGACACGGAATCTCGCTACTTTTCCTCGGCTGATTCCGCTCCTCATAGGTAGTCCGACAGATTTATTCTCCTTGGCGGCATCCGTGTTAGACCCGTTTCCGTAAAGAGAATTTGTCTTCGTAAGCAGGCCTATGTATTTGCACGTGGCGGCAGTTCTACTGCGTGGTGACGAATATATCCTCGTCGCGCCGTCCCTTAGCGGCATGCAGTGCCCATACAACTTGAGCATCTCGCCATGCAGGATATCCGCTTTATGCTGCTTGATAAAGTCCATGCCAAGTAATCCGTTGACCTTCAACGGCACATTGTTCGGAACGATGTAGAACCAATGCTCTACATTTAGAGCCGGTGTCTCGGGTACAATTTTAGCTATCCCGAGGGGGGTGAATTTTTCACCTGCAACACCCTGCAGTTCCACGGAGCACCTGCTCACCATGGTTTCGGCCTTGAGACAGCCTTCCTTTATTATGCTGCACTGCGCTCCGGTGTCCGCCTTGAGGGTGAGTACCCCGGTTGTGGCCAACGGTGCAATTATATCGAAGTCGCTGGCGGTGGCACTCGACGCCGGCAGCGTTACTTGTAGAAGCTGCAGCGTTGTTTTCTTCTGCTTGCACGCAGGTTTCTGCTGGGCCGCGAGCGTGTTTATCCTCATGGTTCCCAGCGGGCTGGCATCGGTCTTCGATCGACTTGCACTTGCATTTACCGTGGACCTTTCATTCTTGCCCCCTGAGTCCCTTGGACGTTGGGGATGCTGTGAAGACTGGGCAGGATCGCTTTTGTTCTGCGACAATCTTTTCCTGCAGTCTTTCCACATGTGGCCCCTTTTTTGGCAATAGTTGCACACGACGTCAACGTTGTGAATGGATGTATTCTCGCTGGGCATCGGTAGGCTTACTCTTCCCGATCTGCGGGTGCAGTCTCGAGCCACGTGCCCTGGTTTCCCGCAGGTGAAACAGTTCTCGTTCTGCTGGGATGGTGCACCTTGGGACCTTCTGGGGTGGCTTATTGCTCCACCAACCCCTCCCTTTGGCTGTACCATGTTGGTTATCTCTATGGCCCCTGCCACAGAGTCATGCAGCGTTTGGTAATTTCTAGCACGCACCAGCACTTGCACCTGGCCGTGCAGGCCGTTTTCGAAGTTGGCCTGTGCGCTTCGTCGGGTGACACTCTCGACGGTGATCCTCTGATCCTCTGTTTGCAACGGCTCGCAGAGTATTTCGGCGATGTCTACCGTGATCCTCTCCGTCCTTGCCGCGTAGGCGGCGATGTCGTCGTTCTGTCCCTGCCGGAGGGAGCTGAACTCCATTTGCAGCACGGCCAGGGACTTCCGTTGTCCGTACAACGCTTCCAACTCGCTCCTGAGTTGCGCCATGGTGCTAATGGTTTTGTGCTGCAGTTGTCTCGCTGCTGCACCCTCTAGCTTACTCATGACTATTAACTCCAGTGGAGTGTCATGCTCCTCTTCTGCTACCCTGCGGAATATCATCTCGCAGGACTTTAAGAAGAGCGGCAAAGCCTTCGAGTCCTTGCCGTCGAACGTTTTTACCATTTTTATTCCGAGGCTGAGGCTGAGAATATTTGAGGGCCTCTGCGTCTCTTCGAACCGCGTGCGTCTCGGGGGCAGTGCGGGGGGCGGGATGTCCTCCATCCCGGCTCCTCCTAGCCGTCGCTGGAGATCGGCAATTTGCTCTCTTAAGGAGTGGATGAGCTCGTACTCGTCCGCACTAACCTCGTTCAGCGTGTCGGCCAAATTCCGTCTTGCCGACGGCGTTTCTGCCTCCTTGAGTTCGCGATCAAGTTCGCGTTGGCCTCGATCGTGCTCGCGCTGCAGCCTTTCATACTGGCGTCGCGCTCTTTGCATGTCGCGTTGGCTTCGGTCGACCGCCTCCAACCGATCGCGTACTCTCGCTGGTACCGACCGGGCTGTCGCACCGGTAGCTGCCGAAAACCCCACACGATCTATGGTTCGCATGTTTTCCAATTCTCGCTCGAACCTATCGCCGGAGTAGTTATCTGGAGTTATTTCTCCAGTCGCTCTGTTAAATACGTCGTCGCTACCGACTCTGCTATTATCCCGAAACGACGCACCCCTGCGTGGGTTGACGCCGAACTCGGTTGTCAGGCGGCCTGCGAGGGTCGCTTGCCTAGCTGCGGGGATTCGTCCCGATGGCGAGAGCTCTGTTAACGCCCTGCGCGCTTCGTACACGATGTCACTTACGGCAGCGGCTAAGCCCGCTGCAGGGTCCATCTCCCCTCCGGGCATCGTAGTCTCTAACGAATTGACCCTGCGTTTCGGTTTCGCACCCTTAAATATAGGCATGTTGCTAGCTTCGCGGTATATTTATTTTGAAAATTTCTAAATATTTTTTTTTTCCTGACTGGCTTTGATTTTTATCGGCAATATTTACTAATAACGTAACCGCCACTTACAGTATGATGATCTGGAAGGCGGTCCTTTCCATTGCGATGTCCTCGGGTGCTGTTCCTTCGGTGCTGTAGACCCGTTGTCTCTTAGCTTTCCTCGAAGGTTGGTCCAGTTGTCCTCCCTGGTACCGTTGACCCGTTCCGTTGTTGGTTCCTTAGCACGTCGCCAATGGTTGCACGACGGCTTCTTCTCGAGTAGCTGCTTCGCGTACTCGGTTGCACACTTTGTGCGTTTTTCCACGACTTGACGTAACACCGTCAAACGGGATTTTAAACGGTTGACCGATACGTCACCCCGCACCGACGTTCACTTCACGGCTTCGCGTTAGATTAGTCGGGTTTTCACGAACTACACTGGTGTCCGTGCACGCGTCGTAGTCGTCACTTCAGAGTATTCTCAACTTTGTCCAAAACACTTTTGTCCTAATAAATCACGAATCACTTAACTTCGACAGATCCCACCGCTGCCACCAAATGTTATGCCGGTACCGAGTAATTGGATTATTTGGTAGTCGGTATAATATTAAAAGTTATTATTTTTTGGGATCGTTTGCCGATAAGGAGATGGATCTCGAGTAAAAGATGGAAACGCGAATTTATATAAAAGGAAGTATTTATTATAAGCAACGGTAACTTTCCGTTGCCTATTTATATATCAAAGTAAGAAGTACAATAATGCGTTGTTTCGAGTATTAAACGAGGAACCAACCGTTCTCTTTTCAATCTAATTTAATACTGTCTTTTCGTAAAGCAGTTGCTAACTGTCTTCACGAAAATCCCTTAATTCGCAATTTTAGCGTTAGCCTTTTGCCCGAACGCCAAGCGAGTCGCTCATGCTGCGTCAGCGTTCTTGGGGTCGTTCATACGATCGGGCATTGGACTTCGTTTCTTGTCTTGAACGAATTCCAATGTTTCGTTACTATGGAATATTCCCGAATATACTAAATACGGAGTGGAATATTCCGCGGCACAACATGATCCTCTAGGAAGTGTCCACGTAATGGCAAATAATATAGTTGGATGTATGGTAGAAAATATAAATAGAATAGCACCGATAAAAAAGAAACAAATACCTATGAAGTGGAAAGAAAAACCGTGGATAACTGAGGAAGTTAGAAGAGTCTGTGCATAAAGGGATGAAGCGTATATAAAAGCTACAAAACAAAATAATGTAAATGCAGTAAAGAATGGGAGGAATATGAGAGGATGCGAAACAAAGTAGTACAAGTAATTAGAAGCAGCAAAGGAAAATACTATGAAGAAAATATTGATGCGGTGAAAACAGACCCGAAAAAAATGTGGAGAACGATAAAAGAACTAATAGGTAACAAAAAAAAAGAAGAATAACAAAAAAAGAAACGCAAATGGAATATATTTAATGGAGAACATTATACAGATAAAAGGACTATTGCTAAGAAACTTAATGAATACTTTGTGCAGAGAATTGAAAAAATCCTGGAAATAGACTTACAGGTACAAATCGAGAAGATAAGTGGGGAATCACAAATAAAAGCAAGATTTAGTGAATTTGTAGAGGTAGGGAGGGAGGAAGTTAAATGTATTGTAAGAGGCATGAAAAATAAGAAAGGAACGGAAGAAATAATAAGCACGAGAATGATACACAATGCATGGCGGGCAATAGGATATTTCATGATTGAACTGATCAATAAATCCTTAATTGAGGGGGTTTTCCCAGAAAATTGGAAAACATCAACCGTAATACCGATCCAAAAAATTTCGGGTAGTATAAAAGCAGAAGAGTATCGCCCTATTAATATGTTACCAATTTATGAAAAGATAGTAGAAACGATTGTGAATAAACAAATAGTGCAATACATTGATCGAGAGAATATTTTAATAAAAGAACAATCCGGTAGGGATATTCATGTGAAACGGCGCTTCAGAACACAATGATAAAATGGAAAAAAAGTCTGGATGAAGGAAATGTAATTAGAGTGGGATTCTTAGACATCAAAAGAGCTTTCGAAACTATAAGCAGACAGACATTATTAAAAAAGTTAGCAATGTATGATATAACAGGAACTGTGCATAGGTGGATAGATTCATATCTTTCGAACCGTACACAACAAGTGCAATATGGAGAGTTTATATCAACAAAAGGAAAGGTAAATATATAGTTTAGGGAACCCACCTCTGATCGCCTTCTAACAGAGCGTTCGACGCGTTTTTGTATGCCTAACAACTTTTCCCTCTGACAAAATCGTCGCTCACTGTCCATTAAAAAGTTATTAAATAAAGTTGGTAAAATAAAAATAGAATAAAGAACCTAAAGAACCTAATTCTGCAGTTTTACCAACTTTTTTGTTAATAACTGAATAATAATAATAATAATAATAATAATAATAATAATAATAATAATAATAATAATAATAATAATAATAATAATAATAATAATAATAATAATAATAATAATAATAATAATAATAATAATAATAATAATAATAATAATAATAATAATAATAATAATAATAATAATAATAATAATAATAATAATAATAATAATAATAATAATAATAATAATAATAATAATAATAATAATAATAATAATAATAATAATAATAATAATAATAATAATAATAATAATAATAATAATAATAATAATAATAATAATAATAATAATAATAATAATAATAATAATAATAATAATAATAATAATAATAATAATAATAATAATAATAATAATAATAATAATAATAATAATAATAATAATAATAATAATAATAATAATAATAATAATAATAATAATAATAATAATAATAATAATAATAATAATAATAATAATAATAATAATAATAATAATAATAATCCCGTGTCGGGTTGATGATCCCGCATCGGGCGCCTCCCCAGGTCGCGGATAGGGGGACGCCTTCCAGATATGGAAGGTACCGAGAATTCTCGGGGTGGACGAAAATCTAGGAGCTGCCCGTGTTAGGGCCGGGGCGCAAAGTGGCCCGACCGTATCGGGGAAGGGGATCGTCTATCGACGACTCTAACCTCGCCAGGAACGGCCACGGCGCTCCCCGGTTAACGGGCGCCATAAGGAAACCGGGCTGGCGTGAAAACCGGATCAGGTGGACAAAAACCCCGTCGCGGACCAGCTCTGCCCAAGCCAAGGTGGGAGCCAGCGTGCCGAGGGCTGAATGGCACTGGGGTACAGTGTCGCGCACGATGCCTATAGGGAACCGGGCGGAACCCCATAGTATTAAGCCTTGCCCCCACAATCAGGCTCTGTGGGGGTCGACGCTCGCTTCCTGACTACTCGTGGGAACAACAATGGAAACAAATCAAAACAAAACAAAACAAAACATACAAATACTAAACGCCGACGGTGGGGCTTCGTCAGGGGCACCAGTGCCGGCAAACGGAGACAGAACGACACTGCGCCTCCCAAGACGAACCAGGACAGACAGTGCGTCGAGCGTAGGAAGCGGAGTAAGTTTTACTTCTGCTGCCTCAGCTAACGACAACGACAATAAGGGTATGCGCATACAGACAGAACAGACGAAAAAAGTAACACCAAACCCCACAACACTGAAACGGAACGAACCTGGACTAACGGAACTTCTGATAATAATACAGAAGACAGCGACGAAAATGGACGAGGCAGTCGCCAAACAGAAAAATACAAACATGACGGTCAAACTAGGAATAAAGACGATTCTCGAGGCTGCCGACGCGGCGCTACATAAGTGCACGGAGGCAGCCCCGAAAGGACTTATAACGACACATGACATGACGGTCACAGAAACAGAGACGAAAGGACAGGAAACGCCACGGACGAAACGAAAACGGGAGGCAACCGGAGCCACTCCGGAGGCCGCGCCGAAGCGACCCCCGAAAACGGAACTGGCTGCAGACTGGCAGACAGTAAAAAAAAAAAAAGAAAACAAAAACAACAGAACCAAAGGACAGCACGCACGAAACAAAGACAAAAATCCAGGCTGAGAGGCACAGAACGGCCCCCAAACACAGGGGGACGGCTGTCCTGGTAAAGCCTGGAACCGATAACACGTACTCGGACATCGTACGGAAAATACGGACGACCGTTGACCCGAAGAATAGTCACGTGCAGGTGACGACTCTGAGGAAGACGAAAAACGGCCTGTGTCTTCTAAAGATACAGGCAGACGCGAACGGACCAGACGGACGAGTCGATTTCCGACGCGCTCTACAAGACGCGATCGGGGCCGCAGGCAGCGTTAGGGCCATGACCGCTAAGGTCCAATTAGAGATCATGGATCTGGACTGCGTAACAACTGCGGAGGACGTCGTACAGGTACTGAGACGGGAAACGGGACGAGACGAAGACTTCGGAGTCCATATCTTTGGCCCGAACCGCGCCGAGCAGTACATGGCGGTCTGCGAGCTAGAATCGCGGGAAGCCGATGTGCTGCTCCGCCGCGGACGACTCGGTATCGGATGGGTGCACTGCCGCGTCCGAAAAAGACTGACTGTGACAGAATGCCACAGGTGTCTCGGTTACGGGCACGTGAAGGCAAACTGCTCGGACGTTGACAGGACGAAGAGCTGCCGAAAGTGCGGTATATCTGGACACTACGCTACCGACTGCACGAACGAACCGGCTTGTCCCCTGTGCGCTAAGGTGGGGCACGAGGACGTAGCGCACCTTGCGGGAACCAAGAGGTGCGCGGTGTTCCGGGCTGCGCTGGAGGAGTGCAGGAAGCTGGCCGGAATACGGACAGAGTAGTTCAGGGAAACCTGAACAGGAGTAGGACAGCAGACATGCTACTACCACAGATAGCTGACGAACATGACGCCGACATTCTGATCCTGTGCGAACCGTACAGGAGAAGAACAACACAAACGTACATTACAAACGAGACGGAGACCACAGCTATCTGGGTTAGGGGCGCTGCCCAATCTCGAATAACAAGCTGCGGTGTCGGGACGACTACGTCTGGGCAAGGGTCGTCGCTGTCACATACGTCAGCGTCTATCTGACACCCAACTGCGCCGCGGTGGAGTTCGAGAGAAAGGTAGCGCTCCTTGAGGACGGAATCAAAGATCTGCCTGGGGACGTTGTTGTCGGAGGCGACTTCAACGCGCGGGCGATCGAGTGGGGAATGACAGCAACGAACAAACGTGGACGGTTGCTGCTGGAGATGGCCGCAAGGCTGGACCTGGTAGTAGCCAATACAGGAAACACACCGACGTACAGACGACCAGGGTTCGGAGACTCTATCCCTGACGTCACAATGACATCGGACAGAATATCGCCACGGATAGGGCAATGGCGGGTGTTCGACGGCTATACGGCCAGCGACCACCAGTACATTGTCTTTGAAGTAGCAGGACAAACGGCGACGAGACGGACGAGGACCCAGCACCCCCCGCGGTGGAACCTCAACAAACTCGACGTACAGAAATTTTCAGAGGAGCTGGTGGTAGCACCAGCACCGATAACAAAAGTCCCTCCGGAGCTGACTGGCCGGCAAAGAGCGGAAAGACTGGTGGACGAGACGGGCAAACTGACGGACCGGCTGTGCAATAGCACAATGCCGAAACGACGACATCGACAGAACAGACAGCCACAATACTGGTGGACGGACGAAATAGCCGAGCTGCGCAGGGTCTGCTTGGCGAGCCGACGACTCGTAACGAGGGCTGGGGGAAGACCCGAAAGGAAAACCTCCAAGCCGCATATAAGACAGCACGGAAGGCACTAACGAGCGCGATACAAGAGAGCAAGACGCGTTGCTGGAGGAGGCTCTGCGAGGAGGTGGATCAGGATCCCTGGGGCACTGGTTACAAAATCGTGACCGGTAAACTAGGGGCCCGGGTACCACCAGAAATCAAAGAAGCCGAATCCGCACGACGGATCGTCGACGGCTTGTTTCCAACCCACCTGATACGGACGGACGTTACAGACGATACGGACACACCGGTAGCCCCCATCTTCACGGCGGAGGAGCTTACTAGGGCATCCAACGCAATGAAGACTGGTAAGGCACCGGGACCAGACGGAGTACCGGCGGAGATTATCCGGCTGATGGTCAATCTGAGGCCGGAGATATTTCTTGACCTGTACAACACATGTTTGACGACGGGCACGTTTAGCGACCGTTGGAAGGCGGCAAGGCTAGTTCTTATCCCCAAAGGTAAGGGCGACCCCAATACGCCGTCAGCCTACCGGCCGTTGAGTTTACTCGACACGACGGGTAAACTCTACGAACAATTACTGAGACCGAGACTGACGGACGTGATACAAACCAGCGGAGGCCTTTCAGACCTGCAGTTCGGCTTCAGGAGGGGTCGATCGACGATTGGAGCGATCCAAAAAGTGGTTGACTCCTTCCTGGACTTAGAAAGACATTGCCACGCAGCACGACCTATCGTTCTGCTGGCAACCTTGGACGTCAGGAACGCCTTCAACTCGGCCAGGTGGGTCGATATCCTGGAGGCGCTTGAAAGCAACTTCGGGGTTCCGGCTTACTTGGCTCGGGTGGTGGAAGACTACCTGAAAAACAGACAGATTACGTACGAGACGACTGAAGGACCAGTGACGAGGCAAATCACCGCCGGGGTTGCACAGGGGTCCATACTGGGACCGGACTTTTGGAACGGACTTTACGACGGCTTGCTCAGGCTGGAAATGCCGCTCGGCGTACTACTCGTCGCTTACGCTGACGACGTGGCGGCGGTGATCACCGAGCGGTCTCCGGATCTGGCACAGCTAAAACTGAACCAGACGATGCGACGAGTAGGACGATGGAGACGGATCACGGACTACAACTCGCGACAGAAAAGACCGAACTGACGTTCCTTAGTAGAAGACGTATACAGACGAGACTTCCTATGTTGGTCGGGACGGACAAAATCGTGGCCGGGGGGGAAGTCAAGTATCTGGGGGTAACTCTGGATAAGAAGATGACCTTCTGGCCTCATATACAGAAAACAGCTCAGAGGGCGGCCGAGAGGATAGCATCCCTAAGCCGCCTGATGGCTAACACGACTGGACCGAGACCGGGCAAACGACGACTTTTAATGGCGACGGCCCACTCGATCCTCCTTTACGGCGCGGAGATCTGGGCAGATGCCCTGAAGACAAAGAAGTACTGCTACGCGATGACGACGGTACAAAGACGGGGTGCGCTGAGGATCGCCTGCTCCTATCGAACTGTATCTGCACAAGCAGTTTTGGTGGTGGCCGGCGTAGTCCCCGTAGACCTCCTAGCTTTCGAGCGAAAGAGGATCTACGGGAAAAGCGCGGACATAAGACGGGAGGATGCGGCAGTTGCGGAGCGCAACAGGACAATACAGACTTGGCAAGATCGATGGACAAAAGAACGCACAGGCAACTGGACGAGACGACTTGTAAAGGACCTGAGACCGTGGATCGGAAGGGAGTTTGGGGACGTGAATTTTTACGTTACCCAGCTCCTGACCGGACACGGCTACTTCCGAAGGTACCTTTACAACATGAACAGAGTACGGACGCCAGACTGTAAGTACTGCGGACACGAACGAGACGACGCGGAGCACACATTTTTTGTGTGTGACCACTGGACAGGACTGCGACTAGAACTCGAGACGATTGTTGGTAGCATCACCCCGGACAACATTGTCCAGGTGATGCTCCACTCAACAGAATGGTGGCAACTAGTTGCCACCTATACAGAGACGATACTGCGACGAAAAAACGTAGACGGCTGCTTCACCTAACTGAGCAGACGGACTGACGTGACGCGACAGGTTACAGACAACAAGACGAACGGACGAACACAGACAGAACCCCCAGCCAGAAGTAATATCGAAATAGTTCCTGGTCTGGGGGAGGGCAACAAGGAGAGGGCGGTTCAGTGGGTAGGCCTGCTTTTTTGGGAGTCCCACATACCCCCCCAGTTCGAAAGGCTAGGGGATATCCGTAAAAAGGATTCCGCAACTCCTTGTATTGATAATAATAATAATAATAATAATAATAATAATAATAATAATAATAATAATAATAATAATAATAATAATAATAATAATAATAATAATAATAATAATAATAATAATAATAATAATAATAATAATAATAATAATAATAATAATAATAATAATAATAATAATAATAATAATAATAATAATAATAATAATAATAATAATAATAATAATAATAATAATAATAATAATAATAATAATAATAATAATAATAATAATAATAATAATAATAATAATAATAATAATAATAATAATAATAATAATAATAATAATAATAATAATAATAATAATAATAATAATAATAATAATAATAATAATAATAATAATAATAATAATAATAATCCCTCCCAAGTGTGTCGCCTTGCCGCGGCGGGGGGGCTTGCGTTTCTGCAATGAACTTTGGAGCTCGGCCGGCGGGGGCTCTAGCCCCTGGCAGGTCTAACCTTGCCGGACAGGTCCATGGGGAGCAGGCAGACTAAGAACACACAACATCAAAAGCTACGGTGGAAGGCATCGTGCCTACGGCTGCATGGCCGCAATGATGTAAACTAAAGCGGTCGCGAACGATCCCTGCAGGGCACCGGGTGGAACCCTGCAGTATTTACACCTTACTTAGACAAGGCGGCTCTGCCTAGGCAGACCTACATTCCGACCTACTCGTGGGATTAATATGGAGAAACTTTTAAAAGAAATAAAACCTAAGCAGAAGAAGGAGTTGGAAAAAACATCGACCGAGGAAGAGCTCAGGTCAATCGGAGAACTCGCGACGAACAATATCGGGGGAGAGTCGAACGATGATAGCTTGGCGAACGTGACCGAAAGTGTCAACCTGAGAAAGAGAAGTATACTTCAGTCATGTTCGTCAACAGGCACGGAAGATCGATCTCTACATCAGAAGAAAAAGAAATTAAGATACAGAAAGAGAGAAACGACACCGCCACCCATGGAAGAGGGTAAAACGGTTCCACCTGTCGTCGGAAATATAAGGAGGCATCGAGAAAAACCTGGAACCTCCTCATTCGACGATGACAGTGGGAACGAGCCCGATTTGACAGAGTTATTACAACTCATTCATGAGACCGCGACGAAAATGGAAGAGGCAGCGGCAATACAGAAAAATATGAATATGGCGGTAAAAACCGGCATTAAGACGATTCTTGAGGCCGCCGACGCTGCGCTAAACATGCAAAGCAGGACAGCCTCGAAGGGACAAATGATGGCAGACGACCTGACAGAGACAGAAACGAAGACAACAGAACCGGCGACGCGAGCGACGAAACGGAAACGGGAGACGACGAAGACCCCACCAGAGGCCCGACAGAAGACACCCCCAAGAACGGAGGAGGCCGAAACCTGGACAACCGTGAGGAAACGAAAAAAGAAGAAAAAAACGACGGAACCGAAAAACAAAACGGACGAGACGAACATACCGACCCAGGCTGAAAAGCGCAGACCGACCCCCAAACATAGGGGAACGGCTGTACTGGTCAAGCCTGGGAAAGACAACACGTACTCGGACATCGTACGGAAGATAAGGACGACGGTCGACCCGACGAGCAGTCATGTACAGGTGATGGCTCTAAAGAAGACCAAGGACGGACGGTGTCTCATCAAGATACAGACAGACACGGACGGACGAGAACAGTTTGAGCGCGCACTACAGGACGCGGTTGGGGACACGGGCAGTGTAAGGACCGTGACTTCTAGGGTGCAACTGGAGATCATGGACCTGGACTGCGTTACCACCGCGGAGGACGTGATACGGGCGCTGAGACGAGAAACGGGACGAGACGGCGACTTTGGTGTCCACATCTTCGGCCCGAACCGGGCCGAGCAGTACATGGTGGTCTGCGACCTCGAGACGCGGGAAGCCGAGGTGCTGCTGGACCGGGGCCGGATCGGGATAGGATGGGTGCGATGCCGACTACGACAACGATTGACGGTGACCAAATGCTACAAATGCCTGGGCTACGGACATACAAGGACGAGCTGCACGAACGCGGATCGGACAAAGAACTGCAGGAAATGCGGCGAGACGGGACATTACGCGACGGACTGTAAAAACAGACCGGCTTGCCCACTGTGCTCTGAGGCGGGACACGGGGACGTAGCGCACCTTGCGGGAACCGGAAAGTGTGCGGTATTCCGGGCTGCGCTGGAGGAGTGCAGGAGGCAGGCCGGAAGACGGACAGAATAGTTCAGGGAAACCTGAACAGGAGTAGGACAGCAGACATGCTACTACCACAGATAGCTGACGAACATGACGCCGACATTCTGATCCTGTGCAAACCGTACAGGCGAAGAACGACACAAACGTACATTACGAACGAGACAGAGACCACAGCTATCTGGGTGAGGGGCGCTGCCCAATCTCGAATAGTTAACTGCGGTGTCGGGGACGATTACGTCTGGGCAAGGGTCGGCGCTGTCACTTACGTCAGCGTTTACCTGACAGCCAACTGCACCGCGGCGGATTTCGAGAGGAAAGTGGCGCTCCTTGAAGACGGCATCAGGAATCTGCCTGGAGACGTTATCATCGGGGGAGACCTCAACGCGCGGGCGATCGAGTGGGGAATGACAACAACGAACAAACGTGGACGGCTGCTGCTGGAGATGGCCGCAAGGCTAAACCTGGTAGTAGCAAATACGGGAAACGTACCGACATACAGACGACCAGGGTTTGGAAACTCTATCCCTGACGTCACAATGACATCGGACAGAATATCGCCACGGATAGGACAGTGGCGGGTTTTCGACGGCTATACGGCCAGCGATCACCAGTACATTGTCTTCGAAGTGGCAGGACAAACGGCGACGAGACGGACGAGGACCCAGTACCCCCCGAGGTGGAACCTCAACAAACTCGACTTACGAAAATTTTCGGAGGAGCTGGCGGCAGCACCAGCACCAATGACGAAAGTCCCCCCTGAACTGATTGGCCGGCGAAGGGCGGAAAGACTCGCGGACGAGACGGCCAAACTGACGGACCGGCTGTGCAATAGCACAATGCCGAAACGACGACATCGACAGAACAGACAGCCACAATACTGGTGGACGGACGAAATAGCCGAGCTGCGCAGGGTCTGCTTGGCGAGCCGACGACTCGTAACGAGGGCTGGGGGAAGACCCGAAAGGGAAAACCTCCAAGCCGCATATAAGACAGCACGGAAGAAACTGACGAGCGCGATACGAGACAGCAAGACGCGTTGCTGGAGGAGGCTCTGCGAGGAGGTGGATCAGGATCCCTGGGGCACTGGTTACAAAATCGTGACCGGTAAACTAGGGGCCCGGGTACCACCAGAAATCAAAGAAGCCGAATCCGCACGACGGATCGTCGACGGCTTGTTTCCAACACACCTGATACGGACGGACGTTACAGACGATACGGACACACCGGCAGCCCCCATCTTCACGGCGGAGGAGCTCACTAGGGCATCCAACGCAATGAAGACTGGTAAGGCACCGGGACCAGACGGAGTACCGGCGGAGATTATCCGGCTGATGGTCAATCTGAGGCCGGAGATATTTCTCGACCTGTATAACACATGTTTGACGACGGGCACGTTTAGCGACCGGTGGAAGGCGGCAAGGCTAGTTCTTATCCCCAAAGGTAAGGGCGACCCCAATACGCCGTCAGCCTACCGGCCGTTGAGTTTACTCGACACGACGGGTAAACTCTACGAACAATTACTGAGACCGAGACTGACGGACGTGATACAAACCAGTGGAGGCCTTTCAGACCTGCAGTTCGGCTTCAGGAAGGGTCGATCGACGATTGGAGCGATCCAAAAAGTGGTTGACTCCTTCCTGGACTTAGAAAGACATTGCCACGCAGCACGACCTGTCGTTCTGCTGGCAACCTTGGACGTCAGGAACGCCTTCAACTCGGCCAGGTGGGTCGATATCCTGGAGGCGCTTGAAAGCAACTTCGGGGTTCCGGCTTACTTGGCTCGGGTGGTGGAGGACTACCTGAAAAACAGACAGATTACGTACGAGACGACTGAAGGACCAGTGACGAGGCAAATCACCGCCGGGGTTGCACAGGGGTCCATACTGGGACCGGACTTTTGGAACGGACTTTACGACGGCTTGCTCAGGCTGGAAATGCCGCTCGGCGTACTACTCGTCGCTTACGCTGACGACGTGGCGGCGGTGATCACCGAGCGGTCTCCGGATCTGGCACAGCTAAAACTGAACCAGACGATGCGACGAGTGGGACGATGGATGACGGATCACGGACTACAACTCGCGACAGAAAAGACCGAACTGACGTTCCTTAGTAGAAGACGTATACAGACGAGACTTCCTATGTTGGTCGGGACGGACAAAATCGTGGCCGGGGGGGAAGTCAAGTATCTAGGGGTAACTCTGGATACGAAGATGACCTTCTGGCCTCATATACAGAAAACAGCTCAGAGGGCGGCCGAGAGGATAGCATCCCTAAGCCGCCTGATGGCTAACACGACTGGACCGAGACCGGGCAAACGACGACTTTTAATGGCGACGGCCCACTCGATCCTCCTTTACGGCGCGGAGATCTGGGCAGATGCCCTGAAGACAAAGAAGTACTGCCACGCGATGACGACGGTACAAAGACGGGGTGCGCTGAGGATCGCCTGCTCCTATCAAACTGTATCTGCACAAGCAGTTTTGGTGGTGGCCGGCGTAATCCCCGTGGACCTCCTAGCTTTCGAGCGAAAGAGGATCTACGGGAAAAGCGCGGACATAAGACGGGAGGATGCGGCAGTTGCGGAGCGCAACAGGACAATACAGACTTGGCAAGACCGATGGACAGAAGAACGCACAGGCAACTGGACGAGACGACTTGTAAAGGACCTGAGACCGTGGATCGGAAGGGAGTTTGGGGACGTGAATTTTTACGTTACCCAGCTCCTGACCGGACACGGCTACTTCCGAAGGTACCTTTACAACATGAACAGAGTACGGACGCCAGACTGTAAGTACTGCGGACACGAACGAGACGACGCGGAGCACACATTTTTTGTGTGTGACCACTGGACAGAACTGCGACTAGAACTCGAGACGATTGTTGGTAGCATCACCCCGGACAACATTGTCCAGGTGATGCTCCACTCAACAGAATGGTGGCAACTAGTTGCCACCTATACAGAGACGATACTGCGACGAAAAAACGTAGACGGCTGCCTCACCTAACTGAGCAGACGGACTGACGTGACGCGACAGGTTACAGACAACAAGACGAACGGACGAACACAGACAGAACCCCCAGCCAGAAGTAATATCGAAATAGTTTCTGGTCTGGGGGAGGGCAACAAGGAGAGGGCGGTTTAGTGGGTAGGCCTACTTTTTTGGGAGTCCCACATACCCCCCCAGTTCGAAAGGCTGGGGGATATCCGTAAAAAGGATTCCGCAACTCCTTGTAAAATAATAATAATAATAATAATAATAATAATAATAATAATA
>OZ012706.1:22401051-22686294 GCA_963942595.1 Cylloceria caligata
ACTTGGCCAGTGTAGCATCCAAGGCAACAAGCCAGGATAGCCGTAACCCCGCGAAAACGCGGCGAGGCAAAGACGAGCAGAACAACAACGACGAGACAACAGAAGACCAGACGCAAGTCGACCACTCGACGAGCGCAGCACTTCAAGTGCCAGAAGACAACAGGACTCGGGAAACAGAACTCCTACGAGATCCAAGGAAAAATCTGGAGGATGAGGCCATAGCACGGGAGGACGCCCGGCTGACGGACATACTGGATATAGCGAAGAATATGCAGAAAGCGACAAGCAGACAGAAAAATGTCAGTATGGACATTAAAACGGGGTTAATAAAGCTAGTAGAACACGTCGACGCTATTCTAGCGGAAAGACGCACCTGGAAGAAGATAAGGGAAGAGTCGAAGTGCTGGGAAGTACCACGGACCATAAGACGAGGCTCGCAGTCCTCTAACTGCAGCCAAAAACGTAGCAGGAACGTCAACAGCCCAGAGGGCACCACCGGCGACCCCCGATCAGGTAAAAGAAAGAAGCAAGACAACGAGCGGATCAAACGGAGCGAAGACCCCGACAGGAAGGCCAAAAAGGGGGCGGAAAACCAGGAGGCGAGAAAAGAAGCAAAGCCTCTCGATCGGCCTGTAAGAGCACAGGCTGAGATCGGACACGAGAGCGGCTCAGCCCCTGAAAAAGGCAGAAACAAACCACGGCTCGAGGCGACGCTAAAGGGGCTCGACCCAAGAAAGAGCTATGCCGGAGTATTGAACAATCCACTGGACAAGAAAAGGCAACGCCCGGAGGCACTGATAATCAGACCAGCAGAAGGTATATCCTATGCGGACATCTTGAGCAAAATCCGCAGCAAGGCAAAACCAGAAGATACGGAGACCGAAGTAAGGTCGATCCGACAGACCAAGGCTGGGGAAGTCCTGATAGAGCTCAGCAGGAAAACGAAGGACACAACAGCCTTCAGCGATGCCCTCAAAGCCATCCTTGGGGACAGCGCAGTAGTCCGCCAACCAAACAGAAGAACGACACTGGAAATCAGAGACCTTGATAGCCTCACTACCCAGGAGGAAGTAGAGGCGGCAATAAGAAGGGAGATATTGGACGATGCCAAGAACCTCAGAACTCGGGTAACGAAGGCAAATAGCAGAGAGCAGAAGATGGCTATAGTCGAACTCAACGAAAAAGGAGGAAAAAAATTGCTGGAACTCCAGCATATTAAGATTGGATGGGTTAGCTGCAGAGTAAGAAAACGGCTGGTAGTCCCACGCTGCTTCAGATGCAGTGGATACGGGCACACGGCTCGAAACTGCAGGGGACCCGACAGAAGCAAGCTTTGCTACAAGTGCGGCGACCCCGAACACAAAGCGAGGTCATGCACAGCCCCACTATGCTGCATACTTTGTGCCGAAAAAGGGCTGGACCACAGCAAACTGAAGCACGCACCAGGATCGGGGCGGTGCGACGTCTTCAAAGACGCTTTAGAAAGCGTGCGAAGAACCTTAAAATGATACATATAATCCAAGCAAACCTAAATAGGAGTAAGATAGCCAATGACCTGGTACAACAACTGGCCCGGGAAAAAGACGCAGATCTGCTTTTAATTTCAGAACAGTACCGGAACATGGAGGGACGATTGTGGTTCTCGGACCCCCTGGGCACAGCTGCCATCTGGGTACGAAGTCCCGCCAAAATACAGGCGGGAAGATACGGGAGTCGTCGGGGCTTCGTGTGGATCCAAAGTGGGGGGGTTACTTACTATAGTGTCTACCTTACGCCAAACGAGAGCATCCACGACTTCCGGGCAAAAATAGACGCACTGGAAGACGAGATACTCAACACAACTGGCAATGTGCTAGTAGGCGGAGATTTTAATGCCAGAGCCATTGAATGGGGTATGCCACACCCAGATTCCCGCGGCAATTACATTATGGAAATGACAGCCCGGACGAGATTGAATGTACTGAACACCGGCACGACAACAACCTTCCGCCGCCCGGGATACTCGGAAACCATCCCTGACATCTCCATGGCCTCGGAGGCTCTCACAGCACGAATCAAGGAATGGAAAGTCATAGAGGACTATACCGCTAGCGACCATCAGTTCATCCGCCTCACAATCGATGAGGAACAACACCGACAACGGGACAACCAGGAGCGGCCACGAAGATGGAACCTTGCGAAAATAAATACCGAGGTATTTGGGGAAACGATCGCGCGCGGGACGGAAAGAGTCGCAGGACAGGAGGCGAACGAAAGAGCCGGAGTGGAGACACTAGCGGCCTCAACGATCGACCTCATCACGAAAGCATGCGAAGCTTCGATGCCACGAAAGAGACCGCGCCATGACAAACAACCGGTGTACTGGTGGACGGCTGAAATCGCGGAAATTCGCAAAAAGTGCCACAGACTGAGACGGATCGCACAACGAGCGAGGAACCGAGATGACGCAAACGTTAGATCTGCGGACTACAGAGCCGAAAGAAGGATACTTCGGCGAACTATCAACCGGAGCAAGGCCGAGTGTTGGGGAAGGCTCGTGGAAGAGGTAAACTCGGACCCATGGGGACTAGGATATAAAATCGTCACACAGAAGTTGGGAGCCCTGTGCGCGACCAGTGCCATGGACGCGGCCACTATGGACCGCATTGTCGACACCCTCTTCCCGGCTCACCCTGAGAGAGCAAACACTAATCCTGCGCAAATCGAGGACTTTCCCCTCTTTAGCCTCGAAGAAGTGGAGAAAGCGATAAAATCGCTGAAAAACAAAAAGGCGCCCGGACTCGACGGCATATCAAGCGAGGTCCTAAAGATAGTTATGCAGCATAACCCACACTTGCTACTAAGACTTTATAACACGTGCCTAAGAACCGGGACGTTCTGCCACCGGTGGAAAACCTCGCGCCTGGTGTTGATCAACAAAGGTAAAGGCGATCCAGAAACACCCTCGTCTTACAGACCGCTTTGCATGCTGGACACAGCAGGCAAGGGACTCGAGAAACTGCTGAAAGCGAGACTACACCAGGCGATCGCTGTGGCTGGAGATCTGTCACCAAAGCAGTATGGCTTCCGAACAGGGCGCTCAACGGTGGACGCGGTCCAGGAAGTCACTGAGGCTGTAAGAAGAGCAGAAAACCACAATCATCACTCACGCCGAGTAGTGCTTCTGGTAACGCTAGACGTGAGAAACGCTTTTAACTCGGCGAAATGGACGGACATGCTTTCGGCCCTAGAGCATACCTTCAAGGTACCCGGCTACCTCCTTCGCATGATGGACGACTACTTGCGAGACCGCACACTGTCCTACGAAACCAGCACAGGGACAAGAAAAAAGAAGGTCACAGCCGGCGCAGCCCAGGGGTCAATCCTTGGCCCAGATCTCTGGAACGCCTCGTACGACAGCCTCCTGAGGATGGAAATGCCCGAAGAAACGGTCCTGGTGGGATATGCGGATGACGTCGTAGCACTCATTGCGGCCAGAGACGTCGAGCTAGCCCAGCTCCAACTGAACCAAGTAATGCGCAGAATCAACTGGTGGATGGACACACATGGACTTTCCCTGGCCCTAGGCAAAACAGAGATTGTTGTCCTTACAAAAAAACGAATAAACACCATACTCCCCATGTGGGTAGGAGAACAAATCGTGCAGACCAAACCAGCTGCTAAATACCTCGGGATCATGATTGACAGTAAGCTCAGCTTCGGGGAACAGATCCGGCAAACTGCGAACAAAGCTGCGAGGGGGATGAACGCCCTGAGCAGGCTGATGGCCAATACCACCGGGCCAAAATCGACCAAACGTCGGTTATTAATGAACGCAGTACAGGCGGTCCTCCTGTACGGAGCCGAAATATGGGCAGACTCACTCAACAAAGAAATATACCGAAAGCGGCTGGGTCAAGTCCAGAGAAGAGCAGCCCTTAGAGTCGCATCATCGTATCGCACGGTCTCAGAACCAGCGGTTCTCGTTATTGCCGGAATCATCCCGGTCGCACTCCTCGCGAGGGAACGTAAAGCCGTGTACTCCAAGAAAGCAGAAATAGGAAAAGAGATAGCAAGCAAGGAAGAGCGGAACCATAGTATCGACAGCTGGCAAGCGACATGGGATCAGGACCCTAGAGGGCGCTGGACTGCAAAACTTATTCCGCAGATAAGGCCATGGATAGAGAGAAAGCACGGCGAGGTGGACTACTACATCACGCAGTTCCTGAGCGGGCATGGGTATTTCAAACAATACTTGTTTAGGATCGGAAAGGCAGTCAGGCCCGAATGCTTATACTGCCCCGAAACAGGAGACGACGCAGAGCACACGTTTTTCGGATGCAACCAATGGGCGCAGAGCAGGCATATACTGGAGAGAGACCTAGGAGAGCTCACGCTGTCAAACATCGTGGACGCAATGCTGGCCAGCAGAACCAACTGGAACGCCATATCCCAATGGATACGCAGCGTCCTCTGCACCAAAAAACGGGACCTGGATAGAGGGACGGCCGAAGAAAATGAGGTCAGCCAAACGGAGGTGAGCTGAACCGGAGACAAAGGAGAAAATGAAAAGACCTAGACCTTTGAAGTAATGTGACAAACAGTTCCAAGCTAGGCACAGTAGGTGGTTTTAGTCGGTAAACCACGTGTGGGAGCCCGACACTGGGATCTATCCTTGTGCGTAAAGCATTTCCACCTGCTGTATAAAAAAAAAAAAAAAAAAAAAAAAAAAAAAAAATTATTATTATTATTATTCATCGTGGCCAAAAATAGGGAGAATCTTTCATAGACCTTAGGCGCCTTCGTCACCCTCGGGGTTAGGGGTTGCCCCTTATTCCCAGGGGGGGCGTCGACGCCCGTGTACTGGACTCTCATCCCGCTTCATAACGACGAGCGGGGAGGTAGCCCCTCTTGCCGGGTTTCCACGAGATGCATACCAGCTAAACCCCCCCTCTCCTGGCCAAAAGAACGGGCATATACCTTTAAGTCAGGTGAGGGAAGCCACTTCTGTCCATTGCCCGGTCGTGAACTGCGTTAGCATTACTTCCGGTCGGGCAATCCTGTCGTCAAACTTTTCGTTTTCGTCCCGTCTCGTCGTGTCTAGGCTGCTGAAGAGCCGTCCTTTTTCATTCTCTCAGTCACTCAAGCATCCATCCGCATTTTTACCCCTAAGGACAGTTTCGATAAAGGTAGACACAAGGGCCCACTTTTCGCTGTTTTGAATCATCACGCCGATGATATTGTCCGGCGTGATTTCTCCGATTGTCGCTTCCAGTCTTCGTCTTGTCTCTGTCCATCGGTCGCATGTAAAGAATGTGTGCTCCACGTCGTCACGGTCATGTCCGCAGTATTTGCAGTCCGCAGTCCTTACCCTCCCCATGTTGTGTAGGTATCGTCTAAAGTATCCGTGTCCCGTCAGGAGCTGCGTGAGGTAGAAATTCACCTCTCCGCTACTCCTCTCGATCCACGGCTTCAGTTCCGGTATCAGTCGCCTTGTCCACGTCCCTGCGGTCTCGTTCGTCCATCTATTTTGCCATTCATGGATGGTTCCTTCTCTTTCCCTCGCTGCCGCATCTGCCCGTCCCGTTTGTGCACTCTGTAGGTAGATCCTCTTGCGTTCGAGCGCAAGAAGATCTATTGGGATTACGCCCGCTACGACCAGGACTGCTCCTGCTGAAACAGTCCTGTAAGCGCACGCGATCCTCAGTGCACCGCGTCTCTGTACTGTCGTCATCGCCTGTCCGTATTTCTTCACTAGGAGTGCGTCCGCCCAGATCTCGGCGCCATACAAGAGGATCGAGTGGGTCGTAGTCATTAAGAGTCTACGTTTGCTCGGTCTCGGTCCCGTAGTGTTTGCCATCAGGCGGCTTAAGGCTGTTACCCTTTCAGCCGCCTTCTCGGCCGTCCGTCCAATGTGTGGCCAGTAGGTCATCTTTGTATCCAGGGTAACCCCCAGATACTTGATTTCCCCCCGGGTTTCTGTCATTTTTGTTCCAACCATCATAGGTATGGTGGTTGGTATCCGTTTTCTCGTCAGTAGCATCAGTTCTGTCTTGTGTGCGGCCAGTTGGAGTCCGTGTTCGGTCATCCATCGGTCCACTCGTCTCATAACCTGGTTAAGTCGTAGCTGGGCCAGAGTCGCGTCGCGTTCAACGATTACCGCTGCCACGTCGTCTGCGTATGCAACTAGGTAAGTCTCCGGCGGCATCTCCAACCGTAGCAAGCTGTCGTACATTCCATTCCAAAAGTCCGTTCCAAGTATTGATCCTTGAGCGACTCCCGCTGTGATCGTCCGAGTTACCGGTCCTTCTGTCGTTTCCTACGTGATTCGTCTGTCTCGTAGGTAGTCGTTTATCACCCGGATTAGGTACGCTGGCACCCTGAAGACGCCTTTCAGCGCCTCCAGTATGTCTACCCACCTCGCCGAGTTGAACGCGTTTTGTACGTCTAGGGTTGCCAGCAGCACGATCGGGCAAGCCCCGTGGCAGCACCGTCCAGCCTCGTGGAAAGCCGCCACCACGTCTTGAATCGAGCCGATCGTCGACCGCATTTTTCTGAAACCGTTCTGTCTGTCCGAAAGTCCTCCAGCGGCCGCAATTGCGTCCGTCAGTCTCGGTCTTAGTAATTGTTCATAAAGCTTCCTTGTTGTGTCTAGTAAGCTCAGTGGGCGGCAGGCTGACGGCGAGTCAGGGTCCCCCTTCCCTTTCGGGATGAGGACTAGCCTCGCCCTCTTCCACCGCTCACCGAAAGTCCCTGCCGTCAAACACGTATTGTACATGTCCAGGAGGAACTGCGGCCTCAGATTGCTCATCAGCCGCAGAATCTCTCCTGGCGTGCCATCGGGTCCCGGAGCCTTTCCAGCCTTCATCGCAGTGGTTGCCCTTGCGATCTCCTCCTCGGTGAAGGGCGGTATATCCCGTGGCACCTCTCCGTGACTGTCTTCTGTCCTCGTCTCGTGCGTCGGGAAAAGTCCGTCTATGATTTTTTGTGTTGTTGGGAGGTCCATCACGCCGGGTGACCTTCGAGTCCCGAGTCTCCCGGTTACAATCTTGTAGCCGGTGCCCCAGGGGTCTCGGTCCACTTCGTCGCATAGTTTCCTCCAACACTTGTATTTACTGTCCTTTATCGTTGTTGTCAGTTTCTTCCGTGCCGCCCTGTATGCTGTTCTTAGCGTCTCTGCTTGGGGTCCTCCTCTCGCCCGAGTGAGCTTCCTCTTACAGGCTAAGCAGGCCCTTCGCATTTCCGCTATCTCGTCAGTCCACCAGTACTGTTGTTGTCGTTTTTGTCCGTAGCGTTTCTGTAGCATTTAGTCCTTGCAGAGCCGCTGGACGAGTCTTGTCGTCTCGTCTATAAGCCTTTCGGCTTTTTGTTGTCCCGTTAGTTCGTCAGGTACGTTTCTCAAGGGGTCCGCTGCTGCCAGCAGCTCCGCCGAGAATTTATTCTCGTCGAGTTTATTCAGGTTCCACCGCGGAGGCCGCGGAATACGTTGGGCTCGTGTTGTTGTTTCGTCTCTCACTTCAAAAGCGATGTATTGGTGGTCGCTGGCGTTGTAGCCCTCCACCACCCGCCATCGCTCAATCCGTGAGAGAACTTCGTCGGACGTCAGCGTCACGTCGGGAATAGATTCCCCAAAGCCCGGTCTCCTGTATGTCGGTGTATTTCCCGTGTTTGCCACTGCTAGGTCTAGCCTTGCAGTCATCTCTAGTAGCAGCCGTCCCCGGTTGTTCGTCGTGGTCATACCCCACTCGATCGCTCTGGCGTTAAAGTCTCCCGCGACGACCACGTGTCCGTGCATGGTTCGTATCTCGTCCTCTAGGGTAGAAAGCCTCTCCCCGTACTCCTCTACGGTGCAGTTTGGCGTTAGGTAGACGCTGACGTAAGTGACGGCGCCCACCCTAGCCCAGACGAAATCGTCTGCCGCGCCGCGAGCGGATACCCTGGAAGCGGCCTCCCCCCTCACCCAAATGGCGGAGGTACCCCTTCTGTTTGCAAACTACGTCGGCAATGTCTTGTCCCGGTATTGCTCTGACAGTATCAGTATAGTCGCGTCCAGTTCGTCGGCTATTTGGGGTAGCAGTGCCTGTGCCGTCTGACTCCGGTTCAGGTTTCCCTGGACTACCTTCGTCATATCTTCGTCTTTTTTCTGCTTTCCTCCAGCGCAGCTCTGAATACCGCGCAAGAGCCGGTGCCCGGTCGATGCGCCACATCCATCTTCCCAGCCTCCGTGCAGAGGAAGCAGGTCGGTTGACTGTCACACGTCTTACCGGGGTGGCCCGCGCATCCGCACTTCCAGCAAGAGCTTGTCCTGTCTGGTCCGTTGCAGTTTCGTCTCGTGTGTCCATAACCGAGGCACCGGTAGCACCTGGGTACCATTGTCCTACGTCTGATGCGGCAGGAATCCCACCCTATTTTCAGTCTCTGTCTCGTAATCAAGTCCGTGGCCCTGTGCGCCTCCAGTTCGCACACTGCCATGCATTGTCCGGATTTGTTTGGGCCAAAGATGTGTATATTTTCAGTTGCTCCCTGAGTTCTTCAAGCGTCTGCAGCTGTAGACTTTCGATTGTCTTCGTCGGGTCTGTCAGTTGCCCGTCGTTGGTAGTGCTCTTGAAGCTGTCGAGGTTTACAGCGCTAGGTGCATTTCCGATGACAAGTGGAACCGTTTTACCCTCTTCCATGGGTGGCGGTGTCGTTTCTCTCTTTCTGTATCTCAATTCCTTTTTCTTCTGATGTAGAGATCGATCTTCCGTGCCTGTTGACGAACATGACTGAAGTATACTTCTCTTTCTTAGGTTGACACCTTCGGTCACGTTTGTCAAGCTATCATCGTTAGATTCTCCCCCGATATAGTCCGTCGCGAGTTCTCCGATTTTCTTGAGCTCCTCCTCGGTCGATGTTTTTTCCAACTCCTTCTTCTGCTTAGGTTTTATTTCTTTTAAAAATTTCTCCATATTAATCCCACGAGTAGGTCGGAATGTAGGTCCGCCTAGGCAGAGCCGCCTTGTCTAGGTAAGGTGTAAATACTGCAGGGTTCCACCCGGTGCCCTGCAGGGATCGTTCGCGACCGCTTTAGTTTACATCATTGCGGCCATGCAGCCGTAGGCACGATGCCTTCCACCGTAGCTTTTGATGTTGTGTGTTTTTAGTCTGCCTGCTCCCCCTGGACCTGTCCGGCAAGGTTAGACCTGCCAGGGGCCAGAGCCCCCGCCGGCCGAGCTCCAAAGTTCATTGCAGAAACGCAAGCCCTCCCGCCGCGGCAAGGCGACACACTTGGGAGAAATTATTATTATTATTATTATTATTATTATTATTATTATTATTATTATTATTATTATTATTATTATTATTATTATTATTATTATTATTATTATTATTATTATTATTATTATTATTATTATTATTATTATTATTATTATTATTATTATTATTATTATTATTATTATTATTATTATTATTATTATTATTATTATTATTATTATTATTATTATTATTATTATTATTATTATTATTATTATTATTATTATTATTATTATTATTATTATTATTATTATTATTATTATTATTATTATTATTATTATTATTATTATTTATACAAGGAGTTGCGGAATCCTTTTTACGGATATCCTCCAGTCTTTTGAACTGGGGGGGGTATGTGTGACTCCCAAAAAAGTAGGCCTACCCACTAAACCGCCCTCTCCTTGTTGCCCTCCCCCCGACCAGGAACTATTTTGGTATTACTTCTGGCTGGGGGTTCTGTCCGTGTTCGTTCGTTCGTCTCGCTGTCTGTAACCTGTCGCGTCACGTCAGTCTGTCTGCTCGGTTAGGTGAGGCAGCCGTCTACGTTTTTTCGTCGCAGTATCGTCTCTGTATAGGTGGCAACTAGTTGCCACCATTCTGTCGAGTGGAGCATCACCTGAACAATGTTGTCCGGGGTGATGCTGCCAACAATCGTCTCCAGTTCCAGTCGGAGTCCTGTCCAGCGGTCGCACACAAAAAATGTGTGTTCCGCGTCGTCTCGTTCGTGTCCACAGTACTTACAGTCTGGCGTCCGTACTCTGTCCATGTTATAAAGGTACCGTCTAAAGTAACCGTGTCCCGTCAGGAACTGGGTGATGTAAAAATTTACGTCCCCAAAATCCCTTTCGATCCACGGTCTCAGGTCCTTTATTAGTCGTCTTGTCCAGTTGCCTGTCGCTCTTTCTGTCCATTGTTCGTGCCAAGTCTGTATCGTCTTGTCGCGTTCCGCGACCGCCGCATCTTCCCGTCTTATGTCCGCGCTTCTCCCGTAGATCCTCTTTCGCTCGAAAGCTAGGAGGTCCACGGGGATCACGCCCGCAACCACCAAGACTGCTTGTGCAGAGACAGTTCGGTAGGAGCAGGCGATCCTCAGCGCACCCTGTCTTTGTACCGTTGTCATGGCGTGGCAGTACTTTCTTGTCTTCAGGGCATCTGCCCAGATCTCCGCGCCGTACAGGAGGATCGAGTGGGTTGTTGTCATTAGGAGTCGTCGTTTTCCCGGTCTTGGCCCGTTTGTGTTGGCCATTAGGCGGCTTAAGGATGCTATCCTCTTAGCCGCTTTCTGGCATGTTTTTTGTATATGAGGCCAGAAGGTCATCTTCGTATCTAGGGTCACTCCCAAGTACTTGACTTCACCTCCGGCCTCGATTTCGTCCGTCCCGACCCACATGGGTAGTCTCGTCTGTATGCGTCTTCTGCTAAGAAAAGTCAGTTCTGTCTTTTCTGTCGCGAGTTGTAGTCCGTGGTCCGTCATCCAACGGCCCACTCGCCGCATCGTCTGGTTCAGTTTTTGCTGTGCCAGGTCTGGAGACCGCTCGGTGATCACCGCCGCCACGTCGTCAGCGTAGGCGACAAGGAAAACGCCAAGCGGCAATTCCAGCCTGAGTAAGCTGTCGTAGAGTCCGTTCCAAAAGTCTGGTCCCAGTATGGACCCCTGTGCAACCCCCGCGGTGATTTGTCTCGTCACCGGTCCTTCAGTCGTCTCGTACGTGATCCGTCTGTTTCTTAGGTAGTCGCCCACCACCCGAGCCAGGTAAGCCGGAACTCCGAAGTTGCCTTCAAGCGCCTCCAGGATGTCAACCCACCTGGCCGAGTTAAAGGCGTTCCTGATGTCCAAGGTCGCCAGCAGAACGATTGGTCGCGCTGCATGGCAATGTCTCTCCAAATCCAGGAAGGAATCGACCACTTTTTGTATCGCTCCAATCGTTGATCGTCCCCTCCTGAAGCCGAACTGCCGGTCTGAGAGGCCTCCGCTGGTCTGTATCGCGTCCGTCAGTCTCGGTTTTAGTAGTTGTTCATAGAGTTTACCCGTTGTGTCGAGTAAACTCAGCGGCCGGTAGGCTGACGGCGTATTGGGGTCGCCCTTACCCTTAGGGATAAGAACTAGCCTTGCCGTCTTCCACCGGTCACTGAACGTTCCCGTCGTCAAGCTCGTGTTGTACAGGTCAAGAAATATCTCCGGCCTCAGGCGAACCATCAGCCGGAGAATCTCCGCCGGCACTCCGTCTGGTCCCGGCGCCTTGCCAGTCTTCATCGCGGCAGTCGCTTTGAAGAGCTCCTCCGCGGTAAATATGGGGGCCGCCGGGGCCTCCGTGTCGTCTGTCACGTTCGTCCGTATCGGGTGGGTCGGAAACAGTCCGTCAACAATCCGTTCTGCGGTTTCGGCATCTTTGAGTTCAAGTGGAACTCGGGCCCCTAGTTTGCCAGTCACAATTTTGTAACCGGTTCCCAAGGGGTCTTCGTTCACCTCCTCGCAGAGCTGCTTCCAGCATCGCGTTTTGCTGTCCCTTATGGCGTTCGTAAGTGTTTTTCGTGACGTCTTGTAAGTGGCTTGGAGGTTTTCCCTTTCGGGTCTTACCCCAGCCCTCGTAACTCATCGGCGGTTCGCCAAGCAGAGCCTGCGCAGCTCGGCTATTTCGTCCGTCCACCAGTATTGTGGTTGCCTGTTTGGTCTATGTCGTCGTTTCGGCATTGTGCTGTTGCACAGCCGGTCCGTCAGTTTGGCCGTCTCAACCGTGAGTCTTTCCGCCCTTCGCCGGCCAGTCAGTTCAAGGGGGACTTTCGTCATTAGTGCTGGTGCTGCCGCCAGCTCCTCCGAAAATTTTCGTAAGTCGAGTTTGTTGAGGTTCCACCTCGGGGGGTACTGGGTCCTCGTCCGTCTCGTCGCCGTTTGTCCTGCCACTTCGAAGACAATGTACTGGTGATCGCTGGCCGTATAGCCGCCGAAAACCCGCCACTGTCCTATCCGTGGCGATATTCTGTCCGATGTCATTGTGACGTCAGGGATAGAGTTTCCAAACCCTGGTCGTCTGTATGTCGGTACGTTTCCCGTATTTGCTACTACCAGGTCTAGCCTTGCGGCCATCTCCAGCAGCAGCCGTCCACGTTTGTTCGTTGTTGTCATTCCCCACTCGATCGCCCGCGCGTTGAGGTCTCCCCCGATGATAACGTCTCCAGGCAGATTCCTGATTCCGTCTTCAAGGAGCGCCACTTTCCTCTCGAAATCCGCCGCGGTGCAGTTGGGTGTCAGGTAAACGCTGACGTAAGTGACAGCGCCGACCCTTGCCCAGACGTAATCGTCCCCGACACCGCAGTTAATTATTCGAGATTGGGCAGCGCCCCTCACCCAGATAGCTGTGGTCTCTGTCTCGTTCGTAATGTACGTTTGTGTCGTTCTTCTCCTGTACGGTTCGCACAGGATCAGAATGTCGGCGTCATGTTCGTCAGCTATCTGTGGTAGTAGCATGTCTGCTGTCCTACTCCTGTTCAGGTTTCCCTGAACTATTCTGTCCGTCTTCCGGCCTGCCTCCTGCACTCCTCCAGCGCAGCCCGGAATACCGCACACCTTCCGGTTCCCGCAAGGTGCGCTACGTCCCCGTGTCCCGCCTCAGAGCACAGTGGGCAAGCCGGTCTGTTTTTACAGTCCGTCGCGTAATGTCCCGTCTCGCCGCATTTCCTGCAGTTCTTTGTCCGATCCGCGTTCGTGCAGCTCGTCCTTGTATGTCCGTAGCCCAGGCATTTGTAGCATTTGGTCATCGTCAATCGTTGTCGTAGTCGGCATCGCACCCATCCTATCCCGATCCGGCCCCGGTCCAGCAGCACCTCGGCTTCCCGTGTCTCGAGGTCGCAGACCGCCATGTACTGCTCGGCCCGGTTCGGGCCGAAGATGTGGACACCAAAGTCGCCGTCTCGTCCCGTTTCTCGTCTCAGCGCCCGTATCACGTCCTCCGCGGTGGTAACGCAGTCCAGGTCCATGATCTCCAGTTGCACCCTAGAAGTCACGGTCCTTACACTGCCCGTGTCCCCAACCGCGTCCTGTAGTGCGCGCTCAAACTGTTCTCGTCCGTCCGTGTCTGTCTGTATCTTGATGAGACACCGTCCGTCCTTGGTCTTCTTTAGAGCCATCACCTGTACATGACTGCTCGTCGGGTCGACCGTCGTCCTTATCTTCCGTACGATGTCCGAGTACGTGTTGTCTTTCCCAGGCTTGACCAGTACAGCCGTTCCCCTATGTTTGGGGGTCGGTCTGCGCTTTTCAGCCTGGGTCGGTACGTTCGTCTCGTCCGTTTTGTTTTTCGGTTCCGTCGTTTTTTTCTTCTTTTTTCGTTTCCTCACGGTTGTCCAGGTTTCGGCCTCCTCCGTTCTTGGGGGTGTCTTCTGTCGGGCCTCTGGTGGGGTCTTCGTCGTCTCCCGTTTCCGTTTCGTCGGTCGCGTCGCCGGTTCCGTTGTCTCCGTTTCTGTCTCCGTCAGGTCGTCTGCCATCATTTGTCCCTTCGAGGCTGTCCTGCTTTGCATGTTTAGCGCAGCGTCGGCGGCCTCAAGAATCGTCTTAATGCCGGTTTTTACCGCCATATTCATATTTTCCTGTATTGCCGCTGCCTCTTCCATTTTCGTCGCGGTCTCATGAATGAGTTGTAATAACTCTGTCAAATCGGGCTCGTTCCCACTGTCATCGTCGAATGAGGAGGTTCCAGGTTTTTCTCGATGCCTCCTTATATTTCCGACGACAGGTGGAACCGTTTTACCCTCTTCCATGGGTGGCGGTGTCGTTTCTCTCTTTCTGTATCTTAATTTCTTTTTCTTCTGATGTAGAGATCGATCTTCCGTGCCTGTTGACGAACATGACTGAAGTATACTTCTCTTTCTCAGGTTGACACTTTCGGTCACGTTCGCCAAGCTATCATCGTTCGACTCTCCCCCGATATTGTTCGTCGCGAGTTCTCCGATTGTCCTGAGCTCTTCCTCGGTCGATGTTTTTTCCAACTCCTTCTTCTGCTTAGGTTTTATTTCTTTTAAAAGTTTCTCCATATTAATCCCACGAGTAGGTCGGAATGTAGGTCTGCCTAGGCAGAGCCGCCTTGTCTAGGTAAGGTGTAAATACTGCAGGGTTCCACCCGGTGCCCTGCAGGGATCGTTCGCGACCGCTTTAGTTTACATCATTGCGGCCATGCAGCCGTAGGCACGATGCCTTCCACCGTAGCTTTTGATGTTGTGTGTTCTTAGTCTGCCTGCTCCCCATGGACCTGTCCGGCAAGGTTAGACCTGCCAGGGGCTAGAGCCCCCGCCGGCCGAGCTCCAAAGTTCATTGCAGAAACGCAAGCCCCCCCGCCGCGGCAAGGCGACACACTTGGGAGGGTTATTATTATTATTATTATTTTTTTTTTTTTTTTTTTTTTTTTTTTTTTTTTTTTTTTTTTTTTTTTTTTTTTTTTTTTTTACAAGGAGTTGCGGAATCCTTTTTACGGATATCCCCCAGCCTTTCGAACTGGGGGGGTATGTGGGACTCCCAAAAAAGTAGGCCTACCCACTAAACCGCCCTCTCCTTGTTGCCCTCCCCCAGACCAGGAACTATTTCGATATTACTTCTGGCTGGGGGTTCTGTCTGTGTTCGTCCGTTCGTCTTGTTGTCTGTAACCTGTCGCGTCACGTCAGTCCGTCTGCTCAGTTAGGTGAGGCAGCCGTCTACGTTTTTTCGTCGCAGTATCGTCTCTGTATAGGTGGCAACTAGTTGCCACCATTCTGTTGAGTGGAGCATCACCTGGACAATGTTGTCCGGGGTGATGCTACCAACAATCGTCTCGAGTTCTAGTCGCAGTTCTGTCCAGTGGTCACACACAAAAAATGTGTGCTCCACGTCGTCTCGTTCGTGTCCGCAGTACTTACAGTCTGGCGTCCGTACTCTGTTCATGTTGTAAAGGTACCTTCGGAAGTAGCCGTGTCCGGTCAGGAGCTGGGTAACGTAAAAATTCACGTCCCCAAACTCCCTTCCGATCCACGGTCTCAGGTCCTTTACAAGTCGTCTCGTCCAGTTGCCTGTGCGTTCTTCTGTCCATCGGTCTTGCCAAGTCTGTATTGTCCTGTTGCGCTCCGCAACTGCCGCATCCTCCCGTCTTATGTCCGCGCTTTTCCCGTAGATCCTCTTTCGCTCGAAAGCTAGGAGGTCCACGGGGATTACGCCGGCCACCACCAAAACTGCTTGTGCAGATACAGTTCGATAGGAGCAGGCGATCCTCAGCGCACCCCGTCTTTGTACCGTCGTCATCGCGTGGCAGTACTTCTTTGTCTTCAGGGCATCTGCCCAGATCTCCGCGCCGTAAAGGAGGATCGAGTGGGCCGTCGCCATTAAAAGTCGTCGTTTGCCCGGTCTCGGTCCAGTCGTGTTAGCCATCAGGCGGCTTAGGGATGCTATCCTCTCGGCCGCCCTCTGAGCTGTTTTCTGTATATGAGGCCAGAAGGTCATCTTCGTATCCAGAGTTACCCCTAGATACTTGACTTCCCCCCCGGCCACGATTTTGTCCGTCCCGACCAACATAGGAAGTCTCGTCTGTATACGTCTTCTACTAAGGAACGTCAGTTCGGTCTTTTCTGTCGCGAGTTGTAGTCCGTGATCCGTCATCCATCGTCCCACTCGTCGCATCGTCTGGTTCAGTTTTAGCTGTGCCAGATCCGGAGACCGCTCGGTGATCACCGCCGCCACGTCGTCAGCGTAAGCGACGAGTAGTACGCCGAGCGGCATTTCCAGCCTGAGCAAGCCGTCGTAAAGTCCGTTCCAAAAGTCCGGTCCCAGTATGGACCCCTGTGCAACCCCGGCGGTGATTTGCCTCGTCACTGGTCCTTCAGTCGTCTCGTACGTAATCTGTCTGTTTTTCAGGTAGTCCTCCACCACCCGAGCCAAGTAAGCCGGAACCCCGAAGTTGCTTTCAAGCGCCTCCAGGATATCGACCCACCTGGCCGAGTTGAAGGCGTTCCTGACGTCCAAGGTTGCCAGCAGAACGACAGGTCGTGCTGCGTGGCAATGTCTTTCTAAGTCCAGGAAGGAGTCAACCACTTTTTGGATCGCTCCAATCGTCGATCGACCCTTCCTGAAGCCGAACTGCAGGTCTGAAAGGCCTCCACTGGTTTGTATCACGTCCGTCAGTCTCGGTCTCAGTAATTGTTCGTAGAGTTTACCCGTCGTGTCGAGTAAACTCAACGGCCGGTAGGCTGACGGCGTATTGGGGTCGCCCTTACCTTTGGGGATAAGAACTAGCCTTGCCGCCTTCCACCGGTCGCTAAACGTGCCCGTCGTCAAACATGTGTTATACAGGTCGAGAAATATCTCCGGCCTCAGATTGACCATCAGCCGGATAATCTCCGCCGGTACTCCGTCTGGTCCCGGTGCCTTACCAGTCTTCATTGCGTTGGATGCCCTAGTGAGCTCCTCCGCCGTGAAGATGGGGGCTGCCGGTGTGTCCGTATCGTCTGTAACGTCCGTCCGTATCAGGTGTGTTGGAAACAAGCCGTCGACGATCCGTCGTGCGGATTCGGCTTCTTTGATTTCTGGTGGTACCCGGGCCCCTAGTTTACCGGTCACGATTTTGTAACCATTGCCCCAGGGATCCTGATCCACCTCCTCGCAGAGCCTCCTCCAGCAACGCGTCTTGCTGTCTCGTATCGCGCTCGTCAGTTTCTTCCGTGCTGTCTTATATGCGGCTTGGAGGTTTTCCCTTTCGGGTCTTCCCCCAGCCCTCGTTACGAGTCGTCGGCTCGCCAAGCAGACCCTGCGCAGCTCGGCTATTTCGTCCGTCCACCAGTATTGTGGCTGTCTGTTCTGTCGATGTCGTCGTTTCGGCATTGTGCTATTGCACAGCCGGTCCGTCAGTTTGGCCGTCTCGTCCGCGAGTCTTTCCGCCCTTCGCCGGCCAATCAGTTCAGGGGGGACTTTCGTCATTGGTGCTGGTGCTGCCGCCAGCTCCTCCGAAAATTTTCGTAAGTCGAGTTTGTTGAGGTTCCACCTCGGGGGGTACTGGGTCCTCGTCCGTCTCGTCGCCGTTTGTCCTGCCACTTCGAAGACAATGTACTGGTGATCGCTGGCCGTATAGCCGTCGAACACCCGCCACTGTCCTATCCGTGGCGATATTCTGTCCGATGTCATTGTGACGTCAGGGATGGAGTTTCCAAACCCTGGTCGTCTGTACGTCGGTACGTTTCCCGTATTTGCTACAACCAGGTCTAGCCTTGCGGCCATCTCCAGCAGCAGCCGTCCACGTTTGTTCGTTGTTGTCATTCCCCACTCGATCGCCCGCGCGTTGAGGTCTCCCCCGATGATAACGTCTCCAGGCAGATTCCTGATTCCGTCTTCAAGGAGCGCCACTTTCCTCTCGAAATCCACCGCGGTGCAGTTGGGTGTCAGGTAAACGCTGACGTAAGTGACAGCGCCGACCCTTGCCCAGACGTAATCGTCCCCGACACCGCAGTGAATTATTCGAGATTGGGCAGCGCCCCTTACCCAGATAGCTGTGGTCTCTGTCTCGTTCGTAATGTACGTTTGTGTCGTTCTTCTCCTGTACGGTTCGCACAGGATCAGAATGTCGGCGTCATGTTCGTCAGCTATCTGTGGTAGTAGCATGTCTGCTGTCCTACTCCTGTTCAGGTTTCCCTGAACTATTCTGTCCGTCTTCCGGCCTGCTTCCTGCACTCCTCCAGCGCAGCTCGGAACACCGCGCACCTCCCGGAACCCGCGAGGTGCGCCGCGTCCTTGTGCTTTGCCTCGGCGCACAAAGGACAGGCCGGTTTGTTTTTACAGTCCGTTGCGTAGTGTCCCGTTTCGCCGCATTTCCTGCAGCTTTTTGTCCGGTCCGTGTTCGTGCAGTTAACCTTGACGTGTCCATAGCCAAAGCACTTGTGGCATTTCGTCACTGTCAGTCGTTTTCGGACGCGGCAGTGCACCCATCCTATCCCGACCCGTCCCCGCCGAAGCAGCACCTCGGCTTCCCGCGACTCCACATCGCAGACCGCCATGTACTGCTCGGCGCGATTCGGGCCAAAGATGTGGACCCCGAAGTCGCCGTCTCGTCCCGTTTCTCGTCTCAGCGCCTGGATCACGTCATCCGCGGTGGTGACGCAGTCCAAGTCCATGATTTCCAGTTGCGCCCTGGAGGTCATGGTCCTGACGGTGCCTGTGTCTCCGACCGCGTCCTGAATTGCGCGCTGAAACTGTTCTCGTCCGTCCGTGTCTGTCTGTATCTTGATAAGACACCGTCCGTCTTTGGTCTTCCTTAGAGCCGTCACCTGCACGTGACTGCTCGTCGGGTCGACCGTCGTCCTAATCTTCCGCACCATGTCCGAGTACGTGTTGTCTTTCCCAGGCTTGACCAGCACAGCCGTTCCCCTATGTTTGGGGGCCGGTCTGCGCTTTTCAGCCCGGGTCGGTGCGTTAGTCTCGTCCGTCCTGTTTTTCGGTTCCGTCGTTTTTTTTTTCCTTTTTTGTTTCGTCACGTTTGTCCAGGCTCCATCGTCCTCCGTCCTTGGGGGTCGCTTACGCGGGGCCTCCGGAGGGGTCTTTGTCGCCTCCCGTTTACGCTTTGACGGTCGCGTTGTCGGTTCGTGTGTCTCCGTTTCTGTTTCCGTCAAGTCGTCTGCCGCCATTTGTCCCTTTGAGTCTGTCCTGTTCTGTATGCTTAGTGCAGCGTCGGCGGCCTCGAGAACCGTCTTTATGCCGGTTTTCACTGCCATATTCATGTTTTTTTGTATTGCCGCTGCCTCGGCCATTTTCGTCGCTGTCCTCTGTATGAGCATTAGTAGCTCCGTCACGTCAGGTTCGTTCTGTCGTAGTGTTGTGGCGTCCGTTTTTGTATCTTTCATCTGTCCCGTCTGTGTGCGCGTACGTCTGTTGTCACTGTCGTGAGTAGAGGCCGCAGAGGTATAGCCTACCCCGCTCCCTGCACTCGACACGCTGTCCGTTCTGTCCCGTCTCGGAAGGTGCAGTGTTGCCCTGTCCGTATTTTTTGATAGTCGTACCCCTGACGGAGTACCACTATCGGTGTTTGTTTTTATTTGTTGAGTTTTGTCCATGTTGTTCCCACGAGTAGCCAGGAATGGGCGTCCGCCCCCACAGAGCCTGATTGTGGGGGTAAGGCTTCATACTATGAGGTTTCGCCCGGTTCCCCATAGGCATCGTGCGCGACACTGTACCCCAGTGCCATTCAGCCCTCGGCACGCTCGCTCCCACCTTGGCTTGGGCAGAGCTGGTCCGCGACGGGGTTTTTGTCCACCTGATCCGGTTTTCACGCCAGCCCGGTTTCCTTATGGCGCCCGTTAACCGGGGAGCGCCGTGGCCGTTCCTGGCGAGGTTAGAGTCGTCGGTAGACGATCCCCTTCCCCGATACGGTCGGGCCACTTTGCGCCCCGGCCCTATCACGGGCAGCTCCTAGATTTTCGTCCACCCCGAGAATTCTCGGTACCTTCCATATCTGGAAGGCGTCCCCCTATCCGCGACCTGGGGAGGCGCCCGATGCGGGATCATCAACCCGACACGGGCTATTATTATTATTATTATTATTATTATTATTATTATTATTATTATTATTATTATTATTATTATTATTATTATTATTATTATTATTATTATTATTATTATTATTATTATTATTATTATTATTATTATTATTATTATTATTATTATTATTATTATTATTATTATTATTATTATTATTATTATTATTATTATTATTATTATTATTATTATTATTATTATTATTATTATTATTATTATTATTATTATTATTATTATTATTATTATTATTATTATTATTATTATTATTATTATTATTATTATTATTATTATTATTATTATTATTATTATTATTATTATTATTATTATTTTTTTATTTATACAAGGAGTTGCGGAATCCTTTTTACGGATATCCTCCAGTCTTTTGAACTGGGGGGGTATGTGGGACTCCCAAAAAAATAGGCCTACCCACTAAACCGCCCTCTCCTTGTTGTCCTCCCCCAGACCAGGAACTATTTTGGTATTACTTCTGGCTGGGGGTTCTGTCCGTGTTCGTCCGTTCGTCTTGCTGTCTGTAACCTGTCGCGTCACGTCAGTCTGTCTGCTCGGTTAGGTGAGGCAGCCGTCTACGTTTTTTCGTCGCAGTTTCGTCTCTGTATAGGTGGCAACTAGTTGCCACCATTCTGTCGAGTGGAGCATCACCTGAACAATGTTGTCCGGGGTGATGCTGCCAACAATCGTCTCCAGTTCCAGTCGGAGTCCTGTCCAGCGGTCGCACACAAAAAATGTGTGTTCCGCGTCGTCTCGTTCGTGTCCACAGTACTTACAGTCTGGCGTCCGTACTCTGTCCATGTTATAAAGGTACCGTCTAAAGTAACCGTGTCCCGTCAGGAACTGGGTGATGTAAAAATTTACGTCCCCAAAATCCCTTTCGATCCACGGTCTCAGGTCCTTTATTAGTCGTCTTGTCCGGTTGCCTGTCGCTCTTTCTGTCCATTGTTCGTGCCAAGTCTGTATCGTCTTGTCACGTTCCGCGACTGCCGCATCCTCCCGTCTTATGTCCGCGCTTCTCCCGTAGATCCTCTTTCGCTCGAAAGCTAGGAGGTCCACGGGGATTACGCCCGCAACCACCAAGACTGCTTGTGCAGAGACAGTTCGGTAGGAGCAGGCGATCCTCAGCGCACCCTGTCTTTGTACCGTTGTCATGGCGTGGCAGTACTTCTTTGTCTTCAGGGCATCTGCCCAGATCTCCGCGCCGTACAGGAGGATCGAGTGGGCTGTCGTCATTAGGAGTCGTCGTTTTCCCGGTCTCGGCCCGTTTGTGTTGGCCATTAGGCGGCTTGAGGATGCTATTCTCTTAGCCGCCTTCTGGCATGTTTTTTGTATATGAGGCCAGAAGGTCATCTTCGTATCTAGGGTCACTCCCAGGTACTTGACTTCACCTCCGGCCTTGATTTCATCCGTCCCGACCCACATGGGTAGTCTCGTCTGTATGCGTCTTCTGCTAAGGAAAGTCAGTTCTGTCTTTTCTGTTGCGAGTTGTAGTCCGTGGTCCGTCATCCAACGGCCCACTCGCCGCATCGTCTGGTTCAGTTTTTGCTGTGCCAGGTCTGGAGATCGCTCGGTGATCACCGCCGCCACGTCGTCAGCGTAGGCGACAAGGAAAACGCCAAGCGGCAATTCCAGCCTGAGCAAGCTGTCGTAGAGTCCGTTCCAAAAGTCTGGTCCCAGTATGGACCCTTGTGCAACCCCCGCGGTGATTTGTCTCGTCACCGGTCCTTCAGTCGTCTCGTACGTGATCCTTCTGTTTCTTAGGTAGTCGCCCACCACCCGAGCCAGGTAAGCCGGAACCCCGAAGTTGCCTTCAAGCGCCTCCAGGATGTCAACCCACCTGGCCGAGCTGAAGGCGTTCCTGATGTCCAAGGTCGCCAGCAGAACGATTGGTCGCGCTGCATGGCAATGTCTCTCCAAATCCAGGAAGTCCGTTTGTCCGTTGTATCGGAATATTGGTTCGCATGATTATCTTGGTTAGCGGGCGATGGAAGGGGAGCGCGAGGTCTGTGAAGTAATGATGCAATTGACTCGGTAACACTGATGGACAAAGAGGAACATGTGAACGTATTCGTAGTCATGCTCAGGAATCGACAACCTGGATTTAGCAAGACGTGTAACTATAAGGGGTTTGGACCCGTTCCCCAACGCTTTATCTTAATTCCACAGTAAAAACAAGTTACCCTGTCCTTTTTCCCAGAATAAAAGAATCCAGCATCTACTAATGTTACTGGTTTTATCGGTAGCGTCTCAGGCCAGGAAATAAAGCTTTCCATGCGGTCTGTATAGTTTTCGTAGGTGGGGTACGAGGGCTGTAGGCCGTCGTCCCTGGAACATGCCCATTCCAGTCAGTCGAGGGTGGCTCGGAGCCTTTCCAATAGTCTGGCGACAAATCTCTGATCGCAGGTAGGGGGACTCTAGTACAGTTCTGTCTGAGAGGCGGGGGTTAGCGAGGAAAAAAGATGGCGACGAGATGTTTGATCGGGTGGTCGGCTTCCTACACTCATTATTATGTAACGACAATTGGGGCCCCATATAGCATGCTTTTTCCAAGGGTCGTCATAAATTTTGCAATTGCCTAATGATACTCCGCAATGAAAACACCTGATTTTAGTCTGGCTGCCCGTGAAAAAGAATCCGGCTGCTGCTAATACTGCAATATTAATTCCACAATTTCCAGGCGAGTAAGTGAAGCTGTCTACTCGTTTAGCATAATCTTCGAATGCGGGATACATGGGAGTCAAATCGCTCTTCTTTAGAGGCATATCCTCGTGGCAATCAGGGGTCGCGTTTACTTTTACTTCTAGTCTGCAATCGTGGCGTTCTTTTTCACAAGAAAAGGGTACATCTCGTGGATTGGCCCCGATGGGAACGTTCCCACAGGGTATGCCGCGGACAAAACGGCATTGTTCTTGCCACCTAAGGTGATCATGCATTGGTATATCACCAACTTCCTATTCTTTAATAGTAACTCTGCAATCAAAACAACTGACCTCGTCGTCCTGCCCGGTGTAATAATATCGTGCAGCGGCAAGTTGCCGCAGGTCTAGAAAATTTACTGGTCAACTACGGTAACTGTCGAGACGCACTTGTTCGTATGAGTACATGCCGCGTGGGCCGTTTGATGACATGCTTAGTGATGATATGCACACTTTTATAATGAATCTTTTTCAAGATGCAGGTATAAATAGTAGTGTATTTATTTAGTTATGTTAATAAAAATATTTATGCGTATATTTACTGGTATATGTTAATGTTCTTAATATGGTTATTATGGCATTCTCTTCATATTTGGTTGTACGCTCTCTCTCCTTTGAAGTCTTAAAGTGATCGGGGTGCACTAAGATATTTTTTTCTTCAAGAGGTTTTATTTAATACCTTGTCTTTGAGTGCGTTTCCTGGTATCTCTTTTGCGTTGGCGTATAGGTAACTATGTTTGCCTGGTTTGAAACCTTTAAGAAAAATTTCTATTCACTAAAACTTGAACACTATTACTATTATTATTATTACTATGATTATATGTATGTGTTATTTCCTTTCATAATTAATATGTTTATTTGTCGGATAGAGGGTTATTTGATTAATGCGTTATAGCACGGTTTTTGGTGGACGACTTGACATCGTTTATGCCAAAATTGTCTTCTAGTATTGAAATATCGTTGGTAAAAATAAATATGGAGTGTTATTAGAGCTTATTGTAGTTTTATGTTTACTCCCGTATGATATATAAATATTTTTTCATTTTTATTTTTATTTTCTGATTTTTCATTCGTATATATCAATTTTATTATGTAAATTCTATGTTTATTATTACATGATATCCAAAAATAACGTGCCGCATGAGTGCGTACCATCTAAACATCGTATATTTTTATGCAAAAGATGTTTCTGGAAAAATTATTTCGAAAATCTTAGTATGCAATTCTCGATTTTTTCAATCGATTTGAATGTACAATAGTGTCTCTGTTCGGGAGTGTAATACGTACGTTACCGTTTGTTAATATAGTCTTTATTTCGTGCGGACCGGTGTAGTGGTCACCGAGTTTTCCTGATTTTGGTTCTTTAAGCAAAAATACTGGTTCACCTACTTTAAATGCAACAGGATTAATTTTCTTGTCTTGATATATTTTGGAATTTTCTTTAGCCTTCATCAAATTTTGTCGTCCCAAATCCTGTATTTCATGGATTTGCGTGACCAGTTGCGTTAGATATTCGTCGTACGTGGCGAGTTTTTCCATCTCAGCAGGGGGCATACTAGAAGGAGTACGAGCTATCTTGCCAAAAACCATTTCATATGGAGTATGCTTAGTACCTTCGTGTACATTCGTGTTGTAATTGTAAATAGCCATTTCAACCTATTCATCCCAATTATTTTGTTTAGTGGTGAATTGTTTAAGATACTCACCAAGAGCATGATGCGACCTTTCCAATGATCCATTGGATTGAGGGTGAAATGCTGTAGTTCTAACTTTACGTATTTTGAACAATTTCGCAATTGGTTTTAAGAAATTACTCAAAAAATTACTACCTTGGTCAGTGAGTACGCTTTGAGTGAGCCGAAATAACAAATGAATCGTTTGAGAAATGCTTCTGCTATCGTTACTGCTTTTGCATTAGGTAAAGGGATTGCTACCGAATGTTTTGTTAATTCATCTTGAATTGTAAGTATGTATTCATTTTCTTGCTTAGTTTTTGGCATAGGGCCTACTATGTCCATTGCAATTTTATCGAAAGCTATTGCTGGAGTATCTGTTATGATCATAGGCTGTTTAGTTTTTACGCGGACTAATTTTTTTAATTGACATTGTAAACACCGTTGAATATACAATTGGACGTCGGTTTTTAAATTTTTCCAATAATACAAGTGACGAATTCGATTATATGTTTTACTGACACCTCTGTGTCCGCCTAAGGTTGACGAATGCATTTCTTTAATAATCTCATTTTGTCTTCCCACTGGGGGTTGTCTAGCTAACCCGTGACAAATAATGATTTTAACGTTGCTTTGCGCGAATATTAATGGAACTTGAGTCATAATATTTTCCCATGGCACGTTTAACATAAAACTTGATTTTGCAATGCTGACGGTTTGCAATGATAACTTGTCAATTAAATAACGAGCACTTTTTAAAGCTTCTACTATATTTTCCAAAATTAATGTGGGACCTTCTCCAGAATTATCTGTGATAGGCAAAGCTATATTGAATCTGTGAGCTCGTTTCATAATAGATTGGGCTTTCTTTAATTCTAGATTCTTTAAGTGTGGAAAATTGTCGTTATCTCGTAATGCAATAGCTCCAGTGTCTACCGGTGCACAGTCGGTGGAAACAAAATAAACTAAATTATCTTTTCGAGTGTGAAATAAATCTCGTGATTGTTTGACGTTGGAAGCAATAATCCCACCCTTTGTGGTTTTATGCAGGATGGTAGCGGGCAATATAAGTGAATTCTCAGGTTCTACGTCGGACATGTTGTCGCTTAGGGGTTCGGTTTCGCTACCTTGGAAAAGTTCACGTGCCTGTTTTCCCTGCACTGTTCTGTCTGAGTTTTCTCGAGGGTTATGGTCCTTGAGTTCGCTTTCGTCGCTAGATTCGTTGTTCTTAAGAGGCACATCGTCGTGGGATAGGACTGGTAACGGCACATGTGTTTGGCTACTTGGTCGATCTCAAGAGGTGTCGGATGGCAGAGGAAAGTTCTCAACACTGTAGGTCACTTGCTTAGTCATAGTTTCGATGTTTTCATTCTTTCGTGTCTCCCGAGGCATATTAGCTTTCATTTTTACGGTGGGTTTGCTTAGAGGTGCCTTGTTCGCTGCGGGCGTCTGAAAATTTTCGTTTTCGTGACCAATGATCGTTGATTTGTATGGAGAGGCTCACGTATCCAGTCACATTCTTCTACATCGTTAAGATAACCGAAATTTCCAGGGACATCGTTGCTTAGATATTCTTCCTCTTCGGAATCTTCTTCTAATAGCCGAGCTATATCGGTGTCGGATAAGATACGTTGATTATTTTTACGGTGACTTTGTGGAGGATTCGAGCGAACCATGTAAATATCGTTTGTGGTAGTTAATGACTCTACGGGGTTTCTTGAGAGCGCGTCGGCGTTAACGTCAGTTTTTCCGGCCTTGTACACTACATCGTATTCGTACTCGCCGAGTTTCAGTCGCCAGCGCAGAATTTTGGGATTTCCATCTGTAGCCCGTCGGAACCACAACAGCGGTTTATGGTCGGTTACTACAGTGAAATGATGCCCATACAGATATGGCCGAAAGTGAAGTATAGAGTATACTATAGCCAATGCTTCCTTTTCGTAAGTGTCGTACCGTTCTTCGACTAAACTCAAAACTCGCGAGGCATAAGCGCATGAATGATCGCTGTTAATTTCTCCTTGTGAATGTATACTACCGATAGCAAAACCCAATGCATCTGTTGTTAAAATAAAAGGCTTGGAGAAATCAGGATATCGCAAAACTGGAGCCATACAAAGTTTATTTCTTAAAATTTCGAATGACTGTTGTTGTTCGGGTCCCCAATCAAATATATTTTCTTTGCGTAATAAAGTCGTGAGGGGTTTTGATATCTTGGCGTATCCTTCTATGAACCGCCTATAATAACCTGTTAATCCCAGAAATTGTCGAATATTTTTAACATTCTTAAGTACGGGATATTCACGTACAGCTTCTAATTTCTTAGGATCGGGCCGAACTCCATTATTCCCGATTATATGTCCTAAATACGCAATTTCTCTTTTCAAAAATTCGCATTTATCTGGTTGTAATTTTAAATTTGCTGCTTCTAAACGTTTAATTAATTCGCGATATATATTCTCGTGTTCTTTGATATTGTAGGCATAAATAACAATATCGTCCAAATAAACAAATAGTCCTTTCCCGAAGAGCCCACTTACAAGAAAAGGTACTTTGGTGTCCCCCTCCGATTTTGATGAAACTCACGTATGTTGTAGAGCATCGAAAACTAAAAGACACGTATTTTTTTTTATCGGCGGAAAAACATTTTTAAGGGGTGAAATCGCCCTTCAAAAATAGCATGACGAGGGGTGATTTTGCAGTTTCACCCAGAAGGCGTCAACCGATTTTAATAAAACAAAAACGAAAATACTCCTCATTGAAGACAATCAAAATTCCACGCTAAGTTGAAGAAAAAAATTCATTTACAGGGGTGAACAACCCCCTGATTTTTCAAATTTCCACCCTACACAAAAAACTAATCAACCAAATTAAACAGAACATGTACCATTTGGAAGGGCAAGTTAAAATAAAGTTGACGTATTTTTGCACATTCACAGGAAAATGAGTTTACGGGGGTAAACTACCCCTTATCCATTAGTACGTATATTTGGGCATACATTTTTGTTTCTCGTTATTTAAATGTCCGAATTGATTCAAAACGTTCCTGTTAGCCGAAGTCAAGGGGGGGAACTTCGCATGATGCTTTATTTATTATTAAGGGGGTGACCGGCTGGTACTTACGAGTAGAATGGTCCATTCACGAGTTTCGCGTTATTTACTGAAAAAAATAGCTTTTTCAAATACAGAATACTGGGGAATGTTGCTGGGGTTGAGTGGTTGTATAGCATATATGTATGGTTGTATTTCGAAACAGCGGCAATCAGCTGAGGACATAGGCGAGAAATAACAAATACCCGGTTTCGGCATGCGCATTTATTCGACTGTCGTCCTTTTCACGTCCCATGTTAACGCTCTTCCCACTCTCTATTCTCTCGCATTTATTCTTACCGCCTTGCGCATCTACATACACCACAGTATATATTATAATGTATCATTCCTTTTACAATTCATCAACGTGCAATGTGCACGTCATAATTTGCAGCAATCATGGTTCGTAAATCGTGCAGAAATGATACTCTTCAAAAAAATGTTGCAAGCATAAACACTTCTTGCACCATGAGCATCTGATGATGGCCACATTATTACAACCTAGTACTTCACAGTGTGCTTGAGACGATTGACCGAAACCAAAACTCACTGGATTGTCGAATTCGTTTGGCTTATCGGTTATATAATTACTTTTGAACCATGCATATTTAAAAAGATTTATATATCTGGGTGATGAAAGTTGATTGTGTGCGAGAGATTGCAGTTCGATTATGTTGTTTCTCAAGTGCAAATTAATATCAGAATTGAGTAATAATACACTGTCGGAAAAATGTCGTACAAAATTTTTCCATATTCGGAATGCAAAAACGTCGAGTGGTTGGATTTTCCCTGTGGTGCCTTTAGGTATTATCTTTGTGATTATTTTTTTGCCCCGAGGTGTTGCATCAAGAACAACTTCTGGGCAGTGTCCACTCCACGAGTCTATCAACAATACGCTGTCACGGCCGGTGTTGGGGAAGAATACTTTTTCCAACCAAATTTTGAAGTGCTCTATACATAGGATGATATTGGTTATCGATATAGTATAATTCATCATATGTTCAATATTTTCTGGCAATCATTTTTGTCCATACCTGAAGTCATTTTTCCGGATTTCGTTGCTGTTAAAAATACGTTTTTTGGCCTGAATAAATTTTTTTCCACGATTGGGCCGAACTCACCCTTTCCCTCTTTTAGAACGATAAAAAGGGGCGACAATAATTTTCCATCTGCATTTATGGTTGGCTGGATAGTGTAGCTGTAAGTTGTAGATGATACGGATTGTACTACACATTGCACTTGTTTAGTTCCTTCAGTCATCAGAGTCCTGCCAGAGTGCATTTCCAGTTGAAAACCGCTCTGATCTGAATTATATATGTTTTCCGGTCCATATGTTTGAATATATGGTTTAATTTCATTTACGAAGTTTTCTGCATTCATCCTTAAAACTGGTTCGTCTTCTATAGTATTTCGTGTTACGAATTTATTAATTTTCCTGGACACAATACGATGTGATTTCTTGAACTTCCGAAGCCAATTATGAGAAGCTTTAAAACGAATGTCTTCGTGACCTATCTCTTTTTGAGCTTGTAGAGCCCACTTTTGAAGGTCGATATCATGAACAATGAAACCAGCATCTATTGCGGCTTGTATGTTTTTCAAAGTATATTCAGAGATTTGAGCTAATTTCTCCTTGTAGGTCCCACCTTTGTTCATTTGATTTGCCCAGCGTTTTAATTGTCGTACAGATTTGACTTTTTTGAATTTCTGACTCACGGTATCGACACTGTAATTTTTCTTCTTACCGGATCTCCAGTATTTGATTGCTTTGCGTTTGTAATCGTAGCTTATGTCTTCTTCGTCTTTAGAACAAGTATCAGAATCCACTGGACCTTCATCATGTTGCCAAAGAGTGTCCTCGACAGGGTTAACATCATATTGCTTGAATGGCTCTTGAAAATCTAGCGATTGTTCCTCGATAATTTCAACTCCGTTATAATCGTCCATGCAGTCGACCAGAACTTTTTCGAAATTCTGCTTTACCTCGATTTCTGCATTGTTAATCGGAGTTTCGGGAATATTTATGGCTTGAAATGTAGCCAAAAGAAGTTTAATGACGTTGATTGGATTCACTTTCATGGTCTATTGATTTTTTTTTGTCAGAAATTATAACTGACGCACTGGCACTCCGTTCAAATGAGCAACTGAAGATCGCTGTATGTATCGCGGCTTTTATATTTGAAAGACTTGTTGTTGAACCACATGCGATATCAGCAGATAATACGCAGTCCCAGATAGCCGCCTATGTAGAAAACAACTCTTACTGCGTCGAAAGTATTTTTATCATATTGGCGTATGATTAGATTACTCAAAAAAATAAGATCATATTCATTTCGTTGGAATAACTGACAAAGTTCTATAGATGGAACGACTGTTGCATCATCGACTTATTCCGAAATTTGCGCCGAATCGGAATACTATCTAATCGAAAGGTCGATGACATAAGACGATAAATTATTGATAAGCACAAAATCAGCACAAAGAGTGAACGCAAGCAGCTCTTTAACATGTAAATAACGAGAAACAAGAATGTACGCACAAATATACGTACTAATGGATAAGGGGTAGTTTACCCCCGTAAACTCATTTTCCTGTGAATGTGCAAAAATACGTCAACTTTATTTTAACTTGCCCTTCCAAATGGTACATGTTCTGTTCAATTTGGTTGATTAGTTTTTTGTGTAGGGTGGAAATTTGAAAAATCAGGGGGTTGTTCACCCCTGCAAGTGAATTTTTTTCTTCAACTTAGCGTGGAATTTTGATTGTCTTCAATGAGGAGTATTTTGGTTTTTGGTTTATTAAAATCGGTTGACGCCTTCTGGGTGAAACTGCAAAATCACCCCTCGACATGCTATTTTTGAAGGGCGATTTCATCCCTTAAAAATGTATTTCCGCCAATAAAAAAAAATACGTGTCTTTTAGTTTTCGATGCTCTACAACATTCGTAGTTGCATTAAAATCGGAGGGGGACACCAAAGAACCTTTCCTTGTTAGTGTGAGGTCCATTGCTCTTTGAAACGTCGGAGGGGCGTTCCGAAGACCGAACGGAATTCTAACGAATTCGAAATGGCCACGTGGCGTAGTAAATGCAGTCTTGTGACGATCCTCTGGAGAGAATTCTATCTGATGAAATCCTGATGCTAAATCGAATACAGAAAAGTATTGTGCACCGCCTAATTGATCCAATATATCGTTGATATTGGGTATGGGGTACGCGTCGGCGATCGTTTTTTCGTTCAGCGATCGGTAATCGAACACGACTCTCCATTTTTCATTACCCTGAGAGTCGGCTTTCTTGGGAACGACCCAGACAGGACAATTGTATGGTGAGGTAGAGGGTATTATTACTCCTTTACCGAGCATATCCTCTATTTGCTTGCCTATTTCTTCTTTAGTACACTCTGGCCATCTGTAGCCTCGGGTATTTATAGGAAGATCATCGGTAGTGGGAATGCGATGTTGCAATATAGTGGTGCATGTCAACATATCTCCTGGGATTTGGTATAAATGTGCGCTTTCCTTTAAAAGCGTCTCGATACTTGCTTTTTCTTCTTCGTTCAATTCGGCGAGTCTTAATAATTCCTTAATTTGATTATAGCGGTCGATCATTACCGATTCTGATATTACGTAACATGAATTTTCGCGAATAAAAGGTTGAATTTCGCGAGTGATATTAGCTATACTGAGTTTTTATGTTAACGAAACGTTCATGATTTTATACGTTTTCGGACTATATTTCTCGCTTCTCAAACGTGTATCTTTATCTTTAATATTTTCTATAATATTTTCCTCTTTTGACGGTTCAAGTGTACAAACTGTTCGTAAATTCTTCGGGTCTTCATAATTTTAAAAATTGACAGTTTGATCGCAATGGTTTACAGGCACGAAAGGTTCAACAGGTTTCTGGCAAAGTACTTCTTTATTTTCTATCGTTATTTCTTCTTTTATTGACTCTGATGCTTTGGTAAAATGTGAATAATTGACTTTTACTGATTCAATTGTTTCAATGTTTCTATTCTCTCGGAGTTTTTGTTCTTTGGTTGACTTTCTAAATTTCTCATTATAATTATTAATATCATCAAAGGGTTCTGTCCTTTCCATTGGCACAGATAACCCTATAAAATCTGGATCGAGTTTTCGCGTATCTCCAACAAGTTCTGTCCGTTCAGTCGGCACAGTTACGTCTGTGAAGCTCGAACAACCCGCATAATTAACACAATTAGACTCGCTATCTCTTACCGATATTTCAGTTTTTATTGGATTTGAATTAACCACGTTTTCTTCTTGAACATAATTTTCATATACTTGAGAAGATTCTGTCCTTTCCATAGGCACAGATTTTCCCGAAAAATTTGAGCTGAGCTCCCTTAAGTCTCCAACGACCGCTGCCCGTTTCGACGGCACAGACACCCCTGTGGAGGCAAGGCAAGACTCCTCATTGACACAGTAAATTTTCGTCTCTATCGAGTTCGGATAGACAACGTTCTTTTCGTTTTCACAACTTAATTCGGTACACCCCATTGGTGTCTCTTTTTTTATCGAATTCGCACAAATAACACCTTCTTCCTGAACACTGTTATCAAAATATTGAAAGGATTCTGTCCTTTCCATAGGCACAGATTGTCCCAAAATATTTGAGCTGAGCTCCCTTAATTCTCCAACGAGCGCTGCCCGTTTCGTCGGCACAGACACCCCTGTGGAGCCAAGGCAAGTCTCCTCATTAACACAGTTTACTTTCGTCTCTATCGAATTCGGATAGACAACGTTTTCTCTAGATACAATAATCTCTACAGGTTCAATATAAGTGCTCTCCTTGCTCGAATCCGACGTACAAAGTTCCATAAAATTTCGTGAACTAGACTGCAATTTTTCAACTTGATCTTCTATTTTTACTTTACCAATTTCTTTACTTGATCTTTCATTTTTCACACGATTTTCGTAAGCTTCTTCAATAATTTCTGAACAATTTCTTATTTCTTCCTTTATAATTTTTTCCACAAAATCAACCATAGAATCTTCGTGGGGTAGTGTCTCTGACAAGAACGCATTTTTTCCCGTCGGAATGAATTTTTTTTCAATATTTTCACTTGAATTGATTTTATCTTTATTAGTTTCATGACTCAGTCCGTCCGAGGACTTATTTTCTTTTATTAATTCAACATTTCTTGTTACCAGTTGTTCTTTTTTCGTTTTTAAATCGTCAGTAGATTCTATTATTCCTGTACTGTGAGTTAATTCCTCCGATGACATTAACTCTAGTACTGGTACCTGGACTTGAACCGAATACCTATTGCTATTTGTCACATAAATGTAAGCTTTACCATTATTATTAATGACAAACCCGCTCTCTATGTTTATACCTTCACCTGCATCCAGGGGAGGCAGATAACCTTCCCGTAAATCAAAATTCTTTACTCTCACGAAGCACAATTTGGTGGACTCTGCAGGGATTACAATAATTTCCTGAGATGCAAATGGTATTCTTACATTCTGCATTTTCAATTGTCTTTTCTCATAGTCAATTTTCACACGATTGCCGTCAAGGTATTCCGAACCCAATATACCAGCTTCCTTTATGGGGAAGTTATTATCTACAATATGGAAAGTAGCGAAACGTCCGAAGGCTGGTATTGTAATATGACCCAAAGTAAAAATTGAATTTGTTGTTATTCCATATAGTTTGCGGAGGACCGTCAAAGACGGGTTTATTATCATTCGAAGGGGGGAAGATTTTAAGGTATTTGTCAGCCGAGTGTCCTGTTTTTTTACAGATCTGGCATATGATAAATGAAGGAGCTTCGAGACTAGATTTATTGTTATTTGAAGGTGGGAACATTTTAAAACATTTGTCTGCCGAGTGTCCAGTCTTCTGACAGATCTGACATATGCTCGGTCCTTTATCGACATTTCCCATATTTTGTAATTCAACAACCAACGCTTGGCTATTCTTCTGAGTCGAACATCCTTTAGCATTGTGCCCTTTTTTATTGCACAACTGGCAATGCACTTCTTCGCTTGCTACCACGTGTACTCCTCGTTTCACCTCGGGCTTAGGGGCCCTTGGACTCGATGTTACTTGCTCACCGCTACGCAAGGCTGCTTGGGACACTAAACTCTTTTCGGTCTACACTGCTAGCTTTATTAATTCTTCAAGATTATTATTAGGAGTTCATCGTTGTTCGATTTCCGGTTTTAAACCGTGTAGAAAACAAGCTGGAAGGTTTTGTTTAGTATTATCAATAAAAGCGCCAGCCAAGGGATTATCTTCGCTCGCATCGTAATTTTCAAGTATCAAATTTCCCAAATCTCGTACCCGATTCGACTAAGCAATAACAGACTCACTTTCTCTCTGGTATATTGATCCTAATTCACCTTGCAACTGATATACGTTTCGCGTGGGTGCATAAATATCTTTGAGAAATTTACCCAAATCTTCTATTTTTCCAAAAGTTTGCCCTTGTATAGTGCGACGGGGTTCGCCAATTATTTTTATGCGGACTGCTTTTACTAAATTTGATTCGGCGCCTGGCCCCATCATGGCCAAGGCTTCCTTGCATCTTTGGATAAACATCCCCAATGACAAAGTATGACCGTCATAATTCGGTATGACAGCCAATGCATCTCGAAGAGACAACGTTTGGTTATTATTAACCAATATAGGAGGAGGGTCGGGTACAGGGTCACTAGTTTCAAGAGAAAAGTTTACTCGTGTTATTTTACTGGGCTTTTTATCTGGACTCGACCTTTTTCCCGTGGGGTGGGAGGAACAACCAGGAATAGCCGGTTCGTATTCAGATAGCAGTTGTAAATTTTTCAACAAATTCTGTGGTTCAATGTGCGAGGGTTTAATTATTGATTTTAATTTAGATTTTTCACAAGTATTGCTTTTATCTCTTAGAGTGGACAGTATTTTATTATGACTCACGAGGGGCTGTGTACCAATGGGTGAGTTCAATGGGGTAGACCCCCCTGCAGGAGTGTAAAATATGTCGCTGGAGTTCGAAAGGCCTAACGTGGGCGTGGTGCCTACGGGGTTCGGGGTAGTTCTGACTGGTGTATTCGTACCTGTCGTCTCGTGTGTAGCGGGCTGCAGCTCGACGCCTTTTGCCGTATGTTCGGGGGATGCGGGAATCTGAACTGGAATTTCGTTACAGGGATCTCTATATATTACAAGTGGTAAATATTGGTGACCAGGTTCTTCCAAAAATCCAACCACAGACAATAAATTGTTTCCCGATCTCGCTGCAAGTGTTTCTTGCACTCGATTCGTGAATTGCTCAAAATTTTCTGAATTCTTTGAAATTTCTTGAATCTGTAAGGGACCATTTGATGTACTATAATTATCAAGATTGTCTGATAAAATTTCTTCAGTACTTGAAGAATCACTTGCTTCCTCGCAATTTATTTCCGTTTTTGTAATAATTAAATGACTTGACGTTAATTCCAAGGATTGTATACGACTATTTTCGTCTACTTAAACTAATTCCGGATTTTCTTGATTAATGTCGCTACTTTTCTCTGTATCCGCAATAATTTCTCCCGTTGGATTCGTTGTGGAGGGAGTCTTGGGATGCGAACTGTTAATACTTGCGTCGGAAAGGTATTCGACTGTTTCAAATTGGGATTTAGGAGGGCTCTGTATTCGAAATTTCTTTTTTCGGTCCTCAGGATAATCATGTATTACATTATCATCAACTCTTACCTTTGATCGAGTTGAACTCATTTATGATGTATTTTATATAAGTATAATAATATATTTGCTCTTTTTTTTTTTTTATACCGCATCAAAGAGACATACAACAATACATAAGAATATTATGAGAGTAAAATTACGCCGGAGGAGGAAATAGGAATAACTTTCTTTTTGTTACTTGTAGCGAGGAAAAATTATGGAGCTTTATTCCTTTAATTTTGTTTCAAAATTTCCCTGAGGTGAAATTATATGTGGTTTTTCCTTCAGGAGGATAACTTTATGTTTACTCAACGATTCGATCTTAGTGATACGAGGCTTGCAAGGTGTTACTATCGGATGATAGCGTATCTCTTCTATCGAGTGAGCTTCGTAATTAGCGACAAGTTCGTCTAGACAATTTTTCCGCTCGATTTCTCGGATTTGCTTAAGGCGTTTTATTCTATATTCACTCGGTATTTCTGTGTCGACGCCCTGTGTGACTTTACTGCTGCTTGCTTCGTACGTAATTTCCCTTAATAAATATGGTATCTCTTCGTTAGAGAGGCCCGTGTAATCTGCCTTTGCACTGTCTGAATGATTTCTGTACTTCTCTGTTTGTTTACCTAAAGGTCCCTGAAAACCTGTTATTTTTTCTTGGTTAAGGAAAATACCTTCGTTATCTTTTGTAAATTTTATGCTAGAGACTCCAAAATTTTGCTTGTTATACGACTCACTCGCTGTTACTGTTAAAGGACGATTCGTTTTACTAGAATTTAAATTTCTAATCCTTTCTTGCATCGAATAGTCGTTATGTACTGCAATTGTGTCGTCGCAATCTTTCCTATATTCAGTTATTTCTTTTCCTTCGAGAGGAATAATTTTATTATCGCTTTCTATTTCAATATTAAAGGCTCTAAAATCTTGCTCATTTTAATCTCTGCGCTTGAATTTTCCTTCCTGCTCTATGGGTTTTAGGCATGGATAAATGATTCGTGTCAATAGTGGTAGGGTAATTGTTAGAATAAGTAAGTAGTACGTGTAGTTATGTCTGTCTTGTTGGTATAATGTGTTTCGTGAGCGAACCTTGCTAGCCTTAACCCCACTTACGCGAGGAGCTAAAACATAGGATTTCTTTCACGAGTGTGATATGTTTTGTGAACGAGCCTTGCCAGCCTTAACCCCACTTACGCGAGGAGCCTAAACATAGGATTTCTCTTCACTAGTGTAATGTGTATTGTGAGCGAGCCTTGCTAGCCTTAACCCCACTTACGCGAGGAGCTAAAACATAGGATTTCTTTCACTAGTGTAATGTGTTTTGTGAACGAGCCTTGCTAGCCTTAACCCCACTTACGCGAGGAGCTAAAACATAGGATTTCTTTCATTAGTGTAATGTATTTTGTGAACGAACCTTGCTAGCCTTAACCCCACTTACGCGAGGAGCTAAAACATAGGATTTCTTTCACTAGTGTAATGTATTTTGTGAACGAACCTTGCTAGCCTTAACCCCACTTACGCGAGGAGCTAAAACATAGGATTTCTTTCACTAGTGTAATGTGTTTTGTGAACGAGCCTTGCTAGCCTTAACCCCACTTACGCGAGGAGCTAAAACATAGGATTTCTTTCATTAGTGTAATGTATTTTGTGAACGAACCTTGCTAGCCTTAACCCCACTTACGCGAGGAGCTAAAACATAGGATTTCTTTCACTAGTGTAATGTATTTTGTGAACGAACCTTGCTAGCCTTAACCCCACTTACGCGAGGAGCTAAAACATAGGATTTCTTTCACTAGTGTAATGTGTTTTGTGAAAGAGCCTTGCTAGCCCCGAACTCACTTGCGTGAGGAGCTAAAACATATGATTTCTCTTCACTAGTGTAATGTGTATTGTGAGCGAGCCTTGCCAGCCTTAACCCCACTTACGCGGGGAGCCTAAACATAGGATTTCTCTTCACTAGTGTAATGTGTATTGTGAGCGAGCCTTGCCAGCCTTAACCCCACTTACGCGAGGAGCTTAAACATAGGATTTCTCTTCACTAGTGTGATGTGTATTGTGAGCGAGCCTTGCCAGCCTTAACCCCACTTACGCGAGGAGCTGAAACATAGGATTTCTCTTCACTAGTGTAATGTGTATTGTGAGCGAGCCTTGCCAGCCTTAACCCCGCTTACGCGAGGAGCTGAAACATAGGATTTCTCTTCACTAGTGTAATGTGTATTGTGAGCGAGCCTCGCCAGCCTTAACCCCACTTACGCGAGGAGCTGAAACATAGGATTTCTCTTTACTAGTGTAATGTGTATTGTAAGCGAGCCTTGCCAGCCTTAACCCCACTTACGCGAGGAGCTGAAACATAGGATTTCTCTTCACTAGTGTAATGTGTGTTGTGAGCGAGCCTTGCCAGCCTTAACCCCTTTTACGCGAGGAGCTGAAACATAGGATTTCTCTTCACTAGTGTAATGTGTATTGTGAGCGAGCCTTGCCAGCCTTAACTCCACTTACGCGAGGAGCTGAAACATAGGATTTCTCTTCACTAGTGTAATGTGTATCGTGAGCGAGCCTTGCCAGCCTTAACCTCACTTACGCGAGGAGCTGAAACATAGGATTTCTCTTCACTAGTGTAATGTGTTTCGTGAACGAGCCTTGCTAGCCCCGAACTCACTTGCGTGAGGAGCTAGAACATAGGATTTCGTTCACTAGTGTAATATGTTTTGTGATGATTGTGTTGTTAGTGATACGTGCGCGGGCAAATCTGGTTGCCCATGTGTTAGGTCGAAAAGAGGGTAGTTAAGGTAGGGTTTACAGAATGCAGTCTGCTGGTGTAAGCGAGACGGTGGATTTAATGGATAAGGTAGGGTTTCAGAACGCTGTCTGCTGGTGTAAGCGAGACGGCGAGTTTCTTAAAGGCCTATTTTATCGGAATGGATGGAGTAGGGATTTTAGAACGTTGTCTGCTGGTGTAAGCGAGACGGTGGATTTAATGAATGAGGTAGGGTTTTTAGAACGCTGTCTGCTGGTGTAAGCGAGACGGTGGATTTAATGGATGAGGTAGGGTTTTAGGACGCTATCTGCTGATGTAAGCGAGACGGTGGATTTAATGGATGAGATGGGGTTTTTAGAACGCTGTCTGCTGGTGTAAGCGAGACGGTGGATTTAATGGATGAGGTAGGGTTTTAGAATGCTGTCTGCTGATGTAAGCGAGATGGTGGATTAAATAGATGAGGTGGGGTTTTTTAGAACGCTGTCTGCTGATGTAAGCGAGACGGCGAGTTTCTTAAAGGCCTATTTTATCGGAATAGATGGAGTAGGGATTTTAGAATGCTGACCGCTAGTGTAAGCGAGCCGGTGAGTTTGTTAAAGGTCTATGGCAGAAAGAGCAGCACGTGCAGGTGGAGGTGCAATCTTATGAGCGGTGGATGGAGGTGAACGATTCTAGTGATCGCTCGAGGGGGTTGTTAAGATGAGCAACGTGGGAGTGAATAGCAGAACTGTCTTGTAATTCTATTAATATTTTCAGAATTGTATGACAACTGTTTTAACGCTTGGTAGGTTGACAGATTTTATGTAAATGATAGTACCAAGAAGTTAATGTTACGGAGCGAATCGTATGCAAACAACACAAGAAGTCTGATGGTTGTCTGGTTAAAATAAATATAATATTACTCTCTATAATTAATATTCGGGGAAGCTATTTTCCTTGTAGTTCTCCTCACGTATGTTTTAGCAGTTATTCTTTCTTGCTGTTTTATTCGTTCTAAACCGAGTTGACTTAAGAAAATTTCTAGCGTGACTTCTTCAATGAGTTCTTGTGCGAGAACCTCGAGTTCCTTTATACGTACTTGAAGTACTAATAATTTTTCCAATGGTCCCATATAATGGAGTACAACTTACAAATATGTATATACATATGTATATATCCACGTATATGTCTTTCAATACAAATTCTATCTACTCCTTTTTTTTTATTCACCAGTCATTATCGAATATTAGTCTCCACATTTGATTTCCACACGTTCAATTTACTTACGAAGAAGGCTTACCATATAACTTGAATAATAGCTGGTATTCTTCTAAAAAGATGGTAAATTTTTATGAAATGGCTTGGCTCGTTAAAATTCACTAAGAGGTAAAAAAAAAATCAATTTCTGTGAAATAAATAAACTCTTAAAAATGCAATAAAAAGGGAAAGGTTAGAATTTATGAATTAGATCGTTTTATAAAAAATCAGTAGTAAAGAATGATAGTTTTTCATGAAGTGCATTGAGTCCTTAAATTCAATAAAAAGTAAAAAATCAATTTCTTTAAAATAAATCAATTCTCAAAAATGCGATAAAAAGGGAAGGGTCAGATCTTATGAATTAAATCGTTTTCTATAAACTCAGTAATAAATGATGTTAATTTTCATGAAATGCATTGAATCGTTAAAATTCAATAAAAAGTAAAAAATCGATTTCTTTAAAATAAATCAACTCTCAAAAATGCGGTAAAAAGGGGAAAGGTGGATTTTATAATTTGATTCGTTTTCTAAAAACTCAGTAATAAACGATGATAATTGTCATGAAATGCATTGAATCGTTAAAATTCAATAAAAAGCAAAAAAATCGATTTCTTTAAAATAAATCAATTCTCGAAAATGCGGTAAAAAGGGAAAAGGTGGATTTTATAAATTAAATCGTTTTCTAAAAACTCAGTAATAAATGATGATAATTTTCATGAAATGCATTGAATCGTTAAATTTCAATAAAAAGCGAAAAATCGATTTCTTAAAAATAAATCAACTCTCGAAAATGCGGTAAAAAGGGGAAAGGTGGATTTTATAATTTGAATCGTTTTCTAAAAACTCAGTAATAAATGATGATAATTTTCATGAAATGCATTGAATCGTTGAAATTCAATAAAAAGTAAAAAATCGATTTCTTTAAAATAAATCAATTCTCGAGAATGCGGTAAAGAGGGAAAAGGTGGATTTTATAAATTAAATCGTTTTACAAAATTCAGTAACAAAGAGGGATTATTTTTTGTGAAATGAATTGAATCACTAAAACTCAATAAAAATTAAAAAATCGATTTTCGAGGATCAAATCGGCTTACAAAACCACGGTAAAAAGGGCAAAGTAAAAATATTTTCTTTTCAGTTGATTCTTTTACACAATATTAGTTTGAACAAAACTAACACTCTAAGAATAAATTCTCCCTTTACCACACCCGACGAGAAAATACCGAAAACGCAAGCCTGTTTTTGAGTCTAACCTCGCGGAAAATTACTCGGGATAGGGCTGGAGTGCGTTTTGTTCTTGGTTGGGGATAATCACTTCACGAATAAGGAGGTGGGACTTGAATGACAATTTCACGCGGAGCAAGATTTCACTTTAATTGGTAATTATTGAGCTGTAAAGTTAGCATACTTTAATATGCCTAATATACTTTAATAAGCAGTGCGTTGGCACTCTACGAATGTGTTCATAGAGCTTCGTGAAGCGTCGGCTTCCTTCGGCTCCATTACCGAGCAAAGCATGATCCGTCGCTATCAGCAAGCTTTACTCCTCTCTGGTGTCTCATGATTGCGAGAAGCATGCGATTCATTCGCGATAGTCACCAGTGTAGTCATTAAACTCTTCAGTCTGTACAATATTTAGTATTACTCAATATATTTTTCACTTCTCGTTATCTCAACTATATTCATATTCAGTCCTCCTCATTATCCCAGTATACGCGATATTCCATGGAATGTATTAATAGTAATTGAAAATTATACCTACGGTTGTTTGTTGCTGTGGTTCTTGCTGTTGAACGTTGGTTGGACGTAGATTAGTGTAGTCAGACAGACTCAAAATCGAACGTAGGCGTTGGTGCGTATTAATAATTATTTATTGAAATAAAACTACATGAGTAGTTGAATGTTGCACGTTCAATATTTCCGATTTCGCACGGGTTAATAATTATAAGTACTGTACTCGTACTCTGTACTACTCGAAACTATACTTTGTGAAAATTCAGCCGTGGTGAAAAATTATCGTTCTGTACTACTTTATTTCCCGGCAAACAGTACTACTTGTTGCCTTGGAAAAAGTCTAATTCACTGCCGGCGACTTATTGACTGCCAGGCTAGTGATTAGTCCTCTACTTAACCCCCCGTGAAACTGTGTTACTTGACTCCCCGTGAAAAAGTGTCGCCGGCCGATTTTCGCGGCCTTTTATAGGGCTCCTGAGCGTCGAAAATTCTTGTCGTCAAGCGCGTAAAAGAAGAGAAGGGATAAAACCCTATCCTGATTATAAGAATTTCCCCGTGGTCTATCTCGACCATACACGTATTCATTCCCCTTACTCCGCAGAGTAACTTCTCGACATGCAGAGCCATAGATCTATGCAAGTGCATCGGTATGGCGCGCTCTGATTTGTCCGCGCGATGTGCTACACAGAGGACCACGCGATTAGGTGAGGGAACGCGTTCGAGGCGTTTTTCCCCTAAAAACGCTTATAAGGTGCAATTGACTCAAGAACTAAAGTTTCTTGACCATTCCAAACGTCGTCAATGGTCAGAATGGTGGCAAGAAATGGCAACAGTGGATGATCAATTTTCGAAGAAAATCATCTTCAGTGATGAGGCACATTTTCACCTCAGTGGATTCGTCAATAAGCAGAATTGCCGCATTTGAGCGAATCATAATCCAAGAGTGATTATCGAAAAACCAATGCACCCACAAAGAGTGACTGTTTGGTGCGGTTTATGGGCTGGCGGCATCATCGGGCCGCATTTTTTCCAAAATGAGGCCGGTCAGGCAGTTACTGTGAATGGTGTTCGCTATCGTGAGATGATAACGAACTTTTTATGGCCCGAATTGGAAGATATAGATGTGGGCGATATGTGGTTTCAACAGGACGGTGCCACTTGCCACACAGCTAACGAAACAATGGCTCTTTTGCGCGACACATTCAATGGCCGTGTTATCTCACGTGGTGGCGATGTCAATTGGCCGCCAAGTTCATGTGATTTGACACCGTTGGACTTCTTTCTTTGGGGTTATTTGAAAGAAAAGGTGTACGTCGATAAGCCAGCAACAATTCAAGAGCTAAAGGATGAGATAATTCGGCACATTAACGGCAGAGAACCTCAATTATGCCTAAGCGTCATCGAAAATTTGGACCATCGGATGGAGGTGTGCCGCCGAGGTCGCGGCGGCCATTTGGCCGATATTTTGTTCCATACATAATTGAACCATACCATATTATCATAATAAAAAGAATTGACAATAATTTCCTAAATAATTTGTGTTTTATTCAAAATCAACATCGGCCCTTAAAATTTAACCACCCTTTATGTAGATGTGTCTATGGTAATGGCTTGGTTTTTCAGCGTTTGTACGGAACTTAATTAAATCCTTCACATGAAACCACTAGTAATAATTTTGTTACAGATTCTGTAGTTATCTCGTCGCATACAAGCTGATTTTCGCGTTAATCTCTTGTAAATATTTTTGTTGAATTATGGATTATTCTAATCATTATTGGTTATTCGTTTAATTAGTAATTACTCTATTTATAGTTAATAAGTTTCTTCAATAACTTGTTAGCTAGACGATTATTCTCGTGCTATAGAAACGAGAGAGAGAGAGAGAGAGAGAGAAGGATTTTACTTAAGAGCGACTCGTCTAACTTGGTTACTCGTACATTTCGTTCGTACGCAAGTCGGCTAGATCGCCGTTCAGGCCTTGCGCAAGGCGTTTATCGTTGCGTGGAGAGTCGGCCAGCCCCGCTTTCCTGCAGAAGAAACGTCATTGCAACCCGATTTTAGTCTCATCTCTTTCTCGTTTTCTTGTCGATTATTCGCTATTTTACCAGAAATTAATCCTAATATTTCCGTTATCCTTTCTATATATGCATGACATATTATATACAGGGTGAAGAAAAAACCCCGGGACCCCTGAAAATTTCAAAAAATATACACTTTATATAAAAATATTTTAGTCAAAAGTTGTAGGGTTGAAAAAGATCTATTTATCGATCTTAACAATTTGACCTTGGGTAGTGTCATCAAGGTCAGGACAAGATCACCTCAAATTTTTTAAATGGAACCCCAAATTTTTTATTGCATATTCTTACTATAAATTTTACTATAAATTCCAATATTTTACGAGAGACTTATTAATATAATCTCAAGGGAAAAAAGGAAATTAATCCTGATATACTGATCTTTCTTCTATTACCCGACTATACCTGGTAAGCTTATTAATTCAATGTGGGTTGTACTCGTTTTCGAGTGACAGCCCTGGGTAGTTTCCATTTGGAAGCATAATTGTTCTTTTTGCTGCTGATATTTTACCTACAGTGTGAACATTTTAATAGTCATAACTCTTTCGTTTAAATCAACAGTTCCTCCACTTTTGTTAATTGTTTCGCTCAGTTAATAATTGTTCGTGATTTCATCATCTTTGTAAAGAGAGAGAGAGAGAGAGAGAGAAAGCGAGAGAGAGAGAGAGAAGACTTCAGGCAAGAGCGAGAAGAAAGGGTGCGGTCGCAAAGGTGTACACATACTTGGAAAAATGAATAAAATTATGTACTCACCACCACCGCAGCTGTTGTAGGCATCTACCCTCCTGCCAAAGCGATTTTAAACTCCTGTCTCTCGAATGTACTCTCTCGCACACGCACACACACACACACACACACATACACATGCACAGCGTCTTTAATTCATTACTATGTCCTCGTCAAAGCCCTCGTCCACGGCATCGATATCGTAGCCGATATCTATCTCATCACCGAGGGCTTCTATAATAAACGCCGCCACATCCACGCGTTCACCGTTCGATAAGCGAACCCGCGGAACGCTATCGCCGGCAAGAGGTCGCATCATGACAGCGATCAAGTCATCTCCACCGCACGCTTCTTCGACGAGCTGCTCGATACCTGCAACATCCACGCGTTCGTGTCCGTATATGGAAAACTCCATGACAAGAACCGGCAGCATACTTGCTAGAGGATCCGGATGAAATAGGTGAGACCAGTCGATGTAAATAGTTTCGCCGAAATCGACTAGCAATACCTCGCAGTACCCATCAAAGTCCGGGTAAACCACTTCCCCGCGGACAACGTTATTGAAACGAGGCACAATACAGGACATGCCGATATGCAACTCCCCAAGTTCAATGGGTCTTCCACGACGTTCCACCAAATACACACTACGTAGGAGCTCTTCCAGCTCGTCGTATGCATCGCACATTTCCTGCGTACGCAGAAACACACTCATTACACTCTCGACAAACATTAATCGGCACCAAAACGCGTCGCTTAAATCTCCTTGCCGTATCGTGGATACATATTGCTTTTTATTGTTTCCAAGTAGGATGTCAAAGACAGACTAAATGCTAGAGATGCTACTAGAGAGTATCACGGGCATAAAGATAACAGCCTCCTATGAATCATAACTAGGTATCCATCACTTTGAATGCAACGAAAGAGGTTTTCGAGCATGCATAGCCCTGCGCTATGCTCCTCGCAAAGTGCTTGCTCTGCAGTAAAAGATATAGAATATGATCCCTCACAGGGAGAGAGAGAGAGAGAGAGAGAGAGAGAGGAGAGAAGAGAGAGAGAGAGAGAGAGAGGAGAGAGAGAGAGAGAGAGAGAGAGAGAGAGAGAGAGAGAGAGAGAGAGAGAGAGAGAGAGAGAGAGAGAGAGAGAGAGAGAGAGAGAGAGAGAGAGAGAGAGAGAGAGAGAGAGAGAGAGAGAGAGAGAGAGAGAGAGAGAGAGAGAGAGAGAGAGAGAGAGAGAGAGAGAGAGAGAGAGAGAGAGAGAGAGAGAGAGAGAGAGAGAGAGAGAGAGAGAGAGAGAGAGAGAGAGAGGAGAGAGAGAGAGAGAGAGAGAGACTTCAATTATTATGCTATAAAAATAAGAGACACAGTAAGATCAGATATTTTTAAATTAACCAATATTTTATGGAAAGCACTTTATACATTTACCGTCGTATGCAACAGCCCTGCAAACACGGTCATCCACGCTCGGAGATTCCTTCACCGTTAATTTTATTTTTATCGCTATATGGAATTAATTTGTATTATCACTCGTAATATTGCTTTTAAATTATTTTTCGCTGTGGACGTTGTCATCATAGTGTACTTCTGAAAAAAGAACGAAACAACTATTTAATTGAGCGCACTGATCAATAAAAAACATCGTGTACAGAATAATCGATATTGTCTTACCTGATATGCCACGCCTCATTATACAAAGTTGGCAGCGTTGATGATCTTCTGCCACCGACGACAACTGTGGATGAGGATGTCGGGTGGCACTTTTCTTTCCCGAAGTTAGCTCTATCTGTACAGTATATGTATCTTCCTCTCGCTCTCCATGACACGAATAACGAATCCTCGGTGTCGGCTCATATGCAGGGGCTGCTCGCTCTGCAAAACATTATTTTTTTAATTAAAAATAAATATCACATGAAATATCACATTTTTAATTATTATATTTTTTTTACTTACCAAGCTCTGCTGCTTTGCTGCTAATCGACATTGGCACGTATTCCATGATCTGCTGTGTTAATGAAACAGAGACGAGCGATCCGTCTTCTTTCTAGCGTAGACCTTTGCTGATGCTTCGGTTTTACGACTGTCTCTCTCTCTCTTTCTCTCTCTCTCTCACTGTGACTGACATCGGTGTATACTTTATAATATTTCGAGCGAAATGTACACTATATACAATTATTTACAACAGTTTCTTTATCACAAATAGCTGCACATACGTAGAATTATTGCGTTCGCAACGCAACACCCGATGCATGATCAGCGATATGACCACGAAACAGCACAATTATTTCGGACAAAATAATTTTCATAAACTCCGTATCCTCTGCCGTTAGCAAGATCGCGATGTGTTCGAGCGCTTCTTCAAAGAAGTCCTTGGAACCGATGATCTCATACGCTACTGCACGAGGCATTTCACTGGCAACTATCTTTTCACGGACATATGATACCACCTCGTTAATACACCTCTGAATCGTTTCACTTTTGCTCTCTAGAACCTGCATATAAATATCAATTCTTCTACTTATTTCGACGAGCATATCAAATGTAGACCGCTGAAGAACAATGTTTGGAGGGTATTTTCGGAAGCGTTTCCGTTTCGATTCTCCAGATTCCTCTTGATTCTCGTATTCCTCATCAGCGCTACCGCTTATTTTACCAAATGACACAGCTCTGTGCTGGTAACACGAAGTTAAAAAAGTGTAATGCGTTGTGTGCTCTATGCGGGTATTACACGTTTTCTCGGCATCAGTCCCATGAGCTTCGAAATATTGTTGTACGCGAGAAAAATCACTTTTAAACACTCGCCACTCGTCCGCACCGAGTCTAATTCCGGTAAAAGTATTCGACAATATTTTCACCACCGGTGTAAGCGTACACGTAGAGTTCAACTCGAACCCAGCTACGATTGATTTACCAAATGATTTATTTAAACCGTACATAACGAGGTTCGCTATATACAGCGATATCGCATGAGGCTTAGCACCGTTATTTGCCATTTTATTGCTTTCGTGTAGACTGTAACTTTTCGAATGAATCGTCGGTGGTGTTCATACTCCGTTTTATACAGATTTCCCCCACCACCTAACTGCATTACCTCTTCTTTTGATACTGCAAATCATACGCCTGAAAATTGCTAGCCAATATCCTTTGATATTTGTCGCATTCTCCTCAACAGCCTAGTAACAGCAGCAGATATATCCCAAAACTCTTGCATACTCTCGCACACTTATGCGTACACGCACACATTGACATACAGATAATATGTACCATGAAAACTAAATAATATTCGTCGGTGAAATTTGATGATTTTCCTCATGACCGAGTACCTTGAAATTAGATGAAAACAATATGACTTTCATCAACGAAACTCGATAACTAAGTACATCACCATCGCTAAATATTTCCCTAGGTCTTGCTTTTGTAAAGCGATCGCGTGCGGCCATCTTCTTATTGAGTGGTATTCATTACATCGTTGCAGTATATGCAGAGAGAGAGAGAGAGAGAGAGAGAGAGCTTGTTAAAGGAATATATATAAAAGTGAGCCGCTTTGAAAATTCTCTAGTTAATTGTCTGATTTACTGTGGTTACTACTACTACTACTACTACTCTAACAGCACAATCATGGTCAGAGTGGTAAAGCGCTCATTGATAAGAAAATTGATAGAGTTTATATTGAAGCGTAGACCGTCGTTGCGTTCGCGCTGGGGTAGAAGAAATTTACAGATCACCCTATAGGAACTTCCGACACAGGCGGTTGTTCGTAAAATTCGCGGTATGCTGTGCGAGTGTCATAAACGCGATTTAGTTGACGCGTATAATATTGGATTGTTTGAAAATCAAGTAATTATTGATTCGGTGGTGCGTGTTATTCGTCGACGAGGTTGGCTGAATGAGACTGCTCTGCAAGCCATACTCAATGAAAGACGTAAATAATATACAGCGCTAATTACTTTTATTTTATTTCCTTTATTTCATAAGATTTTTATATAGTTCGACGGTATGAGGACGCAGAAATGGGATCCGACACCTATGATTTCGATGAGGAGGGTAGAACCGATTCAGATGATCATAGCAGGGACAACGATGGCGACAGCACCGTAGGGAATCGCTGGATAAAGTTTACCCAGCCATTCTGCGGTTATAAACCTACAAACGGTCTTTTCATGGCAGGCCCCTCGAGAGAACCAGATGAATCCGTCGCAGGCCCATCGCGACAATACAGTTCAAACGATGATGCTAACAGCAATACAGACAGCGAGGAAGAAGAAGAAGAAGAAGAAGAAGAAGAAAAAGAAGAAGAAGAAGAGGAGGAAGAGGAGGAGGAGGAGCAAGACGTAGACGATGACGACGAGGAGGAGGAGGAAGAGGAGGAGGACCCTGTAGATTCAGGTAAGCTTTTAATAATACAACTACGCTGACAAAAATGAAAAAATTACGCGGATAATAATAGTAAAATGAAAAAGCAGGGTACGAGACGGACCCCAACGTTTTTCGCTTTGCACGATTCACTGTGCCGAGACCGCCGACAATCGAGTTGGTTTACGAAATGCGTCGGCGGTTCCCGGGTGCAGTCGACGGATTCGAGGACTCGAAGCAAATATAAATTTGTAATTTTTACGTTACACGAATTATATGCATAGTATATAGCCAGCGACAAACAAAAATTTAAAGTAAATTGAATAAAAATTCTAATAAATGGTTTAATTATGCCTGCAGGTGGACAGACTGGCGATGGAAGGACTGCTGCACGGGCTGGTGATATTTTGCCTCCTGGTGAACGTTTCGGTATCGACAACGAGCAGAGACGTTATTTTTCACGCTTTAGGATGCAGGGTCGAGAGACAGATTTTTATTTTCGTCAGCCACCGGTGGGTATCGATCATCTGACATGGTTCGAGGGAGGTGTACGAGATGTTCTCACACGTCTTACAGAATCGTGCGAAGGACATGATTATGTGGGTATGACTCTGAGCGTACCGTCTTTTGCGCAAGGACCTGTATGGTTATCATTTCGACCAGCTCGTGACATCGTTCCCGACGATATATGGTGACCAATTAATAGTGTAGCTCAGAGCGCTGGTACATGTAGAATGACGACATGTATAGTACGAGGCGTCGAAGGAGCTGGTGTGGGCACTAGGCTTACACACGAGTCTATAGCAAAAAAGTCAATTTTACGCATAAGTAATCGCGATAATTTGTGTCTACAACGATCCCTTGTCACTGCCCGAGCGCATGCCGAACGCGGTCAAATACGTGCGGGTGTGCTACACAGACGATGGTGTCAAATTCGGAACGGGCTTCGAGGTGCGCAATATACAGCGGCGATAGAGCTCACACGTAATGCAGGGGTAACGACACCGTCTAGTGGGTGTGGTGCGCGCGAAATTCAGCTCTTTCAGGAGTACTTGGTTCACGAGGGTATAGCGATTGTTGTTTATGAATTTCTCACCTTCGGAAAACGCGTTCCAGCTCTGTACGATGGGCGAAAATACGTACTCACTGCAACAGGTAAAATTAATCATACACTCTTTATTCTCTATTACGAGCGTTCTCATCACTATCAACCGATATTAAATCTCGCCGGTGCGCTAGGTAGTCGGGGGTTCGGCACGCAATGTAATTCCAAGTATATTCGAGTACTCGAGCATTGATGTAGCTATCAATGTGCTCGATGTAAATCCACTTATTGCAACGGTAATAGAGACTCTCAGCCTGAGTATTGCGCAGACTGTAATCGTTCATTCTTTGGTGCTTTTTGCCTCGCTCATCACAAGAGTGAGGGCTCCGCGGGTATCACGTCTTGTAAATATAGATGGTACAGCGTCTGTAACGCATTGAAAATCTGTAGAGGCTGCTCGCGTATGATTAAAACCACAGATAAAAAGATGCATGTATGTGGTATATCGTTTTGTACTACATGCAAACAAACGCGGCCGACTACGCATGCATGTTTTATAGCACCTCTTAAGAAATCAGATGCGCAAAAGGAGAAGAAAAGAGATAAGTCTTCCACGAGATTTTTATTTTATGATTTTGAAACGCAGCAACACGAGCAATTGCATGATGATAAATCGACACGAATTAACGAGCCGAATTTATGTGTCGCACAATGCGTATGTATGGCATGTCTGGATATCACAGATATAGAGACCGATGGTGCTAACTGTGGTAAACGTGAATTCGTGTTCATCGATGATCCTGTTGGGGATCTCGTAAAATTGGCATTATCGCAAAAATTTAAAACGACCATCTGCATCGCCCATAATGCTAGAGGTTTCGACGCACAATTTATTCTACGGTATTTAATCGAGGTGCAAAGAACACAGCTGCCCTCTCTGATTATGAATGGTACGAAGATTGTCTCGATGAAAATTGGCGATGTCGTTTTTCTCGATAGTCTAAACTATTTACCCATGGCTCTTGGCGCTTTACCTAAGGCCTTTAGTTTCGCTGATGATGTGGCAAAAGGTACATTTCCCCATTTATTCAACACACCGGAATATCAGAATTACTCAGGTCTTCTGCCGGCTTTGCATTTTTACTCACCCGATACCATGTTCTCAGCGGATCGCGAGCGCTTTTTAAAATGGTATGAGGAAGAATCGAGTCGCGTAGATTATAAATTTGATTTTGCGACGCAATTTGTGCAATATTGTCGTACAGATGTTACGGTTTTGAGACGAGCGTGTTAAGCTTTTCGAGAGTTACTTATACGTTGTGGGAGCGTGTGCCCCTTTACAGAAGCATGCACGATAGCATCAGCATGTATGAGAGTATTTCGAAAGAATTTTCTATAGAAAGATCGCATTGCGGTGTTACCACCAGGAGGATATCGCTAGGGCGATAAGCAATCGCGCAAGGCCGTCGTATGGCTCGTATGGCGCGAGCGTGAGCTCAACTGCGTTATCGCTCATGCTGGACGCACGAGAGAGTATCGCCCTCCGGCCGGCCTACCGGCCGTGGACGGTTACTACGTGGATGCGGGGGTCCATCACGTTCTTCAATTTCATGGCTGCTTTTGGCACGGTTGTCCGCGATGTTATCGCGTGAATAGAGATGCTCGAACTAAATTCGGCGATACAATGGATGAGCGATACGAGCGTACCATTCTTATTTCCGGGCGAATCAGATCAAAAGGGTACACTCTAACCGAAATATGGGAATGCGATTTTAACAGATTACTCGAGAATAACGAGGAAATGTCGATATACGTGAAAATCCACGCCATGGTCAAGCAGGCGCCTCTCGAACCACGTGATGCATTCTTTGGCGGTCGAACGGAAAATTTTGTAAGCTTGTACGACGTCGCGAATAGGGAGCGGATACGCTATGTGGATGTTTGCTCGCTGTATCCGTGGGTATGTAAGAATGGAAAATATCCCGTTGGACACCCGAAATTGTACGTAGGTGATCTAAGTGTCGTCGAGGGTCTCGTGAAGTGTACCGTGCTGGCACCGCGCGATTTGTATATACCCGTACTGCCTGTTCGCATGCATGGGAAACTGCTGTTCCCCCTGTGTAGAACGTGCTGTACAGATATGGACACATTCGAGGTTTGTACACACGATGACACGACTGAGCGAGCGTTTGACGGCACATGGGTCGAGGACGAACTGAGAAAAGCTGTGTCGCTCGGATATAAAGTGACGCGTATCTATGAAATTCGGCAATACGTTGTTACGCAGTATGACTCGACAACGCGACGAGGCGGTCATTTTGCCGAGTACATCGATACATTCCTAAAAATAAAACTGGAGGCGAGTGGTCCGCCAACAGAGTGTAACGATGACGAGGAAGCAATTGAGCGTTTTATAGCATTGTACAAGGAGTCTGAGGGTGTATTTCTCGAGCGAAGTGCTTTGCAGCCAAATCCGGGTTTACGTTCACTAGCGAAATTGGCTCTTAATTCATTCTGGCGAAAGTTTGGTTAACGAGAGAATCTCACGAAAACCGTTATCATTTTCACACGCGCGGAGCTAATGAATTTACTAACGAGTCCGGAGATTGAGGTGACGGGGATGCTACCGGTTAATCACAAGATTATGTATGTAAACTATGTGAGCAACCGCGATGCTATCCAACCATCACCGACATCAAACGCCGTGATTGCAGCATACACGACGGCACAGGCACGCCTAAAATTATACAGTTATCTTGAGGGGCTCGGGCGACGAATATTGTACTGCGATACGGACTCCTGTATTTACGTGAGCCATCCCGGTGGTAACGAGTATGAGCCGCCAATCGGTTAGTTTCTAGGAGATCTTACGGATGAATTAAGTGAATACGGGCCTGGTAGTTATATAACTTCGTTCGTTTCGGGTGGACCAAAATTTTACGCATACCTTGTTCGTAAACCCGACGGTACGATTATTGAAAAATGTAAAGTGAAGGGTATCACGCAAAACTTTGCGAATAGCCGTCACGTAAATTATAACGCATTACGATCTTTCGTGACAGGAGCAAGGAGCGTACCCATTATTTTAAAATTCGACGCTATTCGACGTACGGAATTTCATCATGTAGTAACGCGTAAAGAAACGAAATCATGCGAACCTGTTAACACGAAGCGAAAACGGCAGGGGCTGTACTCTACTGTACCGTATGGCTATTGTGAAATACGCTAATTAGTATAACGCAAAAAAGTATATAGTTTTACGGTTGAATTCGCGATATTTAAAAATAATCTTTTTGTCTAATTTCATGTAACATATTTACTGTGTACAATACATTGAAAAAAATTGATTTATTATGTATAAAACCGTTATCGGATCGTTCTTTTTGTGCTGCTATTCGTAGCAGTAGCTGCTATCTCTCTACCGTTCCCTTTTGTTCTGACTTTCTCATCGTTGATTCCTTTTGTCCCGTCTTTCTTATCGAGTGTTTCCTTTTGTTCTGACTTTCTCGTACTACATCCGTGGATATAATATTGCTGTTTAGAATTTGATGATTCGTAAAATTTGTATATAGAGATGTATGCATAGTGAAATAAAAATATTGCTTTATTTGTGAGAAATATAAAAATTATCGTTATTTAATTTACATACAGCGTAAACACCAGCTTATACCGCGGGCCCGCGCCTCATCAGCTAGTGCAGGCGCGCCGCGTCTTATCAGCTCTTTAAGGCCGCGAAAATAGCTGATGCCGCGGGATCGCCGCCACCGCCGCCGCAGCCGCAGCCGCGGTATAAGCTTATTTAAGAGTCTGCTGATTGATTTTGATAGACACTCGTCGATATGGATACACGCTGGAAACATCCGTGGACAGCTGTGATAAGTGGTCCTACGGGATATGGTAAAACATATTTTGTAAAAAAATTCTTCAAATACATGCGCGAAATGACGGATGTCCCGTTCGAGCGTATACTTTTTTATTACTCAGAGTGGCAGTCCGGGTATTCAGAGTACGGTGATAAAATCGAATTTCGCGAGGGTTTACCGCAAGCAGTAGACTACTCGAATGACGCAAGACCTAAACTTGTGGTCATTGACGATCTAATGCGCGAGGCATCCAACAATACTGTGGTCGATCTTTTTACCAAGGGTAGCCATCATAAAAATCTTAGTGTCATTTTCATCACGCAAAATCTCTTTCATCAGGGTCACGGGCAGCGCGATATCTCTTTAAACGCTAATTATATCATTGTCTTAAAAAATCCGCGAGATCGCGCGCAAATTCAGCACCTAGCCCGCCAGGTATGTCCCGAGAATCCGCGATTTTTGCAGGAAGTATATTTCGATGCAACAGCCGCACCGCACGGCTATCTATTATTCGACTTGAAACAATCGACGCCTGATAATTGTCTATTTCGCGCGTGTATATTTCCCGATGACCAATACCATTACGTTTACGTGCCTCAAAAAGAAATAAAAGTTCGCGATGCGTCGCGCGATGTACCAGTAATGCGCTTGTAATGGCGTTGCGCGGACCTCTCGATAAAAAGCAGATAATTATATTGCAAGCGTTGTGTTATCTGAAGCAAGAGCAACGACGTGCAATTTTGCGCAAAGCAGATGTAGCGCTTGTACGCTGTATATTCGAGTGTGCTCTAAACGTTTTACGGGGAAACGTGAGTCTGAACAACGTGCAAAAGAATCATCTTCGGAGGCACGCGACAATTCTTCGACGACTAGCCGCCAAAAGGGGAAATTGGAGCGGTAAGAGGAAGATCATCGTCGAGCACTGTGTCGGATTTCTCAAGTTGCTTCTTGCGCCTGTCTTAGCCTACGCGAGACATGGAATATGCCAGAAAGATGGTACTTATTCCTCATGATAACATACATCGTCTCGCTGGACTCGCCACTACTGCTGCTGCTGCTACTACTACTACTACTAGTGCAGACCCGTTGCCTTCCGTACAGACTACCGGTACGCCATTATCGCGCCTCGACTCTGAGCTGAGTGAAATTCTAAACTCTCACTCGTACAAGAGTGAGAGAGAGAAGTGGATAGCGTACCAACAGGTTTTACAGCGTTATCTTCACATGGTCGAGTACGATAATGCCGTACCGAATATTTCATCAAAACGAAAAGTAGCAATACTCGATAGCCACGAGAATAAATGCGACGACGTTTTAATGAACAAAGTTAAATCGCGGCTCAATGACACACTTATTATCGATAGCGTACCAAAAAAATTTTAATCTAAAGCAATATCGTTGCTTCGCAATTTGCATCGCAGCGCCGTTGGTAAAAAAATGACATGGGATCGTAACGGCGTTGTTTCCATAGACGGCAGAAGAAATTCAAATTCTAATATCGTTGATCTTGTTAACGATGCTATGCGAGCTAGAAAACGCGAGAAACCCATCGGACGATCTCACTTTGCCAAACTCCTGCGAGCGATACAGATGCCGCGTGAATTTATCGGTAATCCCGCGTTACTACACGAGCCTACACCTACATCATCCTCGACACCACAGCGGCGTCTTATTTTACCGCGCGAAAAGGATAGTAGCAGCAGCAACAGCAGCAACGGTAGCAACAACAACAACGACGACGAGGCCGAGACCGCACACTCAAACAGAGATTTAATGCTCACGGCTGAAAACGACATCATCGAGGGGGAGGAGGGGAATGAAGAAGAGGACGAACAATTGCAAAACTTCGCACAAGTAGAATATCGACCACCCACACAGCTAGAAAAAAAAAGAAAAAGAATTCATTTAACTGGTCATCGCTAAAATTATGAAAATTCTTCAAAAAATCTATTATGACACCGCTCATCCTGCTTCCTATTCTCGAGCAAAAAATTTGGCCCAGGTGGATCGTAGAGTAGCGCGAAAAAATGTTTTACCATGGCTCGAGACACAGGATTCATATAACATGCATCGCCTCGTACGACGACGATTTCCCCGTCGTACGTACAGTGTGAGTAATATAGACGATGTATGGGAGGCTTATTTAGCTGATCTTCGCTCGGTAGCCACGTACAACGATGGGTACGCGTATCTGCTTGTTGTTATTGATGTGTTGAGCAAATACGCGTGGGTCGAGGCTTTGCGTGACAAAACGAGCGCAAACGTGGCCCGCGGTCTCACACGCATACTCGCGCGCAGTAACAATCGTCGCCCGCAACAATTGCAAACTGATCGAGGCAAAGAATTTATCGGCGCACCGTTTTAACAAATTCTCAAAAAAAAGAATATCGATTTTCGCGCTGCTCGTAACCCTGATATAAAAGCCTCGATTGCCGAACGCTTTCATCGAACAATAAAAGAGCGAATGTGGCGCTACTTTACATACACGCGAAATAAGCGTTACATCGATGTTTTACAAAAATTTTTATATGCTTATAATCACACTAGACACAGCGGAACGCGTATTCCTCTGAGCGAAGTAACCCTCGAAAATGCCTCTATAGCCCGAGACAATTTAGCACGGCGTTACGAGCGTAACGCGAAAAAAATTAAAAAGCCTAAATACAGCGTCGGTGACTTGGTACGTATCAGTACAGCTAAAGCAGCTTTCGTGAAAGGATATGAGCGTGGTTGGAGTAACGAATTATTCAAGATTCAACGAATATCGGTGAATCGAGAACCATTCGTGTATATTTTACACGATCTGAATAACGAGACTATCGACGATATTTTCTACGAAGCAGAATTATCACGAGTACGAGTGCCTCCGCCATCTGAGAAGACGAAAGAGAAGAAGAGGACAAAGAAGAAGAAGAAGAACGCTCGGGATCATCGTCCGTGATAAATATGAGCTCCAAGGATAGCTCTTTCTTTGTCGTACTACCGAGCAACAGTAGTATGCAGTATTTTCCGGATAATACGACGACGAAATTTATTACAAAACTACCGCGTCAGATACGCCGGACGGAGAATGGGCTGTTTCTCTTGTGGAAATAGCATAACCGATGACTCTTTTACATGTTCCTACTATAGAAAATCTCGTAACTTTTGAGGATGGTGATTATGATTTATCGGGTTTAAATATTTTAACACGGAGGAGCGCTGATAGAGACCAAGTAGCACCTGGTGTATATCGCTCTATAGACGCTCTTTTGGAGAGTATAAATCAGCTACCTCACGTGGCCGATCATTTGCGCTTTAAATCGCTTCCGAGCGGGCAGGTCGAAGTAGCACGCGTATGCGACGATCTACGCTACCACGACTTTCGCGTATCGCCCGCTATCGCAAGGCTACTAGGATTTTCGGAAGAGGCTTGTAGGCCCGTAATGATAGAACCGCATTGCGAATACACAGGGTCGAGGCCTGCATCTCTCACCGGTGCTATACCGGGCAGCATGTTTTTATACACAGATATCTGCGAGAGCTATATTACAGGCGATGTACAAACACCCCTCTTACGAGTTGTTCCTATTGATACTGATGACTGTCCGTATGGTTCGATAAAAATTCAATCGTTTTCAACGCCACGATATATACCTCTCTTGCGCAATAATTTACACACTATCGAGATCGATATAAGAGACGAAGTTGGGGATCCTATACCATTCGAGCAGGGAACGTTGACTGTGACACTACATTTCAAAAGGTCCCACGATTGATTACAACACTATGGATGATATTGACAGTGTGCAGCACGGATGGGGTCGTCGCGGGTACGGTGGTATTAACCATGTTTATATCGGAACACCTAATCAGCGAGGACACGGTATCGGTAGCTTTCTAGGGGGCCTGTTTCGTCGAGTGTTACCACTTTTAAAGAAGGGCGCTAAAGCAGTTGGAAAAGAGGCGTTGCGCGCTGGTGTAAACGTAGCCGGTGATATCCTCGATAGAAATATAGCTGTGAAAGATGCTATTCGCGAGAGAGCGCGAGAATCAGGCAGTAATCTCAAACGCAAAGCCTCTGAAAAAATTGACACTCTCATGCGGGGGTCTGGTTATAAAAAGGGCAAAATTTCACGTACTCCTCATTCATCGAACGAACGTAAACCACGACGTATCTCTCGTAAAAATAAAAGTGTAATAAAGAGAAAAACAATAAAGAAGAAGAAGAATAATAAGAACAATAAGAAGAAGAAGACTCGTCAACGAACAGTTGCAGATATTTTTAGATAGCTGAAACAAGATGGCTTTTCTACATGCGCACTCGTGCGAGTGTCTTAAATCGGAACTTGAATTATTTTCACTCCCACCGACGCAAACTACTATCGAAGGCTCCAATTGGGTGTATTACAAACCAATATCTTCGCTAACAGATGATTCACCGATTGAATTTGTTATTCCCGGACAGGGTGATGAGTATATCGATCTTGCGCATACTATGCTTAGTCTGAGAGTGAAAATAACATCTCCTACCATTACGGAAATTGCCGCGGGCACATCGTCGAAAGTAAGTGCCGGCCCTGTAAACAATCTCTTGCATTCTATGTTTAATCAGGTGGATGTATACCTGAATCAAAAATTAGTTTCACCTCCAAATAATGCCTACGCTTATCGAGCGTACATAGAAACACTTTTGAATTACGGTCCAGGAGCAAAAAATTTGCATCTCACGAGCATTCTCTGGTACGACGATACAACTGGAAAAATGGATGATATAACATCGGAAAATACGGGTCTTGTGAAGAGAAAACAATTTTAAAATGTCGAAAAAACTGTAGACTTGCTCGGTCATCTGCATTGCGATATATTCAATCAGGAGCGGTTCCTATTAAACGGTGTCGAGATGCGCCTACAGCTGGTTCGGTCTAGAGATTCATTTTGTCTTGTGGGGGATACAAAGAATGGTCAATGCGGCTTAAAGATTCTCGAGGCATCGCTTCTCGTTCGTAGAACAAAAATAGCTCCTGGTGTGCTGCTCTCACATGCTAGAACTCTGGCAAAATCTACGGCTAAATATCCTCTTACGAGAGTCGAGGTAAAAGCCGTTTCAATACACTCGGGTGTTCATGGAGAGACTATCGATAATATCGTGTTAGGTCAGTTGCCGAAGCGTATAATTATCGGTTTTGTCGATAACAAAGCGTTTAACGGTGACTTCAGTATGAATCCGTTCAATTTCCAAAATTACAAGATAAATTATCTCTCGTTGTATGTAGATGGTGCTCAAATACCTTCGAAACCGTTACAACCTGATTTCACGAAAAATCATCTATATGTGGATGCTTTTCAAACGTTGTTTTCGGGAACTGGAATACATTTCTTGAACGACGGTAATTCGATCGATCGCGATAATTATCGCCATGGATACTGTCTGTTTGCTTTTGATTTGACACCCGATCTTTCGGCGAACAGCAATACACATTGGAATTTAATAAAGCACGGTAGTGTGAGAATAGAGGTACGATTTGAGGATGCGCTTGCTTGAACGATAAATTGTGTAGTTTACGCGGAATATGATAATGTCCTTGAAATCGATGCCTCTCGCCAAGTATTTGTGGATTTTACCGGATAAGCGAAAAATATCCTGATGTTGGAATAAAATTATTTCGTGTTAAGAAACGTAGAAGCGTCTCTGTGAGTAACTAATCAGTCGAGCTCGAGAATCTGTACGGATTAGACGTGAAAATGGATATCGTCGTGGATATACAGGGAATGCGTGATGAAGACTCGGAATTTATTCCGAAATAAATTGCCGTGGTAGCAGTGGATATACCTTACTCTGCTCATTGGATCGTCGTACCGTTGTGTCACTTTGCCGAATTATCACAGCATTCGATAAGCCAGGGGTCTTGAATGGTACGACGGCGGTGTGAGCTGTAAACAAGCATACGCTAACTTGCGTAAAATTTCGCGAAAATCAAGACGCATCTATACGCGCGGTCACGAGAAGGCTATACTTCTTTGCGGTATCACGAGTCGTAAAATTTCCAACCTGGAGGATGAGGAGGGCGCCCCATCGTACACATTTATGCCGAAATCTTTGCGATAATGCTTCAGACACGCTATGATAAACGATACAGCGTCTTCGCATTGTGCAATGCGCCAGGCTTTCCAAATAAAAAATTGGCTTCGCGAGCATCCATTTAAAGGAGAATCATACATGGATGTTTGGTCAGCAGACGAAGAGGAAGAGAATAAAAAAGAGGAAAAATCTTCATCATGTGGTCGTGACACGATCGACGACGCTGTGAAATAAATTTTGCATATATATACGTCTTTCAAAGCGTATCGGTCATCATTTAATCATTGACTATGTGTTCAGCATGAACACTAGGCAAATCTACGAGAGTCTGCAGTATCTACCACTTTCAACCGTTGGCGTATACCCGGCTGACAGAATTCCTCGTGTATGGTCGTTACCAGCCGGACTCGTAGTTAACACGGATAACCACGACGGACCTGGAGAGCATTGGATCGCCATGTACGTTAACCATCATGGAAAAGGAATGTACTTTGATAGCTACGGGCTACCACCGGTTATACCGCAACATCTCACCCGACTACGAAGAAGCTGCAAGCTCTATCGGTACGGCCTCAAGCAGCTACAGAGTAATACGTCGGATGTGTGTGGATAATTTTGCATCGTATTCCTACACCTTATGTCGTGCGGCTTCACCATGTCGCGATTTAATAATCTCTTTAGCGATAATGTAACGAAAAACGACAGATTAGTGCGTGAATATAACAATGCTTTTGCCTCTCGACGATCAGACAGTGATAAAAATAAATTTAACGGCAAAGGAGTCTCCGAGCGAAGATTACCGTTTTTGCAGGGATGTTGCATACGACGGTAAATATCTGTAAAGTGATTTAAATAAAATATTGATTAATTAAAAACAAATACATCGGTTTACTGTGTCTGTTTTTTTATAATTATATATAAATTATAATCGAGGTCTCTCGCGGCATGGTATCATATTCTGCGTCTTTCACTGCAGAGCATTCGCTTCACGAGAAGCACAGCGCAAAGCGGTACACACGTGCAAAACTTCTGACATTGCATTCAAAGCGCTGCACACCTAGTTTTGACTCCGAGGGGGGTTTGTTATCTTCAAACACTGTGATCACCGCCAGCCTCATCCGGAGCATTCAGTCTGTCTTTAGCAGTGCACGTCGCGAGTTTAAATAGAAAAAAATGTATCCGCGGTACGATAACTTCGCGCTAGCCGCGGCTTTTGTGTTTCGGGTGGTTTGCGGTGCGTGGGATAACACGATATTCCTGCGCACTGAATTAATGTGTGCTGCGTGGCTAAGGTTAGAGGACGATTTGGAGCGGTTATATATTGACGGATTTGTAGACAGGAGTGTTTTTAAATTTAAGGAGTTGTGTGCGGGAGCCTCATGTGTCGTTGTGCGGCATCAAAGGGCTCTGCGCGGTGAGATCGTAAACATGGACGATGACGGGTGCTGCGAGGTGCTGCTTGTCGATATCGATGAATCGGTATACGTCGATTGGCAGCAACTATATCACCCCGAGCCACTGATTAGCGAGTTACCTGTGTTGCTCGTGAAGTGTACGATATTCGGCCTCGAGCATTTAATTGACGAGGACGGATAACTAGATCGGATCGATGTAACGCCCGGTAACGATACGCTGATCGGGGTACGTATGCCCACCCCTGCCGATGCCCACGCTCCATGGGTGCGGGTAATTCGTATTACCAGGGCGCGTAGCTGCGGCTTTTGATGCGTGGGTGAGCGTGTGCGTGCGTGACTGAGTGAGTGAGTAAGTGAGTGAGTGAATGAGTGAGAGAGAGAGAGAGAGAGAGAGAGAGAGAGAGAGAGAGAGAGAGAGAGAGAGAGAGAGAGAGTGCATATGTGTGTGTCCTGGACTGAATATTGTACCCGTCACCCTGAAGAGTCGTCGCGGATGCCGCCAACATAAGGGTGAGTTGAAAATTTTATTCCAAGTATGTGTACACCTTTGCTCTATCCTACTCTTATCTCTACTCTTCCTTGTTCACCAAGGTACCCACACCACTTCACTTTACCATCTCCATGTTACCGACGCTGGTGAAGCAGAGTGGGTAGCGCGACGGTGGAAAAGTGGGGTGGTGGGGGTAGCCGCGTGGTGGGGGAAGGAGTGGGGATAGGAGTGGGATGGAGCAAAGGTGTACACATACTACTTTTACAAGATTAATTTTCCCGGGAGACGGTCGGTAGGGCCGCATCTTCGACCTGTTCTAATCTCTGTCGCTAAAATCGCTCTCCTCTCCTTTTAAGAAGTTCGGAAATAAAAGAAAAATGTGGGAGGTTACTTTTACTGTAGCTAACCTAAGACCGAAGAACTTTAACGTAATCGAAATGAAAAAGATAAATGCGACGTTACGTCAGGACGTAACACAGTAAAAGACGCAGAATATGATACCGTACCGCGAGAGACCTCGATTATAATTTGTATATAATTATAAAATAAGAGACATAGTAAGCCGATGTATTTGTTTTTAAATAAACAATATTTTATTTAAATCACTTTACACATATTTACCGTCGTATGCAACATCCCTGCAAACACGGTAATCTTCGCTCGGGGACTCCTCCGCCGTTAAATTTATTTTTTTCACTGTCTGATCGTCGAGAGGCAATAGTATTGTAATATTCACGTACTAATCTGTCATTTTTCATTACATTATCGCTAAAGAGATTATTAAATCATGGTTGAAGCCGCACGACATAAGATGAAGGAATACGATACAAAATTGTCCACACATATCCGACGTATTACTCTGTAACTGTTTGAGACCGTACCGATAGAACTTGCAGTTTCTTCGTAGTCGTGCGAGATGTTGCGGTATAACCGGCGGTGGCCCGTAGCCATCAAAGTCTATTCCTTTTCCATGATGGTTAACGTACATAGGGATCCAATGCTCTCCAGATCCGTCGTGGTTAGCCGTGTTAACTACGAGTCCAGCCGGTAACGACCATACATGAGGAATTCTGTCAGCTGGGTATACGCCAACGGTTGAAAGTGGTAGATATTGCAGACTGTCGTAGATTTGTCTAGTGTTCATGCTGAACACATAGTCAATGATTAAATGATGATCGATATGCTTTGAAAGACGTATATACAGTAGCGGACAAAAGTTTAAGACGATGAATTACAATTTGATTCATAGATCTGTCATACAAGTACTAACGTTTCCTTCGGCTTGTTGTTTTTATACAATACATGTATACGTTTGAACTTCATAATGTAGAAGTCTCGGTCGTCAAATGTAAACAATATAGATTATAAAATTTTTTTTTTCTTCCAACCATCTGTAAACAGCGGACATAAGTTTAAGACGATCTGTCGAACAAGATACCCGTAGTCGATCCACGCAATAATTTGATATATTAATACTGTAAATAGTTTGTGGTGTATCATCCAGTGTCTTAAGTTTAATTACGTACGAAAAGAGTATGGGTAAAGCCCGTAATTTGTCATCAACTGAACGAAAACTAATCGTGTCTCTACGGAAGGAAAATGAGACATTTTCTTCAATTGCAACTCAAATGAATCGATCAGAAACTTCTTGTAAGCAAGCGTGGTACAAGTTTGTGAAGACTGGGGACTATTTTGATGGACCAAAAAACGGTAGACCGCGGAAAACCACGCCAACGCTGAATCGTCGGATTCATCGATTAAGCGAGCGAGATCGTTTTCGTTCAGCAGTCGATATCAGAGCTGAAATATCCAGTAATAATAATGCACAAATTAGTGTAAGAACTGTCCGAAGACGATTAGACGAATTCAATTTGAAAGCACGAAAGCCACGGAAGTAGCCGATGCTCAGTAAAAAGAATAAAAAATTACGACTGCAATTTGCTAAGGCTCATCGGCATTGGACAAGTGAAGATTGGCAAAATGTGCTATTTTCGGACGAATCCAAATTCAACCGAATTTGTTCTTACGGGATACTGTATGTAAGACGTCGAATTGGCGAAGATTTGAATCCTCGATGTGTTTTACCGACAGTTAAGCATGGAGGTGGAAACGTAATGGTGTGGGCATGTTTTTCTCGCAATGGTCCTGGACCAATACGCCGAATTAATGGAATCATGGACCGTTTTCAATACTTGGATATATTGAAAAATACTATGTTACCGTATGCCTACGAAAATATGGGTGATAATTTTATTTATCAACAAGATAATGACCCAAAGCATACGGCTCGGGGAGTGAAAAGTTTTTTTCAAGATGAAAAAATCACTTTATTACCGTGGCCGTCGCAGTCGCCGGATTTAAATCCAATTGAAAACTTATGGTGTACCATAAAAAGAACGGTTCGAAGAAATAAACCAAAAAATTTTGACGATTTGTACTCTTCGGTTGAAAAAACGTGGAATGAAACAACTGTGGACGACTGCAAAAAATTAATTGATTCAATGCCTCAAAGATGTGCTGATGTGATAAAAAATAATGGACTGTGGACAAAGTATTGAAGGGAGGAAAATAAGTGTATATTTTCTACCAAAAAATATTTTTTTTACGTATAGTCTTAAACTTTTGTCCCCGAAGATATCAAACAAATTTATGTTTTCTTTGTTTATTGTATCTAATGTTGTTACGCGCAAAATTGAATTTATGTAATAAATATATGAATTAATGATTAATTAGCTAATACAAAAAAAAATCCACTGAGTCAATTCTTTTCATAAAAGAATGAAGGATTACTTTTTTTTTCCTCTCCGTCTGAAACTTTTGTCCGCTACTGTATATGCAAAATTTATTTCACAGCATCGTCGATCGTGTCACGACTACATGATGAAGATTTCTGCTCTTTCTTATTCTCCGCCTCTTCGTCTGCTGACCAAATATCCATGTATGATTCTCCTTTAAATGCGTGCTCGTGAAGCCAATTTTTTATTTGGAATGCCTGGCGCATTGCACAATGCGAAGACGCTGTATCGTTCATCATAGCGTGTCTGAAGCATTTTCGCAAAGATTTCGGCATAAATGTGTACGATGGGGCGCCCTCCTCATCCTCCAGGTTGGAAATTTCACGACTCGTAATATCGCAAAGAAGTATAGCCTTCTCGTGACCGCGTGTATAGATACGTCTTGATTTTCGTGAAATTTCACGCAAGTTAGCGTATGCTTGTTTACAGCTCACATCTCTCTCGTACCATTCCAGACCGTGAAAATATTTCAAGAGAAAATGATTCTGACTTCTCGAATGCTGTGGTAATTCGGCAAAGTGACACGGTGGTGTGACGATCCAATGAGCAGAGTACGGTCTATCCACTGCTACCACGGCAATTTCTTTCGGAATAAATTCCGAGTCTTTACCACGCATTCCCTGTATATCCACGACGATATCCGTTTTGACGTCTAATCCGTACAGATGCTCGAGTTCGACTGATTAGTTACTCACAGACACGCTTCTACATCTCTGAACACGAAATAATTTTATGCCGTCATCAGCACATTTTTCGCTTATCCGGTAAAATCCACCATTATTTGCCGAGAGGCATCAATTTCAAGGACATTATCATATTCCGCGTAGACTACACAATTTATCGTTGAAGCAAGCGCATCCTCAAATCGTACCTCTATTCTCACACTACCGTGCTTTACTAAATTCCAATGTGTATTGCTGTTCGCCGAAAGATCGGGTGTCAAATCAAAAGCAAACAGACAGTATCCATGGCGATAATTATCGCGATCGATCGAATTACCGTCGTTCAAGAAATGTATTCCAGTTCCCGAAAACAACGTTTGAAAAGCATCCACACATAGATGATTTTTCGTGAAATCAGGCTGCAACGATTTCGAAGGTATTTGAGCAAAATCTGATAGTTTATCTTGTAATTTTGGAAATTGAATGGATTCATACTGAAGTCACCGTTAAACGCTTTGTTATCGACAAAACCGATAATTATACGCTTCAGCAGTTGACCTAACACGATATTATCGATAGTCTCTCCATGAACACCAGAGTGTATTGAAACGGCTTTTACCTCGACTGTCGTAAGAGGATATTTAGCCGTATATTTTGCCAGAGTTCTAGCATGCGAGAGCAGCACACCAGGAGCTATTTTTGTTCTACGAACGAGAAGCGATGCCTCGAGAATCTTTAAGCCGCTTTGACCATTCTTTGTATCGCCCACAAGACGAAATGAATCTCTAGACCGCACCAACCGTAGTCGCATGTCGACGCCGTTTAATAGGAATCGCTCCTGATTGAATATATCGCAATGCAGATGACCGAGCAAATCTACAGTTTTCTCGACATTTAAAAATTATTTTCTCTTCACAAGACCCGTATTTTCCGATGTTATATCATCCATTTTTCCAGGGGTATCGTAGTACCAGAGAACGCTCGTGAGATGCGAATTTTTTGCTGCTGGGCCGTAATTCAAAAGTGTTTCTATGTACGCTCGATAAGCGTAGGCATTATTTGGAGGTGAAACTAATTTTTGATTCAGGTATACATCCACCTGATTAAACATAGAATGCAAGAGATTGTTTACAGGGTCGGCACTTAATTTCGACGCTGTACCCGCGGCAATTTCCGTAGTAAGAGATGTTATTTTCACCCTCAGACTAAGCATAGTATGCGCTAGATCGATACCAGGTGTATGCATAAGTTTTTTCCGGTTTTTTGGTAAAAAAAACACGTAACTTTCAAGGGAAATTAACTTTTGTTTTATTCAAAATATTGGCCATCGGCTTCTACACATTTCGCCCATCGTTCAGGTAACTTATGAATACCATGCCAGAAAAACTGCTTGTCTTTTGCGGCAAACCATTCGTCGAGCCATTTTCCAACTTCCTCGAAATTGCTGAAGTGCCCCATTGATGCGAAGAGGTGATAGTCAGATGGCGCCAGGTCTGGCGAATACGGCATGTGCGGAAGGATGTCCCATCAAAGCGATTTCAAGGTGTCTTTCACTGCTTTTGCTGGTGATACGGTGCATTGTCGTGTAACAAAATCACTTTGCCATGTCTTCTGGCCCATTCCGGTCGTCTTTCGATTAATGCATGGTTTAAATTAATAATTTTTTGGCGATAGCGTTGTGTATTAACGGTTTCGTCCGGCTTCAAGCGTTCATAATACACAATACCGCTCTGGTCCCACCAGACACAGAGCATGGTCTTCTTGCCGAAGCGATTTGGCCTTGGTGTTGAAGGACCGGCTTCGCCAGGTGAAAGCCACGATTTTTTCCGCTTCGGGTTTTCAAAATAAATCCATTTTTCGTCACCCGTCACAATTCGATGCAAAAATAATTTCCTTTCGTGGCGTTGAAGCAGCACTTCACAAGTGACTTTGCGATTTTCTATTTGACGTTCATTCAAATCGTGTGGGACCCATTTACCGAGTTTGATGATCTTCCCTATTACTCGTAAACGTCTGCTGATTCTTTCTTGTGACACATGTAATGCTTCTGCTAATTGCCGTTGAGTTTGAGTTAGGTCATCATCCAATAACTTCTGCAATTGCTCGTCTTCGCATTTTTGTGGTCTACCAGAGCGCTCACTGTCTTTCACATTGAAATCACCACTTTTAAATTGTCGAAACCATGTCTCACATGTTCTAATCGATGGAGCGTGTTCATCATATGTTTCTACCAGCAAACGTTGACTTTCAGCAGCCTTTTTCCTTTGATTAAATAAGAAAAGCAATGCGTGCCGCGAATGTTATTTTTCAGGCACAAAACTCGACATGATCACTGAACGATAAAACAAAGACGCTAGTTTTTGGCAGACTCAACTTGTGTGTATTTGTAGGTTAATGTCAGACGAACAAAATGACGTATGTGTCAAATTAATACGCTGCGTACTTTTCGCTGGCGCCATCTCTTAGTTAAACCGGAAAAAACTTATGCATACACCTGGTACATGCATCTTTTTATCTGTGGTTTTAATCATACGCGAGCAGCCTCTACAAATTTTCAATGCGTTACAGACGCTGTACTGTCTATATTTACGAGACGTGATACCCGCGGAGCCCTCACCCTTGTGATGAGCAAGGCAAAAAGCACCATAGAACGAACGATTACAGTCTGCGCAATACTCAGGCTGAGAGTCTCTATTGCCGTTGCAATAAGTGGTTTTACATCAAGCACATTGATAGTTACATCGATGCTCGAGTGCTCGAGCGCTCGAATATACTTGGAATTATATTGTTCGCAGAACCCTCGACTACCTAGCGAACCGGCGAGATTTAATATTGGCTGATAGTGATGAGAACGCTCGTAATAGAGAATAAAGAGTGTATGATTCATTTTACCTGTTGCAGTGAGTACGTATTTTCGCCCATCGTACAGAGCCGGAACGCGATTTCCGAAGGTGAGAAATTCATAAACAACAATCGCTATACCCTCATGAACCTAGTACTCCTGAAAGAGTTGAATTTCGCGCGCACCACACCCTCTAGCCGGTGCAGTTACCCCTGCATTACGTGTGAGCTCTATCGCTGCTGTATATTGCGCACCTCGAAGCCCGTTCCGAATTTGACACCATCGTCTGTGTAGCTCGCCCGTACGCATTTGACCGCGTTCGTTATGCGCTCGGGCTGTGACAAGGGATCGTTGTAGACACAAATTATCGCGATTACTTATGCGTAAATTTGACTTTTTTGCTATAGACTCGTGTGTAAGCCTAGTGCTCACACTGTACTATACATGTCGTCATTCTACATGTACCAGCGTCTATTCAAAATGCGCGTGCGCTCTGAGCTACACTATTAATTATTCGCCATGTATTGTCAGGAACGATGTCACGAGCTGCTCGAAATGATAACCATACAGCTCCTTGCGCGAAAGACGGTACGCTCAGAGTCATACCCACATAATCATGTCCTTCGCACGATTCTGTAAAACATGTGAGACTATCTCGTACACCTCCCTCGAATCATGTGAGATGATCGATACCGTCCGGTGGCTGACGGAAATAAAAGTCTCTCGACCCTGCATCCTAAAGCGTGGAAAATATCGTCTCTGCTCATTGTCGATACCGAAACGTTCACCAGGAGGCAAGATATCACCACCCCGTGCAGCAGTCCTTCCATCGCCAGTCTGTCCAGCTGCAAGCACAATTAAACCATTTATTAGAAATTTATTTTATTTCATTTAAATTTTTGTTTGTCGCTAGCTATATAATACTATGTATATAATTCGTGTAAAGTAAGAATTACAAACTTATATTTGCTTCTAATCCTCGAATCCGTCGACTGCACCCAGGAACCGCCGACGCAGTTCGTAAACCAACTCGATTGTCGGCGGTCTCGGCACAGTGAATCGTGCAAAGCGAAAAACGTTTGGGTCCGACTCGTACCCTGTTTTTATATTTTACTATTATTATCCCTGTAATTTTGTTATTTTTGTTATCGTAATTGTATTATTAGAAGCTTACCTTTCTTCTTCTTCTTCTTCTTCTTCTTCTTCTTCTTCTTCTTCTTCTTCTTCTTCTTCTTCTTCTTCTTCTTCTTCTTCTTCTTCTTCTTCTTCTTCTTCTTCTTCTTCTTCTTCTTCTTCTTCTTCTTCTTCTTCTTCTTCTTCTTCTTCTTCTTCTTCTTCTTCTTCTTCTTCTTCTTCTTCTTCTTCTTCTTCTTCTTCTTCTTCTTCTTCTTCTTCTTCTTCTTCTTCTTCTTCTTCTTCTTCTCCTTCTTCTTCTTCTTCTTCTTCTTCTTCTTCTTCTTCTTCTTCTTCTTCTTCTTCTTCTTCTTCTTCTTCTTCTTCTTCTTCTTCTTCTTCTTCTTCTTCTTCTTCTTCTTCTTCTTCTTCTTCTTCTTCTTCTTCTTCTTCTTCTTCTTCTTCTTCTTCTTCTTCTTCTTCTTCTTCTTCTTCTTCTTCTTCTTCTTCTTCTTCTTCTTCTTCTTCTTCTTCTTCTTCTTCTTCTTCTTCTTCTTCTTCTTCTTCTTCTTCTTCTTCTTCTTCTTCTTCTTCTTCTTCTTCTTCTTCTTCTTCTTCTTCTTCTTCTTCTTCTTCTTCTTCTTCTTCTTCTTCTTCTTCTTCCTCTTCTTCTTCTTCTTCTTCTTCTTCTTCTTCTTCTTCTTCTTCTTCTTCTTCTTCTTCTTCTTCTTCTTCTTCTTCTTCTTCTTCTTCTTCTTCTTCTTCTTCCTCCTCGTTGTCTGTATTACTGTTGGTATCATCGTTTGAACTGTATTGTCGCGATGGACCTGTGACGGCTTCATCTGGTTCTTTCGCGGGGCCTGCCATGAAAAGACCGTTTGTTGGTTTACAGCCGCAGAATGGCTGGGTAAAATGTATCCAACGATTCCCTGCGGAGCTGTCGCCATCGTTGTCTTTGCTATGATCATCTGAATCGCTTCTACCCTCCTCATCAAAATCATAGGTGTCGGATCCCATTTCTTCGTCTTCATACCGTCGAACTGTATAAAAATCTTATGAAATAAAAGAGATAAAATAAAAGTAACTAACGCTTTACATTACTTACGTCTTTCATTTAGTATGGGCTGTAGAGCAGGCTCGTTTAATTAACCACGTCGACGAATAACACGCACCACCGAATCAATAATTATTTGATTATCAAACAATCCAATATTATACGCGTCAACTAAATCGCGCTAATGACACTCGCACAGCATACCGCGAATTTTACGAACCGCCTGTGTCGGCAGTTCCCATAGGGTGATCTGTAAATTTCTTCTCCCCCACCGCGAACGCAACGACGGTCTACGCTTCAATATAAACTCTATCAATTTTCTTATCAATGAGCGCTTTACACTCTGACGATGATTGTGCTGTTAGAGTAGTAGTAGTAGTAACCACAGTAAATCAGACAATTAACTAGAGAATTTTCAAAGTGGCTCACTTTTATATATACTACTGTGTTCAAAAAGTAAGGTGAATTTAGCTTTAAAATTAAAATTTTTTATTTATTCTTCCAAATCGATTTCGTCCCCCTCAAAATAATCGCCCTAGCTACAATACACTTATGCCAACGTTTTTTCCAATCTTTGAAGCATGCTGAAAAGTCGTTCTCAGGTATAGTATTCAATGCGCGTAGCGATTCACGTTTGATCGCTTCAATCGACTCAAAACGATTTCCCCGGAGTGGTCTCTTGAGCTTTGGGAACAGCCAGAAGTCACACGGTGCTAAATCAGGCGAATACGGTGGTTGTGGAGCGACATGAGTGGAGTTTTTGGCGAAAAACTCACGAAGAACCAGTGCTGTGTGCGACGGTGCATTATCGTGGTGCAAAATCCAAGTGTTGTCTTTCCATAATTCTGGCCTTTTCTTGCGAATAGTTTCACGCAAACGACGCATAACACTTAAATAATATTACTTGTTGACAGTTTGGCCAGTGGGAAGGAATTCGTAATGCACCACACCACGATAATCGAAGAAAACTGTCAACATGACCTGGATTTTTGAGCGACTTTGGCATGGATTTTTCGGTCTCGGTTCACCTTTGGCACGATATTCGCTCGATTTATCGGTTGTTTCCGGATCATAGGCATAAATCCAAGTCTCATCGCCCGTAATAATTTGTTTGTAGATGTCCTGATAGTCAGAAATCATTGATTCACATGCTTGAAAGCGACGCTCTTTTTCGAAAAAATTGAGAAATTTTGGCACCAAACGCGATTTGACTCTTCTGAGGCACAAATGATCCTTCAAAATTGCTTGCACTGATCCAATTGATATTGCAAGCATGTCGGCAAGGTCGCAAATCGTAAATCGACGATTTTCGAGCACCAATTCCTTGATTTTCTTGATGTGTTGCTCATCAATTAACGTCGATGGTCGTCCAGAGCGTTCCAAATCATTAACACGTTCTCTGCCTTCTTTGAAGTCTTTGTACCACTTGCAAACATTTTTCTGTGACATAGTCTCGTCACCGAAGGCCTTTTGTTACATTCGATACGTTTCAGCGGCGGAAATTTCATTTCGCAAGCAAAACTTAATAGCACTTCTTTGCTCAACAAAATTCGACATCGTAAAAATCGCCAAATTCACTTTTCTTTGTTCACAAAACCAAGCGTAAACTAAAAACTAATGATGATATTGACATGTAATTTGTCACAGAAGTCATTAACAAATATCAAAGGCTATTGGCTAGCAATTTTCATTCGTATGATTTGCAGTATCAAAAGAAGAGGCGCTGCAACTAGATGGTGGGGGAAATCTGTATAAAACGGAGTATGAACACCACCGACGATTCATCCGAAAACTTACAGTCTACTGGAAAGCAATAAAAATGGTAAATAACAGTGCTACGTCTGACGCGATATCGCCATATATAGCGAACGCCGTTATGTACGGTTTAAATAAATCATTCGGTAAGATAATCGTCGCCGAGCTCGAGTTGAACTCTACGTGTACTCTTACACCAGTGGTGAAAGCATTGTCGAATACTTTTACCGGAATTACACTCAGTGCGGATGAGTCGCGAGTGTTTTAAAGTGATTTTTCTCGCGTACAACAATATTTCGAAACTTATGGGGCTGATGCCGAGAATATGTGTAATACCCGCATAGAGCACACAACGCATTGCATACTTTTAACCTCGTATTACCAGCACAGAGCTGTCTTATTTGGTAAAACAAATGGTAGCGTTAATGAGGAATACGAGAATCAAGAGGAATCTGGAGAATCGAAACGGAAACGCTTCCGAAAATACTCTCCAAACATTGTTCTTCAGCGGCCTGCATTTGATATGCTCGTTGAAATAAGTAGAAGAATTGATATTCATATGCATGCTCGAGAGAGCAAAAGTGAAACGATTCAACGAGGTGGTATCATATGTCCGTGAAAGGATAGTTGTCAGTGAAATGCTTCGTGCTGCAGCGTATGAAATCATCGGTTCCAAGGAATTCTTTGAAGAAGCGCTCGAGCACATTGCAATCTTGCTAACGACGGAGGATACGGAGTTTATGAAAATTATTTTGTCCGAAATAATTGTGCTGTTTCGTGGTCATATCGCTGATCATGCGTCGGGTGTTGCGTTTCGAACGCAATAATTCTCCGTATGTGCTACTATTTGGGATAAAGACACTGTTGTAAATAATTGTATATAGTGAGAGAGAGAGAGAGAGAGAGAGAGAGAGAGAGAGAGAGAGAGAGAGAGAGAGAGAGTCCTAAAACCGAAGCATCAGCAAAGGTCTGCGATAGAAAGAAGACGGAGCGCACGTCTCTGTTTCATTAACACAGCAGATCATGGAATACGTGCCAATGTCGATTAGCAGCGAAGCAGCAGAGCTTGGTAAGTAAAAAATATTAGATAATTTTAAAATCGTAATTTAAAATCATGTAATATTTATTTTTAATTATAAAAAATAATGTCTTGCAGAGCGAGCAGTCCCTGCGTATGAACCGACACCGAGGGTTCGTTATTCGTGTCATGGAGAGCGAGACGAGGATACATACACTGTACAGATAGAGCTAACTTCGGCAAAGAAAAGTGTCACCCGACATCCTTATCCACAGTTGTCGTCGGTGACAGAAGATCATCAACGCTGCAAACTTTGTATAATAAGGCGTGGCATATCAGGTAAGACAATATCGATTATTCTGTACTGTAACATAATACATGCGCGGCAGCGATATTATATTATCGAAAGGCTATGAGAGCAAATGTTATATCATCGAAGTGTTCAGTACAGCGAACACTAGGCCGACTAACCCAGACCTAGCACAAGAAAAAAACTGGTGACGTCACGCCTCTGGAATTCGCTCGTCGCCAAAAACAGCGGGTCAGCGACCAGCTGGCCTTGCTCGGCGACGAGGGAGAACCAGGGGGGGCGTGACAACGATCGAGCGAAACGGGACAAATTTTAAATCGTAAGCTAAAATGACGTAGGAGGAACTAGGGTGGGGAGAAGGATATAAAAGCGCCTGCACCGGAAGGAGGCTTTCTCGGTTTTTGCCTGCTCGGTAACACGAACCCAACTAAAGCTAATTCAGGGTGCAGAAGTTTCGAAAACGTTTAATCTTAAGAGCAAAAAGAAGAAAAGTTAATTAGTAAATCGTGGAAAGACGAAAGAACACTAGAAGTACTCGGAAATAATCAGGATAGGATTAAGTGAATAAGAATAATCATAGAAATTCAGTGCATCGAAATAGGAAAATAGTAGATGAGAGGATAAATTAAAGAATGCAGATTTTAACCCAGTGGGAACCATAGGAATCGCCTTTCCTGCGAGAGAAAGCGAGAAAGAGTGAAAAGTGAGATAAGTATGAGAGAGCAAGAATTGTAAACAGAGTTCATACACTCTGTACACTGAGAATCTGAGGTGTGTGTGTGTGTGAGAAGTGACACACCGAAGCGTAGCGACGCAACCATAGCCCGAGTACCGAAATTCCGCGAATTTATGTGCAAATAAGTGGAAATCATAATAACTAAAATCGAGGGAATTCCCTGATTATTGAAATTAAGAAAATAGAATTAGGAATGTAGAAGATAGGATAGTTGTAATCGAATGATAATTGGTAGCATTAAATGGATAGGATAAATAAGTAATAATAAAGTATGTATGAGCGAAGGTGGAATGAAAGGTAAAGAATTGTAAGTAGAGTTAATACACTCTATCTAAAGAGCGAATGCGAAGCGTAATAGCAACAAGTGTGAAACATCTGTGTACCGAGAGAGGAAAACATAAAATAAATTATAATCGTCGAAATAATTGCGAAAATTACGGAATCAGATGGACATTAGGTGAAATTCGAGTGACCGTAATTAAAAGTGACGTTTTACGAAATTGTTTTTCTTAGAATAAAGGCCTACTGTCAACCACTAAAAAGTCTAAATTAATTAGTCCTGTGATCGAGCCCAAATTCCCCACGAAAAATAAAAATCTATGATAACGTTAAAAATTACCGTTACAGTACACGATGTTTTTTATTGACCAGTGCGTTGAATTAAATATTTGTTTCATTCTTTTTTCAGAAGTACACTGTGATAACAACAAATAAATCATTCAAAAGCAATACTACGAGTGATAATACAAATTAATTCCGTATAGCGATAAAAATAAAATTAACGGTGAAGGAATCTCCGAGCGTGGATTACCGTATTTGCAGGGCTGTTGCATACGACGGTAAATGTGTAAAGTGCTTTCCATAAAATATTGATTAATTTAAAAAATACCTGATCTTACTGTGCCTCTTATTTTTATAGCATAATAATCAGAGAATTATAATAAAAGTCTTTCTCTCTCTGTGAGGGATCATATTCTATATCTTTTACTGCAGAGCAAGCGCTTTGCGAGGAGCACAGCACAGGGCTATGCATGCTCGAAAACCGCTTTCGTTGCATTCAAAGTGATGGATACCTAGTTATGCTTCACAGGAGGCTGTTATTTTTATACCGTGATACTCACTAGCAGCATCTGGAGCATTTAATCTGTCTTTGGCATCCTACTTGCAAATGATAAAAAGCAATATGTATCCGCGATACGGCAAGGAGATTTTAAGTGACGCGTTTTGGTGCCGAGTAATGTTTGTCGAGAGTGTGATGAGCGTGTTCCTGCGTACACAGGAAATGTGCGATGCATACGACGATCTGGAAGAGCTTTTGCGTAGCGTGTATTTAGTGGAACGTCGTGGAAGACCCATTGAACTTGGGGAACTGTATATCGGAATGTCCTGTATTGTGCCTCGTTTCAATAGCCTTGTCCGCGGCGAAGTGATTTACCCGGACTTTGATGGGTACTGCGAGGTGTTGTTATCCGATTTCGGTGAAACCATTTACTTCGACTGGTCTCACCTATTTCATCCGGAGCGTCTAGCAAGTATGCTGCCGGCTCTTGTCATGAAGTTTTCAATATACGGACTCGAACGCGTGGATGTTGCAGGTATTGAGTATCTCGTCGAAGAAGCGTGCGGTAGAGATGGCTTGATCGCTGTCATGATGCGACCTCTTGCCGGCGATAACGTTTCGCAGGTTCGATTATCGAACAGGGAATGCGCGGACGTAGCGACGGTTAATACAGAAGCCCTCGGTGATGAGATAGATATCTTTGACGAGGACATGGTAATAAATTAAAGACACGACGCTGCGTGTGTGTATGTGTGTGTGTGTGTGTTTGCGTGTGCGTGTGTGAGAGAGTACATTCGAGAGACGGGATTTAAAATCTACCCACCTTTGGCAGGAGGGTAGATGCCTACAACAGCTGCGGTGGTGAGTACAGAATTATATTTATTTTTCCAAGTATGTGTACACCTTTGCTCCATCCTGCTCTCATCTATACTCTTCCTTGTTCACCAAGGTACCCACACCACCTCAGTTCACCTACTTATGATGGCACACAAGAAAGAAATCCAACATCAGGTTATGAAGAGGATGAACCAGGCAATGTTGGCTTTATCGGAGACAAGATTAATACCAGATATCGAAGATAGTGAGGTGAATGTGCCAGGTTATTGTATCGTTAGATGTGATTCCGAAAGCAGGAACACATGGGGAGTTATATTATACGTAAGAAACGATATCAAGTATGAAGTAATATTAAGCAAAAAATTAATATCTAACTGTTGGTGTGTAGCGGTAGAAGTGGAAGACAGTATTTTTAAAGGTACGATCGCCGTTGTGTACCACTCACCGAGTGCGTCAGATGGTGACTTTATACGATTTTTGGCGGATATAGTGGACTTATCGGTAGTGAAGGGACAATGCATAATGGTGGGAGATTTTAATATAGATGTAATGAAAGATTCGTTTTATACAAAGAAATTAACAACAGAAATGTCATATTTAGGCATGAAACAATACATTAATAAGCCAACGCGAGTTACGAAAGATAGTAAAACATTGATAAATTTGGTTTTTGCGAATAGTAAGGTGAATTGTAAAGTGCATGATAAACCTAAAATAACCGATCATTCTTGGATAAATATTGAACTTATTATAAGCAACGAGGGTGAAAAATACAGAGAATTTATTAGTAGAAATTTTACTAAATTTCATATAGGTGAATTTTTTAAAGCAATGGAAGAAAGAAGAGAGTATAGAGATGAATTAGATGTGAACGTAAGAGCAGAAAATTTCGTTTAAAGTATAGTAGATGCATTAGATATAGTTGCACCAATGAGGAAGTTTAAAATTCCAAAGATATGGGAAGGAAAAAAATGGTATTCGGATGATATAAGGGTAACTACAAAGAAAAGGGACGAAGCATATACTAGAGCGGTGCATACAGACATTGAACAAGAGTAGTATGTGTACACCTTTGCTCCATCCCACTCCTATCCCCACTCCTTCCCCCACCACGCGGCTACCCCCACCACCTCACTTTTCCACCGCCGCGCTACCCACTCTGCTTGACCAGTGTCGGTAACGTGGAGATGGTAAAGTGAGGTGGTGTGGGTACCTTGGTGAACAAGGAAGAGTAGAGATAAGAGTAGGATGGAGCAAAGGTGTACACATACTTGGAAAAATGAATAAAATTATGTACTCACCACCACCGCAGCTGTTGTAGGCATCTACCCTCCTGCCAAAGCGATTTTAAACTCCTGTCTCTCGAATGTACTCTCTCACACACGCACACACACACACATACACATGCACAGCGTCTTTAATTCATTACTATGTCCTCGTCAAAGCCCTCGTCCACGGCATCGATATCGTAGCCGATATATATCTCATCACCGAAGGCTTCTATAATAAACGCCGCCACATCCATGCGTTCACCGTTCGATAAGCGAACCCGCGGAACGCTATCGCCGGCAAGAGGTCGCATCATGACAGCGATCAAGTCATCTCCACCGCACGCTTCTTCGACGAGCTGCTCGATACCTGCAACGTCCACGCGGTCGAGTCCGTATATGGAAAACTCCATGACAAGAACCGGTAGCATACTTGCTAGAGGATCCGGATGAAATAGGTGAGACCAGTCGATGTAAATAGTTTCGCCGAAATCGACTAGCAGCACCTCGCAGTACCCATCAAAGTCCGGGTAAACCACTTCCCCGCGGGCAACGTTATTGAAACGAGGCACAATACAGGACATGCCGATATGCAACTCCCCAAGTTCAATGGATCTTCCACGACGTTCCACTAAATACACACTACGTAGGAGTTCTTCCAACTCGTCGTATGCATCGCACATTTCCTGCGTACGCAGAAACACACTCATTACACTCTCGACAAACATTAATCGGCACCAAAACGCGTCGCTTAAATCTCCTTGCCGTATCGTGGATACATATTGCTTTTTATTATTTCCAAACAGGATGCCAAAGACAGACTAAATGCTCGAGACGCTACTAGAGAGTATCACGGGCATAAAGATAACAGCCTCCTATGAATCATAACTAGGTATCCATCACTTTGAATGCAACGAAAGAGGTTTTCGAGCATGCATAGCCCTGCGCTATGCTCCTCGCAAAGTGCTTGCTCTGCAGTAAAAGATATAGAATATGTTCCCTCACAGAGAGAGAGAGAGAGAGAGAGAGAAAGACTTCAATTATTATGCTATAAAAATAAGAGACACAGTAAGATCAGATATTTTTAAATTAACCAATATTTTATGGAAAGCACTTTATACATTTATCGTCGTATGCAACAGCCCTGCAAACACGGTCATCCACGCTCGGAGATTCCTTCACCGTTAATTTTATTTTTATCGCTATATGGAATTAATTTGTATTATCACTCGTAATATTGCTTTTAAATTATTTTCGCTGTGGACGTTGTCATCATAGTGTACTTCTGAAAAAAAGAACGAAACAACTATTTAATTGAGCGCACTGATCAATAAAAAACATCGTGTACAGAATAATCGATATTGTCTTACCTGATATGCCACGACTCATTATACAAAGTTGGCAGCGTTGATGATCTTCTGCCACCGACGACAACTGCGGATGAGGATGTCGGGTGGCACTTATCTTTCCCAAAGTTAGCTCTATCTTCCTCTCGCTCTCCATGACACGAATAACGAACCCTCGGTGTCGGCTCATATGCAGGGGCTGCTCGCTCTGCAAAACATTATTTTTTTAATTGAAAATAAATATCACATGATTTAAAATTATTTTATATTTTTTACTTACCAAGCTCCGCTGCTTTGCTGCTAATCGACATTGGCACGTATTCCATGATCTGCTGTGTTAATAAAACAGAGACGAGCGATCCGTCTTCTTTCTAGCGCAGACCTTTGCTGATGCTTCGGTTTTACGACTGTCTCTCTCTCTCTCTCTTTCTCTCTCTCACTGTGACTGACATCTGTGTATACTTTATAATATTTCAAGCGAAATGTACACTATATACAATTATTTACAACAGTTTCTTTATCACAAATAGCTGCACATAAGTAGAATTATTGCGTTTGCAACGCAACACCCGATGCATGATCAGCGATATGACCACGAAACAGCACAATTATTTCGGACAAAATAATTTTCATAAACTCCGTATCCTCTGGCGTTAGCAAGATCGCGATGTGTTCGAGCGCTTCTTCAAAGAAGTCCTTGGAACCGATGATCTCATACGCTACTGCACGAGTCATTTCACTGGCAACTATCTTTTCACGGACATATGATACCACCTCGTTCATACACCTCTGAATCGTTTCACTTTTGCTCTCTAGAACTTGCATATGAATATCAATTCTTCTACTTATTTCGACGAGCATATCAAATGTAGACCGCTGAAGAACAATGTTTGGAGAGTATTTTCGGAAGCGTTTCCGTTTCGATTCTCCAGATTCCTCTTGATTCTCGTATTCCTCATCAGCGCTACCACTTATTTTACTAAATGACACAGCTCTGTGCTGGTAACACGAGGTTAAAAGTGTGTAATGCGTTGTGTGCTCTATGCGGGTAGTACACATTTTCTCGGCATCAGTCCCATGAGCTTCGAAATATTGCTGTACGCGAGAAAAATCACTTTTAAACACTCGCCACTCGTCCGCACCAAGTGTAATTCCGGTAAAAGTATTCGACAATATTTTCACCACCGGTGTAAGCGTACACGTAGAGTTCAACTCGAACCCGGCTACGATTATTTTACCAAATGATTTATTTAAACCGTACATAACGGGGTTCGCTATATACTGCGATATCGCATGAGGCTTAGCACCGTTATTTGCCATTTTTATTGCTTTCCTGTAGACTGTAACTTTTCGAATGAATCGTCGGTGGTGTTCATACTCCGTTTTATACAGATTTCCCCCACCACCTAACTGCATTACCTCTTCTTTTGATACTGCAAATCATACGCCTGAAAATTGCTAGCCAATATCCTTTGATATTTGTCGCATTCTCCTAAACAGCCTAGTAACAGCAGCAGATATATCCCAAAACTCTTGCATACTCGCGCACACTTATGCGCACACGCACACATTGACATACAGATAATATTCGTCGGTGAAATTTGATGATTTTCCTCATGGCCAAATGCCTTGAAATTAGATGAAAACAATATGAGTTTCATCAGCGAAACTCGATAACTAAGTACATCATCATCGCTAAATATTTCCCTAGGTCTTGCTTTTGTAAAGCGATCGCGTGCGGCCATCTTCTTGGTTAGTCGTATTCATTACATCGTTGCAGTATATGCAGAGAGAGAGAGAGCTTGTTAAAGAAATATATATAAAAGTGAGCCGCTTTGAAAATTCTCTAGTTAATTGTCTGATTTACTGTGGTTACTACTACTACTACTCTAACAGCACAATCATGGTCAGAGTGGTAAAGCGCTCATTGATAAGAAAATTGATAGAGTTTATATTGAAGCGTAGACCGTCGTTGCGTTCGCGTTGGGGTAGAAGAAATTTACAGATCACCCTATGGGAACTTCCGACACAGGCGGTTGTTCGTAAAATTCGCGGTATGCTGTGCGAGTGTCATCAGCGCGATTTAGTTGACGCGTATAATATTGGATTGTTTGATAATCAAATAATTATTGATTCGGTGATGCGTGTTATTCGTCGACGAGGTTGGCTGAATGAGACTGCTCTGCAACCCATACTCAATGAAAAACGTAAGTAATATACAGCGCTAATTACTTTTATTTTATTTCCTTTATTTCATAAGATTTTTATATAGTTCGACGCTATGAGGACGCAGAAATGGGATCCGACACCTATGATTTCGATGAGGAGGGTAGAACCGATTCAGATGATCATAGCAGGGACTACGATGGCGACAGCACCGTAGGGAATCGCTGGATAAATTTTACCCAGCCATTCTGCGGTTATAAACCTACAAACGGTCTTTTCATGGCAGGCCCCTCGAGAGAACCAGATGAATCCGTCGCAGGCCCATCGCGACAATACAGTTCAAACGTTGATGCCAACAGCAATACAGACAGCGAGGAAGAAGAAGAAGAAGAAGAAGAAGAAGAAGAAGAAGAAGAAGAAGAAGAAGAAGAAGAAGCAGAGGAGGAGGAGGAAGAAGAAGAAGAAGAAGAAGAAGAAGAAGAGGAGGAGGAGAAGGAGGAGGAGCAAGACGTAGACGATGACGACGAGGAGGAGGAGGAAGAGGAGGAGGACCCTGTAGATTCAGGTAAGCTTTTAATAATACAACTACGCTGACAAAAATAAAAAAATTACGCGGATAATAATAGTAAAATGAAAAAGCAGGGTACGAGACGGACCCAAACGTTTTTCGCTTTGCACGATTCACTGTGCCGAGACCGCCGACAATCGAGTTGGTTTACGAAATGCGTCGGCGGTTCCCGGGTGCAGTCGACGGATTCGAGGACTAGAAGCAAATATAAGTTTGTAATTCTTACGTTACACGAATTATATGCATAGTATATAGCCAGCGACAAACAAAAATTTAAAGTAAATTAAATTAAAATTCTAATAAATGGTTTAATTATGCCTGCAGGTGGACAGACCGGAGATGGAAGGACTGCTGCACAGGGTGGTGATATTTTGCCTCCTGGTGAACGTTTCGGTATCGACAACGAGCAGAGACGTTATTTTTCACGCTTTAGGATGCAGGGTCGAGAGACAGATTTTTATTTTCGTCAGCCACTGGTCGGTATCGATCATCTGATATGGTTCGAGGGAGGTGTACGAGATGTTCTCACACGTCTTACAGAATCGTGCGAAGGACATGATTATGTGTGTATGACACTGAGCGTACCGTCTTTTGCGCAAGGACCTGTATGGTTATCATTTCGACCAGCTCGTGACATCGTTCCCGACGATATATGGCGACTAATTAATAGTGTAGCTCAGAGCGCGCGCGAATTTCGAATAGACGCTGGTACATGTAGAATGACGACGTGTATAGTACGAGGCGTCGAAGGAGCCGGTGTGGGCACTAGGCTTACACACGAGTCTATAGCAAAAAAGTCAATTTTACGCATAAGTAATCGCGATAATTTGTGTCTACAACGATCCCTTGTCACTGCCCGAGCGCATGCCGAACGCGGTCAAATACGTGCGGGTGTGCTACACAGACGATGGTGTCAAATTCGGAACGGGCTTCGAGGTGCAATATACAGCGGCGATAGAGCTCACACGTAATGCAGGGGTAACGACACCGTCTAGGGGGTGTGGTGCGCGCGAAATTCAGCTCTTTCAGGAGTACTTGGTTCACGAGGGTATAGCGATTGTCGTTTATGAATTTCTCACCTTCGGAAAACGCGTTCCGGCTCTGTACGATTGGCGAAAATACGTACTCACTGCAACAGGTAAAATTAATCATACACTCTTTATTCTCTATTACGAGCGTTCTCATCACTATCAACCGATATGAAATCTCGCCGGTGTGCTAGGTAGTCGGGGGTTCTGCACGCAATGTAATTCCAAGTATATTCGAGTACTCGAGCATCGATGTAGCTATCAATGTGCTCGATGTAAATCCACTTATTGCAACGGTAATAGAGACTCTCAGCCTGAGTATTGCGCAGACTGTAATCGTTCGTTCTTTGGTGCTTTTTGCCTCGCTCATCACAAGAGTGAGGGCTCCGCGGGCATCACGTCTCGTAAATATAGACGGTACAGCGTCTGTAACGCATTGAAAATCTGTAGAGACTGCTCGCGTATGATTAAAACCACAGATAAAAAGATGCATGTATGTGGTATATCGTTTTGTGCTACATGCAAACAAACGCGGCCGACTACGCATGCATGTTTTATAGCACCTCTTAAGAAATCAGATGCGCAAAAGGAGAAGAAAAAAGACAAGTCTTCCACGAGTTTTTTATTTTATGATTTTGAGACGCAGCAACACGCGCAATTGCATGATGATGAATCGACACGAATTCACGAGCCGAATTTATGTGTCGCACAATGCGTATGTATGGCATGTCTGGATATCACAGATATAGAGACAGATTGTGCTAACTGTGGTAAACGTGAATTCGTGTTTATCGATGATCCTGTTGGGGATCTCGTAAAATTGGCATTATCGCAAAAATTTAAAAAGACCATCTGCATCGCCCATAATGCTAGAGGTTTCGACGCACAATTTATTCTACGGTATTTAATCGAGGTGCAAAAAACACAGCTGCCCTCTCTGATTATGAACGGTACGAAGATTGTCTCGATGAAAATTGGCGATGTCGTTTTTCTCGATAGTCTAAACTATTTACCCATGGCTCTTAGCGCTTTACCTAAGGCCTTTGGTTTCGCTGATGAGGTGGCAAAAGGTACATTTCCCCATTTATTCAACACACCGGAATATCAGAATTACTCAGGTCCTCTGCCGGCTTTGCATTTTTACTCACCCGATACCATGTTCTCAGCGGATCGCGAGCGCTTTTTAAAATGGTATGAGGAAGAATCGAGTCGCGTAGATTATAAATTTGATTTTGCGACGCAATTTGTGCAATATTGTCGTACAGATGTTACGGTTTTGAGACGAGCGTGTTTAGCTTTTCGAGAGTTACTTATACGTTGTGGGAGCGTGTGCCCCTTTACAGAAGCATGCACGATAGCATCAGCATGTATGAGAGTATTTCGAAAGAATTTTCTACAGAAAGATCGCATTGCGGTGTTACCACCAGGAGGATATCGCTGGGGCGATAAGCAATCGCGCAAGGCCGTCGTATGGCTCGTATGGCTCGAGCGTGAGCTCAACTGCGTTATCGCTCATGCTGGACGCACGAGAGAGTATCGCCCTCCGGCCGGCCTACCGGCCGTGGACGGTTACTACGTGGATGCGGGGGTCCATCACGTTCTTCAATTTCATGGCTGCTTTTGGCACGGTTGTCCGCGATGTTATCGCGTAAATAGAGATGCTCGAACTAAATTCGGCGATACAATGGATGAGCGATACGAGCGTACCATTCTTATTTCCGGGCGAATCAGATCGAAAGGGTACACTCTAACCGAAATATGGGAATGCGATTTTGACAGATTACTCGAGAATAACGAGGAAATGTCGATATACGTGAAAAATCACGCCATGGTCAAGCAGGCGCCTCTCGAGCCACGCGATGCATTCTTTGGCGGTCGAACGGAAAATTTTGTAAGCTTGTACGACGTCGCGAACGGGGAGCAGATATGCTATGTGGATGTTTGCTCGCTGTATCCGTGGGTATGTAAGAATGGAAAATATCCCGTTGGACACCCGAAATTATACGTAGGCGACGAGTGTCGAGAACTCGTAGGACTTGAAAACGATCTAAGTGTCGTCGAGGGTCTCGTGAAGTGTACCGTGCTGGCACCGCGCGATTTGTATATACCCGTACTGCCTGTTCGCATGCATGGGAAACTATTGTTCCCCCTGTGTAGAACGTGCTGTACAGATATGGACACATCCGAGGTTTGTACACACGATGACGCGACTGAGCGAGCGTTTGACGGCACATGGGTCGTGGACGAACTGAGAAAAGCTGTGTCGCTCGGATATAAAGTGACGCGTATCTATGAAATTTCGCAATACGTTGTTATGCAGTATGACGCGACAACGCGACGAGGCGGTCATTTTGCCGAGTACATCGATGCATTCCTAAAAATAAAACAGGAGGCGAGTGGTCCGCCAACAGAGTGTAACGATGACGAGGAAGCAATTGAGCGTTTTATAGCATTGTACAAGGAGTCTGAGGGTGTATATCTCGAGCGAAGTGCTTTGCAGCCAAATCCGGGTTTACGTTCACTAGCGAAATTGGCTCTTAATTCATTCTGGGGAAAGTTTGGTCAACGAGAGAATCTCACGAAAACCGTTATCGTCTTCACGCGCGCGGAGTTAATGAATTTACTAACGAGTCCGGAGATTGAGGTGACGGGGATGCTACCGGTTAATCACAAGATTATGTATGTAAACTATGTGAGCAACCGCGATGCTATCCAACCATCACCGACATCAAACGCCGTAATTGCAGCATACACGACGGCACAGGCACGCCTAAAATTATACAGTTATCTTGAGGGGCTCGGGCGACGAATATTGTACTGCGATACGGACTCCTGTATTTACGTGAGCCATCCCGGTGGTAACGAGTATGAGCCGTCAATCGGTCAATTTCTAGGAGATCTTACGGATGAATTAAGTGAATACGGGCCTGGTAATTATATAACTTCGTTCGTTTCGGGTGGACCAAAATTTTACGCATACCTTGTTCGTAAACCCGACGGTACGATTATTGAAAAATGTAAAGTGAAGGGTATCACGCTAAACTTTGCGAATAGCCGTCACGTAAATTATAACGCATTACGATCTTTCGTGACAGGAGCAAGGAGCGTACCTATTATTTTAAAATTCGACGCTATTCGATGTACGGAATTTCATCATGTAGTAACGCGTAAAGAAACGAAATCATGCGAGCCTGTTAACACGAAGCGAAAACGGCACGGGCTGTACTCTACTGTACCGTATGGCTATTGTGAACTACGCTAATTAGTATAACGCAAAAAAGTATATAGTTTTACGGGTGAATTCGCGATATTGAAAAATAATCTTTTTGTCTAATTTCATGTAACATATTTACAGTGTACAATACATTGAAAAAATTGATTTATCATGTATAAAATCGTTATCGGATCGTTCTTTTTGTGCTGATATTCGTAACAGTAGCTCCTATCTCTCTACCGTTCCCTTTTGTGCTGACTTTCTCATCGTTGATTCCTTTTGTCCCGTCTTTCTTATCGAGTGTTTCCTTTTGTTCTGGCTTTCTAGTGCTACATCCGTGGATATAATATTATTGTTTAGAATTTGATGATTCGTAAAATTTGTATATAGAGATGTATGCATAGTGAAATAAAATTATTGCTTTATTTGTGAGAAATATAAAAATTATCGTTATTTAATATACATACAGCGTAAACGCCAGCTTATACCGCGGGCCCGCGCCTCATCAGCTAGTGCAGGCGCGCCGCGTCTTATCAGCTCTTTAAGGCCGCGAAAATAGCTGATGCCGCGGGGTCGCCGCCGCCGCCGCCGCCACCGCCGCCGCAGCCGCAGCCGCGGTATAAGCTTATTTGAGTCTGCTGATTGATTTTGATAGACACTCGTCGATATGGATACACGTTGGAAACATCCGTGGACAGCTGTGATAAGCGGTCCTACGGGATGTGGTAAAACATATTTTGTGAAAAAATTCTTTAAATACATGCGCGAAATGACGGATGTCCCGTTCGAGCGTATACTTTTTTATTACTCAGAGTGGCAGTCCGGGTATTCAGAGTACGGTGATAAAATCGAATTTCGCGAGGGTTTACCGCAAGCAGTAGACTACTCGAATGACGCAAGACCTAAACTTGTGGTCATTGACGATCTAATGCGCGAGGCATCCAACAATACTGTGGTCGATCTTTTCACCAAGGGTAGCCATCATAAAAATCTTAGTGTCATTTTCATCACGCAAAATCTCTTCCATCAGGGTCACGGGCAGCGCGATATCTCCTTAAACGCTAATTATATCGTTGTCTTCAAAAATCCACGAGATCGCGCGCAAATTCAGCACCTAGCCCGCCAGGTATGTCCCGAGAATCCGCGATTTTTGCAGGAAGTATATTTCGATGCAACAGCCGCACCGCACGGCTATCTATTATTTGACTTGAAACAATCGACGCCTGATAATTGTCGATTTCGCGCCTGTATATTTCCCGATGACCAATACCATTACGTTTACGTGCCTCAAAAAGCAATAGAAGTTCGCGATGCGTCGCGCGATGTACCAGTAATGCGCTTGTAATGGCGTTGCGCGGACCTCTCGATAAAAAGCAGATAATTATATTGCAAGCGTTGTGTTATCTGAAGCAAGAGCAACGACGTGCAATTTTGCGTAAAGCAGATGTAGCGCTTGTACGCTGTATATGCGAGTGTGCTCTAAACGTTTTACAGGGAAACGTGAGTGTGAACAACGTGCAAAAGAATCATCTTCGGAGGCACGCGACAATTCTTCGGCGACTAGCCGCCAAAAGGGGAAATTGGAGCGGTAAGAGGAAGATCATCGTCGAGCACTGTGTCGGATTTCTCAAGTTGCTTCTTGCGCCTGTCTTGGCCTACGCGAGACATGGGATATGCCAGAAAGATGGTACTTATTCCTCATGATAACATACATCCTCTCGCTGGACTTGCCACTACTGCCGCTGCTGCTACTACCACTACTACTACTACTAGTGCAGACCCGTTGCCTTCCGTACAGACTACCGGTACGCCATTATCGCGCCTCGACTCTGAGCTGAGTGAAATTCTAAACTCTCACTCGTACAAGAGCGAGAGAGAGAAGTGGATAGCGTACCAACAGGTTTTACAGCGTTATCTTCACATGGTCGAGTACGATAATGCCGTACCGAATATTTCATCAAAACGAAAAGTAGCAATACTCGATAGCCACGAGAATAAATCCGACGACGATTTAATGAACAAAGTTAAATCGCGGCTCAATGACACACTTATTATCGATAGCGTACCAAAAAAATTTAAATCTAAAGCAATATCGTTGCTTCGCAATTTGCATCGCAGCATCGTTGGTAAAAAAATGACATGGGATCGTAACGGCGTTGTTTCCATAGACGGCAGAAGAATTTCAAATTCCAATATCGTTGATCTTGTTAACGATGCTATGCGAGCTAGAAAACGCGAGAAACCCATCGGACGATCTCACTTTGCCAAACTCCTGCGAGCGATACAGATGCCGCGTGAATTTATCGGTAACCCCGCGTTACTACACGAGCCTACACCTACATCATCCTCGATACCACAGCGGCGTCTTATTTTACCGCGCGAAAACGATAGTAGCAGCAGCAGCAGCAGCAACGGTAGCAACAACAACAACAACGACGACGAGGCCGAGACCGCACACTCAAACAGAGATTTAATGCTCACGGCTGAAAACGACATCATCGAGGGGGAGGAGGGGAATGAAGAAGAGGACGAACAATTGCAAAACTTTGCACAAGTAGAATATCGACCACCCACACAGTTAGAAAAGAAAAAGAAAAAGAATCCATTTAACTGGTCATCGCTAAAATTATGAAAATTCTTCAAAAAATCTATTATGACACCGCTCATCCTGCTTCCTATTCTCGAGCAAAAAATTTGGCCCAGGTGGATCGTAGAGTAGCGCGAAAAAATGTTTTACCATGGCTCGAGACACAGGATTCATATAACATGCATCGCCTCGTACGATGACGATTTCCCCGTCGTACGTACAGTGTGAGTAATATAGACGATGTATGGGAGGCTGATTAAGCTGATCTTCGCTCGATAGCCACGTACAACGATGGGTACGCGTATCTGCTTGTTGTTATTGATGTGTTGAGCAAATACGCGTGGGTCGAGGCTTTGCGTGACAAAACGAGCGCAAACGTGGCCCGCGGTCTCACACGCATACTCGCGCGCAGTAACAATCGTCGCCCGCAACAATTGCAAACTGATCGAGGCAAAGAATTTATCGGCGCACCGTTTCAGCAAATTCTCAAGAAAAAGAATATCGATTTTCGCGCTGCTCGTAACCCTGATATAAAAGCCTCGATTGCCGAACGCTTTAATCGAACAATAAAAGAGCGAATGTGGCGCTACTTTACATACACGCGAAATAAGCGTTACATCGATGTTTTACAAAATTTTTTATATGCTTATAATCACACTAGACACAGCGGAACGCGTATTCCTCCGAGCGAAGTAACCCTCGAAAATGCCTCTATAGCCCGAGACAATTTAGCACGGCGTTACGAGCGTAACGCGAAAAAAATTAAAAAGCCTAAATACAGCGTCGGTGACTTGGTACGTATCAGTACAGCGAAAGCAGCTTTTGTGAAAGGATATGAGCGTGGTTGGAGTAACGAATTATTCAAAATTCAACGAATATCGTTGAATCGAGAGCCATTCGTGTATATTTTACACGATCTGAATAACGAGACTATCGACGGTATTTTCTACGAAGCAGAATTATCACGAGTACGAGTGCCCCCGTCATCTGAGAAGACGAAAGAGAAGAAGAGGACAAAGAAGAAGAAGAAGAAGAAGAAGAACGCTCGGGATCATCGTCCGTGATAAATATGAGCTCCAAGGATAGCTCTTTCTTTGTCGTACTACCGAGCAACAGTAGTATGCAGTATTTTCCGGATAATACGACGACGAAATTTATTACAAAACTACCGCGTCAGATACGCCTGCACGGAGAATGGGCTGTTTCTCTTGTGGAAATTGCTTATCCGATGACTCTTTTACATGTTCCTACTGTAGAAAATCTCGTAACTTTTGAGGATGGTGATTATGATTTATCGGGTTTAAATCTTTTAACATGGAGGAGCGTTGATAGAGACCAAGAGGCACCTGGTGTATATCGCTCTATAGACGCTCTTTTGGAGAGTATAAATCAGCTACCTCACGTGGCCGATCATTTGCGCTTTAAACCGCTTCCGAGCGGGCAGGTCGAAGTGGCACGCGTATGCGACGATCTACGCTACCACGACTTTCGCGTATCGCCCGCTATCGCAAGGCTACTAGGATTCTCGGAAGAGGCTTGTAGCCCCGTAATGATAGAACCGCATTGCGAATACACAGGGTCGAGGCCTGCATCTCTCACCGGTGCTATACCGGGCAGCATGTTTTTATACACAGATATCTGCGAGAGCTATATTATAGGCGATGTACAAACACCCCTCTTACGAGTTGTTCCCATTGATACTGATGACTGTCCGTATGGTTCGATAAAAATTAAATCGTTTTCAACGCCACGATATATACCTCTCTTGCGCAATAATTTACACACTATCGAGATCGATATAAGAGACGAATTTGGGGATCCTATACCATTCGAGCGGGGAACGTTGACTGTGACACTACATTTCAAAAGGTCCCACGATTGATTACACCACTATGGATGAGATTGACAGTGTGCAGCACGGATGGGGTCGTCGCGGGTACGGTGGTATTAGCCATGTTTATATCGGAACACCTAATCAGCGAGGACACGGTATCGGTAGCTTTCTAGGGGACCTGTTTCGTCGAGTGTTACCACTTTTAAAGAAGGGCGCTAAAGCAGTTGGAAAAGAGGCGTTGCGCGCTGGTGTAAACGTAGCCGGTGATATCCTCGATAGAAATATAGCTGTGAAAGATGCTATTCGCGAGAGAGCGCGAGAATCAGGCAGTAATCTCAAACGCAAAGCCTCTGAAAAAATTGACACTCTCATGCGGGGGTCTGGTTATAAAAAGCGCAAAATTTCACGTACTCCTCATTCATCGAACGAACGTAAACCACGACGTCTCTCTCGTAAAAATAAAAGTGTAATAAAGAGAAAAACAATAAAAAAGAAGAAGAATAATAAGAACAATAAGAAGAAGAAGAAGACTCGTCAACGAACGGTTGCAGATATTTTTGGATAGCTGAAACAAGATGGCTTTACTACATGCGCAGTCGTGCGAGTGTCTTAAATCGGAACTTGAATTATTTTCACTCCCACCGACGCAAACTACTATCGGAGGCTCCAATTGGGTGTATTACAAACCAATATCTTCGCTAACAGATGATTCACCGATTGAATTTGTTATTCCCGGACAGGGTGATGAGTATATCGATCTCGCGCATACTATGCTTAGTCTGAGAGTGAAAATAACATCTCCTACCATTACGGAAATTGCCATGGGCACATCGTCGAAAGTAAGTGCCGGCCCTGTAAACAATCTCTTGCATTCTATGTTTAATCAGGTGGATGTATACCTGAATCAAAAATTAGTTTCACCTCCAAATAACGCCTACGCTTATCGAGCGTACATAGAAACACTTTTGAATTACGGTCCAGCAGCAAAAAATTCGCATCTCACGAGCGTTCTCTGGTACGACGATACACCTGGAAAAAATGGATGATATAACATCGGAAAATATGGGGCTTGTGAAGAGAAAACAATTTTTAAATGTCGAAAAAACTGTAGACTTGCTCGGTCATATGCATTGCGATATATTCAATCAGGAGCGGTTCCTATTAAACGGTGTCGAGATGCGCCTACGGCTGGTTCGGTCTAGAGATTCATTTTGTCTTGTGGGGGATACAAAGAATGGTCAATGCGGCTTAAAGATTCTCGAGGCATCGCTTCTCGTTCGTAGAACAAAAATAGCTCCTGGTGTGCTGCTCTCACATGCTAGAACTCTGGCAAAATCTACGGCTAAATATCCTCTTACGAGAGTCGAGGTAAAAGCCGTTTCAATACACTCGGGTGTTCATGGAGAGACTATCAATAATATCGTGTTAGGTCAGTTGCCGAAGCGTATAATTATCGGTTTTGTCGATAACAAAGCGTTTAACGGTGACTTCAGTATGAATCCGTTCAATTTCCAAAATTACAAGATAAATTATCTCTCGTTGTATGTAGATGGTGCTCAAATACCTTCGAAACCGTTACAACCTGATTTCACGAAAAATCATCTATATGTGGATGCTTTTCAAACGTTGTTTTCGGGAACTGGAATACATTTCTTGAACAACGGTAATTCGATCGATCGCGATAATTATCGCCATGGATACTGTCTGTTTGCTTTTGATTTGACACCCGATCTTTCGGCGAACAGCAATACACATTGGAATTTAATAAAGCACGGTAGTGTGAGAATAGAGGTACGATTTGAGGATGCGCTTGCTTGAACGATAAATTGTGTAGTTTACGCGGAATATGATAATGTCCTTGAAATCGATGCCTCTCGCCAAGTATTTGTGGATTTTACCGGATAAGCGAAAAATATCCTGATGTTGGAATAAAATTATTTCGTGTTAAGAAACGTAGAAGCGTCTCTGTGAGTAACTAATCAGTCGAGCTCGAGAATCTGTACGGATTAGACGTGAAAATGGATATCGTCGTGGATATACAGGGAATGCGTGATGAAGACTCGGAATTTATTCCGAAATAAATTGCCGTGGTAGCAGTGGATATACCTTACTCTGCTCATTGGATCGTTGCATCGCCGTGTCACTTTGCCGAATTACCACAGCAATCGAGAAGCCAGAATAATTTTCTCTCGAAATATTTTCACGGTATGGAGTGGTACGAGGGCGATGTGAGCTGTAAACAGGTATACGCTAACTTGCGTGAAATTTCGCGAAAATCAAGACGCATCTATACGCGTGGTCACGAGAAGGCTATACTTCTTTGCGATATCACGAGTCGTGAAATTTCCAACCTGGAGGATGAGGAGGGCGCCCCATCGTACACATTTATGCCGAAATCTTTGCGAAAATGCTTCAGACACGCTATGATAAATGATACAGCGTCTTCGCATTGTGCAATGCGCCAGGCTTACCAAATAAAAAATTGGCTTCGCGAGCATCCATTTAAAGGAGAATCATACATGGATGTTTGGTCAGCAGACGAAGAGGAAGAGAATAAAAAAGAGGAGAAATCTTCATCATGTGGTCGTGACACGATCGACGACGCTGTGAAATAAATTTTGCATATATATACGTCTTTCAAAGCGTATCGGTCATCATTTAATCATTGACTATGTGTTCAGCATGAACACTAGACAAATCTACGAGAGTCTGCAGTATCTACCACTTTCAACCGTTGGCGTATACCCGGCTGACAGAATTTCTCGTGTATGGTCGTTACCAGCCGGCCTCGTAGTTAACACGGATAACCACGACGGACCTGGAGAGCATTGGATCGCCATGTACGTTAACCATCGTGGAAAAGGAATGTACTTTGATAGCTACGGGCTACCACCGGTTATACCGCAACATCTCGCCCGACTACGAAGAAACTGCAAGTTCTATCGGTACGGCCTCAAGCAGCTACAGAGTAATACTTCGGATGTGTGTGGACAATTTTGCATCGTATTCCTACACCTTATGTCGTGCGGCTTCACCATGTCGCGATTTAATAATCTCTTTAGCGATAATGTAACGAAAAACGACAGATTAGTGCGTGAATATTAAAATGCTTTTGCCTCTCGACGATCAGACAGTGATAAAAATAAATTTAACGGTAGAGGAGTCTCCGAGCGAAGATTACCGTGTTTGCAGGGATGTTGCATACGACGGTAAATATCTGTAAAGTGATTTAAATAAAATATTGATTAATTAAAAACCAATACATCGGTTTACTGTGTCTCTTCTTTTATAATTATATATACATTATAATCGAGGTCTCTCGCGGCACGGTATCATATTCTGTGTCTTTTACTGCAGAGCATTCGCTTCACGAGCGAATGCTTCAAAGCGCTGCACACCTAGTTATGACTCAGAGGGGGTTTGTTATCTTCGAAAACTGTGATCACCGTGAGCCTCATCCGGAGCATCCAGTCTGTCTTTAACAGTGCGCGACGAAAGTCTGAATTTCTATTCACTAAAATGTACCCACTAAATCTAGGCCACGATCTAGCGGCGGCTTTTGTGTGTCGGGTGGTATGCGACACCGACGATAATACGATGTGTCTGCGGTCGGAGGTGATGTGCGCGGAATTGTGCGGACTGGAGGCCTATTTGTATAAGTTATATATCGAGGAGCAATCTGAGCGGAGACGATTTTTAATAAGTGATTTGTGCGCTGGAGTGTCTTGTGTGGTTGTGTGGAATGAAAGGACTATGCGCGGGTCGATCATCGACACGGATGATGACGGGTACTGTGAGGTACTGCTGGTCGATTTCGAGGAATCGATATACATCGATTCGCAGCACCTATTTTACCCAGAGCCGTCGATTAGTGCGTTACCGGTGCTGCTTGTAAAGTGTGTAGTATTCGGTCTCGATGATTTAATTGACGAGGCCGGAAATCTAGATCCGATCGAAGCAGCGCGTGGTAATAATACGCTGATCGGGATACGGATGCCCACGCCCGACGGTGCCCAAGGTCCATGGGTGCGAGTAATCCGTATTACCCGTACGCATAGCTGTGGTTTTTGGGTGAGTGAGTAAGTGAGTGAGAGAGAGAGAGATAATGTGTGTGTGTGTGTGTGTGTGTGTGTGTGTGTGTGTGTGTGTGTGTGTGTGTGTGTGTGTGTGTGTGTGTGTGTGTGTGTGTGTGTGTGTGTGTGTGTGTGTGTGTGTGTGTGTGTCGTCACTCTGGAGAGTCGTCACAGCTGCAGCCAGCACAAGGGTGAGTCAAATATTTTATTCCAAGTATGTGTACACCTATGCTCCATCCTACTCTTATCTCTACTCTTCCTTGTTCACCAAGGTACCCACACCACCTCACTTTACCATCTCCATGTTACCGACACTGGTCAAGCAGAGTGGGTAGCGCGGTGGTGGAAAAGTGAGGTGGTGGGGATAGCCGCGTGGTGGGGGAAGAAGTGGGGATAGGAGTGGGATGGAGCAAAGGTGTACACATACTACTAACAAGACTGACTGCAATTTAAACTTGAAAGAAATACGGTTGTTAAACTGATTAGGAACAAAAAGAAAGAATATTATGAAATTATGGTAGACAATAATAAAAATGACCCTGTAATGTTATGGAAAACTTTTAAAGGAGTATTAAGAAGAGAAAAAGCGGGGGTAAAGAAATAAATAACGTAAATTTTGAGATATTACGAAACACAGGTGAATGTAATTTTGAAGACAAGTTTAATTTGTATTATGTACAAAGTATTGATGATATAATAGAGTCTATATGTGTAGAGACTAATAAAGGTAAGAAAACTATTTATGTTATAAAAAGTAGGGATACAATAGAGAATTTTGAATTGATAGATATATATAAATTGGAACGAATCGTTATGGGTTTGCCATGTAAAAAAGTAACAGATGAAGGAATAACTAGTGAACTATTGAAAGCATGCTTTCATGTAATAGGGGAAGAATTATTGAAGGTAATAAATGATCCACTAAATAAAGGTACATGTCCGGAGGGGTGGAAAACATCAACAATAATACCAATTCCCAAAATAGAAAAACCAAAGAAAGCGAGTGAATACAGACCAATAAATATATTGCCAATATATGAGAAAGTACTAGAGTTAGTAGTGAAAGAGAAAATTGAAATGTATTTACAAAATAATGACATTATTACAGAACACCAATCAGGTTTTAGGAAAAATCATTCCTGTGAGACAGCAATTCAAACTGTCATTGATATACCATTGGATAAATTATATCAATACGGAATAAGAGGAATAGTTCTAGAATGGCTAAGGTCATATTTAGGTAACAGAACACAACAAGTTATTAGGTGCGCAACTAAGTTCCCGCTGTTCTTCAAGAGATGGCTCCAGTAGTAAGTGCTGGTCGATTGGGACATAACCAAAACGTCATGAACCAAGCTTTTTGTTTTTGCGTCATATACTTTTGGTTGTGTGAAAATGTCTGCTTTTGTGCCAAATAATCGTTGTTTGCGGGAAGTGTTGCTTTTCTTCTTTAATTCGAAGGAAACAGCGGCTGAAGCGCATCGAGAACTCCAAAAAGTTTACGGAGATGTTGCTCTAAGTGAAACAACATGCCGTGATTGGTTCCGTTTCTTCAAAGACGGTGATTTTGATGTTGACGACCGTTCGCGTGAAGGAAGGCCAAAAACGTTCGAAAACGCTGAATTGGAGGCATTGCTCGATGAGGATCCGTGCCAAACGCAAAAAGAGCTTGCTTCAGCATTAGGAGTTACCCGCCAAGCCATTTCCAAGCGATTGCATGCGTTGGGAATGATTCAAAAACAAGGAACTTGAGTTCCTTATGATTTGAACCCAAGAGACGTTGAGCGTCGTTTTTTCGCCTGTGAACAGCTGCTCCAGCGGCAAAAAAAGAAGGGTTTTCTTCATCGCATCGTTACGGGTGATGAAAAATGGATTCATTACAGCAACCCAAAGAGAACAAAATCATAGGGACTGCCCGGTCATGCTTCTACGTCGTCGGCTCGGCCGAATATCCAGGCTGCGAAGAATTTGCTGTGTATTTGGTGGGACCAGGGCGGTGTTATTTATTATGAGCTGTTGAAACCGAATGAAACCATCACTAGGGAACGGTATCGAACTCAATTGATGCGATTGAGCCGAGCACTGCGCGAAAAGCGGCGACAATACGAGCAGAGGCACGAAAAAGTGATTCTACAGCATGACAACGCTCGGCCTCACGTTGCCAAACCCGTTAAAACCTACTTAGAAACGCTCAAATGGGTAGTCCTACCCCACCCGCCATATTCCCCAGATATTGCGCCGTCCGATTATTACTTGTTCCGTTCGATGGCACATGGTCTGGCTAATCAGCAGTTCAGCTCATATGAAGACATCTCAAAATGGCTTGATTCGTGGATAGCCTCAAAAGACGAACACTTCTACCGTGACGGTATTCGAGCTTTGCCAGAAAGATGGGAAAAAGTTGTCGCTAGCGATGGGCAATATTTTGAATGATTTATTTGTAAACATTTTTTCACAATAAAGTTGCATTTTCATTAAAAAAAACAGCGGGAACTTAGTTGCGCACCTAATAGATTTAACGATCAGTGGTCAAAACAAATTATGACAAAGTATGGGGTTCCACAGGGATCAGTATTAGGACCTTTGCTATTTACGATATATGTATATCAATGATAATTAGAAGTATAAGAAAGGAATTCAGAAAAAATATGACATTAAAATATTTAGATGGCACTATGTTAGAACGTGTGGAAAGTACCAAATACCTTGGAGTAATTATTGATAGTAAGCTCCAATTTGAGGAACACTGTGATTATATGTTAAAGAAAATAGGGGAAAAAATCAGTTTTTTAAATAGAATTGGTAACGACATATCGGGTTATACTAGATGTATGGTTTATAAATCAATTATAGCACCACACTTTGAGTATTGTGCTACGATATTAGCAGGTGTAAGAGAGACTCAGCTGACGAAACTGCAAGTTGCGCAGAACCGGGCCATGCGAGTCATTTTGCAATGTGATAGGTATACCAAGATTGAAAGAATGCTGCACGCACTGCAGTTTATGTCCATAAGGCAGAGACTATATTATAATGTTTGTATATTTGTTTTTAAACTTGTAAAAGGTATGTTGCCTGAGCAACTAGGAAAGAAGATAGTGTTACTAGGGGATGAGAATGAAAGGAGTACAAGACAAGCGGGAAATATTGTGATACAATTTCGAAAAACAAGGAGTGCGCAAAAAAGTGTATTTTACGAAGGGATAAAAATGTATAATGCGTTGCCGTTGGAACTGAAGCAGTGTGATAGACTTCCAACATTTGAGCATATGTTAAAAGAATATGTTCCAAGATTATAATATATTATCATAGTTAACTAGTTTATAAGATACTTTATGTAAGACAAAAAATCGCTGAGAAAGCTAATAAAATATCAATCAATCTCTCTCTTCCTCTCTCTCTATCTCTCTCTACCTCTCTCTCTCTCTCTCTCTCTCTCTCTCTCTCTCTCTCTCTCTATAGAGACGTTGAGACGTGTGTCAAATGTGCTCCGTCTTTGAGCCAATTTTATAGTGAAATATAAGTCTATAATCAGGATAAAACTATTACGAAATGTGCGGTTTTGTATGATGAGCATTTAGAACGATAGATTATTTTGATAGCTATCGAGAGCGCGGTATTGTAAACAATTTTAGATATTGAAGTTCGTGTGAAATTGGTGACGGCGACCATTCTCGCTGCCACGGTGACACGACAATAGCGCATACCACGGCATTAGTGCGAACACGGACAAAAAGGATAGCACGACTGAGTACGATGAATATCGTTGCTCAGCGTGCAAAAAAGCTATAAAAAGCCAGGTAGTGCGATGCAAGACGTGCCCGAAACTGTTTTATCATCCGGGATGTGTGTGTAAACATAAGGTGTACGATAAAAACAGAGAACTAGTGCAATGTAATGCTCCATTCGATAAATTCGTAGTTGACGAAAGCCAGAGGTAACAGCAGAGATCGATCGGGTTCGACTGGATCATTTACTGGAAGCAGAGGTATTAGCACGACAGCAAATATCGAAGGAAAAGTAGACTGGTTGGTGAAAAATGTGAACGAAATGAAGGACGAAGTTGCATGCAAGAATGAAGTTAGGGTGATAATTAAGGGAATAGTACAAGAAGAATTGGAGGGCATGAAGATCGAAATGGAAGAAATAAAAAAGATGATACAAGGAGGAGTTCTAGGTATAACAAGGGAAGTAACAAGAACCTACAGTGGAGCAGTCAAAGAAAAGAAAAAGGAGACGGTTATAATTATTAAGCCTAACGAACAACAAGAAAGTGAGGCCACGAAAAAGAAGATCAAAAAAAAAAGATAGACATAAAAAACATGGCTGTGGGAGTAACAAGGTTAAAGAAAGGCAGTAATGGAACTGTGATTTTGGGCTGTGAAACAAGAGAAGAAATAGAAAAGCTAAAGACCATAGTACAAGAGAAAATGGGCGAGGGATTTAAAGTTATGGAAACAAAGCAACAAAAACCAAAAATTAAGATCGTTAACATGGAAGTGGATGAACTAGAGCTGGCGGATGATGAGCTGGTTTAAACAATAAAGAAACACAATGAAATGGATGAAAAGGAAGGAAGGGAGATGAAAATTCTCAAAAGAATAAACAAAGAAGAGAGACACGAAGGATCAGTAATAATGATAGTGGATGAAGAAACCCACCAAGAGATCCTGAATAAAGGTAAGATCAGCGTGGGATGGAGAAAATGTCCGGTTTACAACGAAGTCAAAGTGAAACGATGCTACAAATGTTGAGGCTACTATCATATAGCCAAGAACTGCACAAGAGAGGAAACATGCGATTAATGTGCGGGAAATCACGAAACGAATAAATGTACAGCGACGAAAAACAAGTGCAGAAACTGCATGATTAAAAACCACGCATACAACTTAGAGATAAACATAGAACATGATGCATTAGATCGGAAATGGCCAACGTACAAAAGAGCAATCCAAGAAGAGAAGAGGAGAGCAGGATGAGACGAATAGCAATTACTGAAGGAGGAAATGTTATGGTATACAAATGCACAAAGTCTGATAGCACATAAGGATGAAATACGATACCAAATATTGGATAAAATGAAACCCACATTCATAGCGTTATCAGAGACCAGAGTGACAGGTGAAATTGGTGACAGTGAAGTGTATATGCCGGGCTATGGTGCAGTCAGATGTGATACGGAGAATGGGAATACAGGTGGTGCAATCTCATACATAAGAGATGATGCTAAATGTGATATGATACCAATAAATAAAATAGAATCAAACTGCTAGTGTGCTGGAATAGAGGTCAAGGACAAACATTATAAAGGAGTGATAGTAATTGTGTATCATTCGCCAAGTGCGTCGGATGCTGAATTTATAAGACACATAGAAAACATAACTGAGGAACTAACAATAAAAGGAGTCTGTTTGATAATAGGTGATTTTAATATAGATCTCACGGTAGAAACATCCTACAAAAAGGGGTTGATAACAGGAATGCTGAGTCTAGGAATGAAGCAATACGTTAATAAACGAACAAGAATAACGCAAGACAGTCGAACTACTATCGATTTATTATTTGTTAATAGGTGTGCACAAGTGCAGGTGGAACATGAGCCAAATATAACGGATCATGCATGGATAAAAGTCATATTAGGTAACAGGAAGGAAAGGAATGAGTATAGAAAATATAAAACACGAAACTATAGTAAAATTGATGTGGAGGAATTTACACGGATGTTAAGCATTACCACAAGACAAGTTCAAGAGGTAGAAGTAAGCCAAAGAGCAAGGATGCTCGTTGATAACATAGTGGGTGCACTAGATAGGTTTGCACCCTGAAAAATAGTGAAGATTCCAAGCGTACGGGAAGGAAAAAAATGGTATTCAGAAGACATAATAGCTGCAAGAAGAAGAAATAAGGCATACGGAGTAGCAATTACTACTGGCTTGGAGGAGCATTGGCAACAATTTAAAGTAGAAAGGAATGCGGTAGTTAAATTAATAAGAGAAAAGAAGAAGGAATAGTATGGAAAGATGATAGACGATAATAAGAAGGATCCGAAAAAAATGTGGAAAACGTTAAAAGAAATAATTAAAGGAGAATCAATGGGTACTAGAGTAGTAGAGAATATAGATTTTAAGATATTGAATGACATGATGGGAGATAGTATGGCTGATAAATGTAATGTGTTCTATGTGCAAAGTGTTAAGAATATAGTTAATTCAATACAACGGGATACGTCTGGAAGTCCAAACCGAAGAAGAATTATAACACGGATAAGGATGGACAATAAAAGTATAATGGAAAACTTCAATCATATTGAAATAAAGGATCAAGAGAAGATAGTGATGGGACTCCCGAAAAAGAAGGGAACGGAAGAAGCAATATCAAGTGATATACTACAAGTGGCGTTCAGTGCAATAAAAGAGGAATTTGTGGAAATAATTAATGGATCCCTACGGGAGGGATGTTGCCCGGACAGCTGGAAAACTTCTACAATTATACCGATCCCAAAAATAAACAAAGCCATAAAAGCAAGTCATTACAGAACAATTAATATGTTGCCATTATACGAAATGGTGCTCGAAATAGTAGTAAAAAATCAAATTGAAAAATATTTAGAAACCAATGACATCATAACGGAGCATCAGCCAGGATTTAGAAAGCAATATTCGTGTAAAACAGCGATTCAAACCGTTGTAGATAAATGGAAAGTGTACATTAGTGAAGGAAAAATAGTAGGAGTAATATTCATGGATTTAAAACGAGCGTTTGAGACAATCGACAGGTATATATTATTAGACAAATTATACCAATATGGAATTAGAGACAGGGTACTAGATTGGTTCAGAACGTACTTAAGAAATAGATCAAAGCAAGTTCGATTCAATGATAAATGGTCTGAAGTTATTCCCAATGAATATGAGGTACGGCAGGGATCAGTACTAGGGCCGTTGCTGTTTATTATATATATAAATGATATGGTTAATTTGTGTCCAGAGGAATGTGCAATAAAAATGTTTGCTGATGACACAGTGATATATGTACCTGGAAAAAGCAGCGCGAAAGTGGAGAGAAAGATGAATATGTTATTGAGTATAGTAGAAAAGTGGATGGAAAGAAATTAATTAAAAATGAATGTAGAGAAAACAAAATATATGATTGTCAGCCGTGTAAGGAAAGTCGTGAGTAGGAATATTGTATTGAAGTGTTTGGATGGAACGAAACTTGAGAAAGTAGAGTCAATAAAATATTTGGGTATCATTATTGATGACAAGCTACGATTCAAAGACCACTGTGAGTATATGTTAAAAAAATAGGGAAAAAACGAGCTTTCTAAACAGAATGGGGAATTATGTATCTGCGTATACGCGATGTGTGATATATAAAGCAATCATAGCACCTCACTTTGAGTATTGTGCAACACTGTTAGTAGCTATGGGTGAAACAGAGTTGAAGAAACTGTAGATCGCGCAGAACAGAGCAATGAGGGTTATATTACAATGCAACCGCTATACGAAGGTAGAAGATATGCTGAGCGCGGTACAATTTATCTCCATAAGGCAAAGATTGTACTATAACGTTTGTACATTTATCTTTGAAGCCGTGAAGAATCTACTGTCAAAAGAATTCAAAAATTGGCTACAAATAGTAGGAACGAAGAGTGGTAGAGAAACAAGGCAAGCGGAAAATATAGTAATACAATTTAGAAGAACGAGAAGTGCACAAAAGAGTATGTACTATGGAGGAGTGAAAATATATAATGCATTGCCAACTGAACTAAAAGATTGCGAAAAAGTAGAACAGTTTAAACGAATGTTAAAGGAATATGTTGTGTCAACGGTAAAGTAAGATGTATGTAGATGTCAGAAAAATAATACTGTGTTCAAAAAGTAAGGTGAATTTTGTTTTAAAATAAAATTTTTTTGTTTATTCTTCCAAATCGATTTCGTCCCCCTCAAAATAATTCCCCCTAGCTACAATACACTTATGCCAACGTTTTTTCCAATCTTTGAAGCATGCTAAAAAGTCGTCCTGAGGTATAGCCTTCAATGCGCGTAGCGATTCACGTTTGATCTCGTCAATCGACTCAAAACGATTTCCGCGGAGTGGTCTCTTGAGCTTTGGGAACAGCCAGAAGTCACACGGTGCTAAATCAGGCGAATACGGTGGTTGTGGAGCGACATGAGTGGAGTTTTTGGCGAAAAACTCACGAAGAACCAGTGCTGTGTGCGACGGTGCATTATCGTGGTGCAAAATCCAAGTGTTGTCTTTCCATAATTCTGGCCTTTTCTTGCGAATAGTTTCACGCAAACGACGCATAACACTTAAATAATATTCCTTGTTGAAAGTTTGGCCAGTGTGAAAGAATTCGTAATGCACCACACCACGATAATCGAAGAAAACTGTCAACATGACCTTGATTTTTGAGCAGCTTTGGCATGTATTTTTCGGTCTCGGTTCACCTTTGGCACAATATTCGCTCGATTGATCGGTTGTTTCCGGATCATAGGCATAAATCCAAGTCTCATCGCCCGTAATAATTTGTTTGTAGACGTCCTGATAGTCAGAAATCATTGATTCACATGCTTGAACGCGACGCTCTTTTTCGAAAAAATTGAGAAATTTTGGCACCAAACGCGATTTGACTCTTCTGAGGCACAAATGATCCTTCAAAATTGCTTGCACTGATCCAATTGATATTGCAAGCATGTCGGCAAGGTCTCGAATTGTTAATCGACGATTTTCGAGCACCAATTCTTTGATTTTCTTGATGTGTTGCTCATCAATAGACGTCGATGGTCGTCCAGAGCGTTCCAAATCATCAACACGTTCTCTGCCTTCTTTGAAGTCTTTGTACCACTCGTAAACCTTTTTCTGTGACATAGTCTCGTCACCGAAGGCCTTTTGTAATATTCGATACATTTCAGCGGCGGAAATTTCATTCCGCAAGCAAAATTTAATAGCACTTCTTTGCTCAACAAAATTCGACATCGTAAAAATCGCCAAATTCACTTTTCTTTGTTCACAAAACCAAGCGTAAACTAAAAACTAATTATGATATTGACATGTAATTTGTCACAGATGTCACTAACAGTCCTACCAACTTGAAAAAAAAATTCATTTGTCCGATTCGGTTAACGCAGGAAGTTTAAATTAAAAATTCACCTTACTTTTTGAACACAGTACACCGTACGAGCGCTACATTTGCTTTGCGCAAATTGCACGTCGTTACTCTTGCTTCAGATAACACACCGCTTGCAATATAATTATTTGCTTTTTATCGAGAGGTCCGCGCAATGCAATTATAAGCGCATTACTGGTACATGGCGCGTCGCATCGCGAACTTTTATTGCTTTTTGAGGGACGTAAACGTAATGGTATTGGCCATCGGGAAATATACAGGCGCGAAATCGACAATTATCAGGCGTCAATTGATTCAAGTCGAATAATAGATAGCCGTGCGGTAAAGCCGTTGCATCGAAATATACCTCCTGCAAAAATCGCGGATTCTCGGGACATACCTGACGGGCTAGACGCTGAATTTGCGCGCGATCTCGCGGATTTTTGAAGGCAACGATATAATTATCGTTTAAAGAGATATCGCGCTGCCCGTGACGCTGATGGAAGAGATTTTGTGTGATGAAAATGACACTAAGATTTTTATGATGGCTACCCTTGGTGAAAAGATCGACCACAGTATTGTTGGATGCCTCGCGCATTAGATCAGGGGTCTCCAAACTACGGCCCGAGGGCCACATTCGGCCCGCGGACAGATTTTGGACTATTTCACTTTTTACCACCGGCAACAATGATAATATGGTTTTGGCCCTCGGAACTTACTGGAGTAATCAGTATGGCCCTAAGGCTGGAAAGTTTGGAGACCCCTGCATTAGATCATCAATGACCACAAGTTTAGGTCTTGTATCATTCGAGTAGTCTGCTGCTTGCGGTAAACGCTCGCGAAATTCAATTTTATCACCGTACTCTGAATACCCGGATTGTCACTCTGAGTAACAATAAAGTATACGCTCGAACTGGACATCCGTCATTTCGCGCATGTGTTTAAAGAATTTTTTGACAAAATATGTTTTACCACAACCCGTAAGACCGCCTATCACGGCTGTCCATGGATGTTTCCAACGTGTATCCATATCGATGTGTGTCTATCAAAATCAATCAACCGACTCTCCAATAAGCTTATACAGGGACGGCTGCGGCGGCGGCGACCCCGCGGCATCAGCTATTTTCGCGGCCTTAACGAGCTAGTACAGCGCGGCGCGCCTGTACTAGCCAATGAGGCGCGGGCCCGCGGTATAAGCTGGTGTTTACACCGTATGTAAATTAAATAACGATAGTTTTTATATTTCTCACAATTAAAGCAATATTTTTATTTCACTATGCATTAATCTCTATGTGCAAATTTTACGAACCATCAAATTCTAAACAGCAATATTATATCCACGGAGGTAGCACAAGAAAGTCAGAACAAAAGTAAACACTCGATAAGAAAGACGGGACAAAAAAAATTAACGATGAGAAACACAGAACAAAAGGGAACGGTAGAGAGATAGCAGCTACTGCTACGAATAGTAGCATAAAAAGAATGAGCTGACAACGGTTTTAAACATAATACGATGATTTTTTTTTTTTTTTAATTTTATTATAATTTTTTTTTAATCGTATTGTACACAGTCAATATGATACATGAAATAAGACAAAAAGATTATTTTTAAATATCGCGAATTCAACCGTCAATCTATATACTTTTTTGCGTTATACTAATTAGCGTATTTCACAATAGCCGTGCGGTACATTAGAGTACATCCCGTGCCGCTTTCGCTTCGTGTTAACAGGTTCGCATGATTTCGTTTCTTCACGCGTTACTACATGATGAAATTCCGTGCGTAGAATAGCGTCGAATTTTTAAATAATAGGTACGCTCCTTGATCCTATCACGAAAGATCGTAATGCGTTATAATTTACGTGACGGCTATTCGTAAAGTTTAGCGTGATACCCTTTACTTTACATTTTCCAATAATCGTACCGTCGGGTTTACGAACAATGTATGCGTAAAATTTTGGTCCTCCCGCAACGAACGAAGTTATATAACTACCAGGCCCGTATTTGCTTAATTCATCCGTAAGATCTCCTAGAAATTGACCAATTGGCGGCTCATACTCCTTACCACCGGGGCGACTCACGAAAATAAAGGAGTCCGTATCGCAGTACAATATTCGTCGCCCGGGCCCCTCAAGATAACTGTATAATTTTAGGTGTGCCTGTGCCGTCGTGTATGCTGCAATTACGGCATTTTATGTCGGGGATGTTTGGACAGCATCGCGGTTGCTCACATAGTTTACATACATAATCTTGTGATTAACCGCTAGCATTCCCGTCACCTCAATCTCCGGACTCGTTAGTAAATTCATTAGCTCCACGCGCGTCAAAACGATAACGGTTTTCGTGAGATTCTCTCGTTGACCAAACTTTCCCCAGAATGAATTAAGAGCCGATATTGCGAGTGAACGTAAACCCGGATTTGGTTGCAAAGCACTTCGCTCGAGATATACACCCTCAGACTCCTTGTACGATGCTATAAAATGCGCTATTGCTTCCTCATCATCGTTACGCTCTGGTACCGGTCCGGTCGCCTCTTGTTTCATTTTTAGGAATGTATCGATGTACTCGGCAAAATGACCGCCTCGTCGCGTTGTCGAGTCATACTGCGTAACAACGTATTGCAAAACTTCATAGTTACGCGTCAACTTATATCCGAGCGACACAGCTTTTCTCAGCTCGTCCACGACCCATGTGCCGTGAAACGCTCAGTCGTGTCATCGTGTGTACAATTCTCGGATGTGTCTATATCTGTACAGCTCGTTATACACAGGAGGAACAGTAGTTTTCCATGCATGCGAACAGGCAGTACGGGTATATACAAATCGCGCGGTGCTACCAGGGTACACTTCACGAGACCCTCGACGACGCTTAGATCGTTTTCAAGTCCTACGAGTTCTCGACACTCGTCACCTACGTACAATTTCGGATGTCCAACGGGCTATTTTCCATTCTTACACACCCATGGATACAGCAAGCACACATCCACATAGCGTATCTGCTCCCCATTCACGACGTCGTACAATCTTACAGAATTTTCCGTTCGACCGCTAAAGAATGCATCGCGTGGTTCGAGAGGCGCCTGCTCGACCATGGCGTGATTTTTCACGTATAACGACATTTCCTCGTTATTCTCGAGTATACTGTTAAAATCGCATTCCTATATTTCGGTCAGAGTGTACCCTTTCGATCTGATTCGCCCGGAAATAAGAACGGTACGCTCGTATCGCTCATCCATTGTATCGCCGAATTTAGTTCGAGCATCTCTATTCACGCGATAACATCGCGGACAACCATGCCAAAAGCAGCCGTGAAATTGAAGAACGTGATGGACCCCCGCATCCTCGTTGTATCCGTCGACAGCCCGTAGACCGGTCGGAAGGCGATACTCTCTCGTTAGTCCAGCATGATCGATAAAGCAGTTGCGCTCACGCTCGAGCCATACGAGCCATACGACGGCCTTGCGCGACTGCTTATCGCCCCAGCGATACCCCCCTGGTGGTAATACCGCAATGCGATCTTTCTGTAGAAAATTCTCTCGAAATACTCTCATACATGCAGATGCTATCGTGCATGTTTCTGTAAAGGGGCACACGCTCCCGCAACGTATAAGTAACTCTCGAAAAGCTAAACACGCTTGTCTCAAAACCGTAACATCTGTACGACAATATTGCACAAATTGCGTCGCAAAACCAAATTTATAATCGACGCGACTCGATTCTTCCTCATACAATTTTCAATATCGCTCGCGATCCGCTGAGAACATGGTATCGGGTAAGTAAAAATGCATAGCCGGCAGAGGACCTGAGTAATTCTGATATTCCGGTGTGTTGAATAAATAGGGAAATGTACCTTTTGCCACCTCATCAGTGAAACCAAAGACCTTAGGTAAAGTGCTAAGAGCCATGGGTAAATAGTTTAGACTATCGAGAAAAACCACATCGCCAATCTTCATCGAGACAATCATCGTACCATTCATAATCAGAGAGGGCACTGTGTTTTTTGCACTTCGATTTAATACCGTAGAATAAATTGCGCGTCGAAACCTCTCGCATTATGAGCAATACAGATGGTCTTTTTAAATTTTTGCGATAATGCCAATTTCACGAGCTCCCCAACAGGACCATCGATAAACACGAATTCACGTTTACCACAGTCAGCACAATCGGTCTCTATATCTGTGATATCCAGACATGTCATACATACGCATTGTGTAACACATAAATTCGGCTTGTGAATTCGTGTCGATTTATCATCGTGCAATTGCTCGTGTTGTTGCGTCTCAAAATCATAAAATAAAAATCTCGTGGAAGGCTTGTCTTTTTGCTTCTCCTTTTGCGCCTCTGGTTTCTTAAGAGGTGCTATAAAACACGCATGCGTAGTCGGTCGGGTTTGCTTGCATGCAATACAAAATGATATACCACATACATGCATCTTTTTATGTGTGGTTTTAATCATACCCGAGTAGCCTCTACAGATTTTCAATAGTTTACAGACGCTGTACCGTCTATATTTACTAGACGTGATACCCGCGGAACCCTCACCCTTGTGATGAGCGAGGCAAAGAGCACCAAATAACGAACGATTACAGTCTGTGCAATCCTCAGGCTGAGAGTCTCTATTGCCGTTGCAATAAGTGGATTTACATCGAGCACATTTATAGCTAGAGTGATGCTCGAGTACTAGAATATACTTGGAATTACCTTGTGCGCAGAACCCCCGACTACCCAGTGCACCAGCGAGATTTAATTTTGACCGGTAGTGATGAGAACGCTCGTAATCTTATGTATGAAAATGAATGTTTGTCTGTCTGTCTGTCCGGCTATGCAAAGCTACACGCATTGACCGATTTCAGCTAAATTTTTTACCAATATTGTTAAAGACCAAAGGAAAACGACTGTATATATCTCACCCCTGAAAACCACCCCCTTAATCCCCTAAAAAAAAATTCTTAATAAAATCCACACGCCCTCACCGATTACAACAAAACCAAACACAAATATTGTTAAGAGCCTAAGGAAGGTCACTGGATATATCTCACCCCTAACCCGAACCTCTTCATCCCCTAAAAAAAGATTCTTCAAAAATATTCACGCGGATCTAAGACGGGTACGACAAAGGTCGTACTGTATACATATCCCACTTATTGCATTCGCAAATGCAATAACCCCAGAAATAGTTAAAATTGAGTGTTAAGCTCCGCACAAGTGATATCTCATGACTTTACGAATAATAGAATCTAAACCCGAAAAGAATTGGAAATTTAATATTCCATTTACGTAGTATTAGAAAAAGCGCGCGTCAGCAAACGCAAGAACCCTTAAACAGATAAATTAAGTGTCAAGCTCCTCACAAGTGATATCTAATCACTTTACGAATAATGGAGTCATAACCCGAAGAAACTGGAAATTATTCTATTTACGTAGATTTAAAGAAAACGCGTCTTAGCAAACGCGATAACCGACAAACAGATAAATTGAGTGTTAAGCTCCGTAAAGGCGATATCTCATCTCTTTACGAATTATAGAGTCAAAACCCGAAAAAACTGGAAATTATTCCATTTACGTAGATTTAAATAAAAACGCGTATTAGCAAACGCGATAACCGACAAACAGATAAATTGAGTGTTAAGCTCCGTAAAGGCGATATCTCATCTCTTTACGAATTATAGAGTCAGATCCCAAAAATACCGGAAGCAATTCCGCATACGTAGATTTAAGAAAAACTCACGTAGGCGAATATTAAAATCCGTACGAACGTCCTTCCTACCTCTGTCTACACTAACAATCAATCAGATATCTATAAAACAATCAAGTGCCTTCAGCACCATAAAAAAAAGAAAGAAATTACCCAATCAATAAAAAGACAAATGATGAAAGGGTAACAATCCACATGTCCTTCACGGACAAATGCGACGCAACAAAAACCTAAACTGAGGTCTCACAAACAACAACAATAAAGATACTAATGACAACCTAATAGATTGATTGCAAATCCACAAAAACCACAGACACTTCTCATCCCATCCAGCCCAGAGCACGAACTGGTTTCGAGCAAGCTCCACTCTCCAAACGATCTAGGATGATATCGCTCGAAATAAAATTATAAAACTACGCGATTTTACGCCGCCGCCGAACAAACGCGTCTCGTAGCGAAAATTAAGAGTGATATAAAATCGCGAAACGTTTCGCAATTTTGATACACTATTCAGCTTTTGCTATGACGCGCGTCTTATCCGGAGGCGGCGTGAAATCGCGTAGTTTTTTAATTTTGTTTCGAGCGATGTCGTCCGAGATCGTATGGAAGAGGGAGCTTGCTCGAAAACAGTTCGTGCTCTGGGCTGGATGGAGTGAGAAGTGTCTGTGGTTTTATGGATTTGTAATCAATCTATTCGGTTGTTGTTTTTATTGTTGTTGTTTGTGGGACCTCAGTTTAGGTTTTTGTTGCATCGCATTTGTCCGTGTAAGACATGCGGTTTTGATACCCTTTCATCATTGGTCCTTTGACTGGTTGGGTAATTCTTTTTTTTCTTTATGGTGCTGAAGGCACGGAATCGTTTGATGAATCTCTGATTGATTGTTAGTTCCGACAAGGTAGGAAGGATTTTCGTGGGATGATCTCGTCGTTTGTACGATCTTCACGTTCGCTTACAGAGTTTTTCCTGAAATCTACGCATGCGGAATTGCTTCCGGTGTTTCTGGGCTTTTGACTCTATAATTCGTAAAATAATGAGTCACTTTACGGAGCTTAACACTCAATTTATCTGTCAATTGGTTGTCGCGTTTGCTAGAACGCGCTCTCCTTAATTCTACGCAAATGGAATAATTTCCAGTCTCAATTCGGGGTATGATTCTACAATTCGTAAAGTGATTAGATATACACTTGTACGGAGCTTAACACTCACTTTATCTGTTTAAGGGTTGTGGCGTTTTTTGATGACGCACGATTTTCTAAAACTACGTAAATGGAATAATTTCCAGTTTAACTTCGGGTTTTGACTCTACAATTCGTAAAGTGATGAGATATCACTTTTACGGAGCTTAACACTCAAGTTATCTAGAGAGTTTATGCTGTTGTGATTTTAAATTTTGAAATACTAGGATACGGTTGGTCGAATCATGGGCTTCGCGTGTCTCTATTTCCAGTTTTCTTCCGGTAGTGAATTTAATATTCGTGAAGTGATGTGGTATCGCTTTCACGGAGCTCAACACTCAAGTTATCTAGAGAGTTTATGCTGTTGTGATTTTAAATTTTCAAATACTAGGATACGGTTGGTTGAATCATGGGCTTCGCGTGTCTCTATGTGAGGCGTACGGTGTGTGGCCTATCCTTATTTGCTGCCGGCTTAGTCCTCATACGGGGCGTTCCTTGGTACCTTCGTTGGAAGTACTGGTCTGCCTTGTTTTTAATCATTGGACATCTAGCTAGGTGTCATGCTAGGGGGTGTTATTGTTTTGTAGATGCCCGTACGCGTGATCTGCCGTGTAAGGCTACGCCCTTCTGATGGTCGCGCGGCGAGTGTATAGTAGGGACGCGAGTGTAGTGTGAAGGGGGGAGGTGTGTGAATTTACCTACCTATCTCTACTCGTCTTTGTTATTGTTTGGGTCCCCAGCTAAAGCTCGCTGTTCGCAACCGATACCGGGTTCGCAGCTTGACCAACTAGCTCTTCCTGTACCCCGGATACTGGAGCCTTTAGTCGCTCTCAATTAAGCCACCTTATTGCACCTTAGAGGCTTTGCAATTTGGTTTTTTAATTGGTGCAATTGGCCTGGGTATTCGTTCGTCACAGGTGGTAGTTGGTGCTGGCCCTGACGTGGTGCTACCCACGCAGGTACACCCTACGAATCGATTGCGCGTGGTGCAACAAGCCGGGATGCCACTCCCTAAACCTGGAGACACACGTGCTTCTTTACTCTGCAGAAGACATGTAGCCACGGCGCTATACGTAGGGACACGTTAATGCAGAGTGCCCTAACGCTGCGATTGGGGGCGGCCAAGGCGCAATGCAGGGGAGCCCTTTCCTCGCAGTGTATCCTAGATAATTCGTTCACCCAACCGACGGCCAGGACGCAATGCCAGGGAATCGGTTAAGAGAAAGAATACTGTTTCTGACAAGATTTTTCCCAAACTGTTAGTTGTTATCGAGATAGCTGCGTTCGGTCAAACGATGGTCAAGGCGCGATGCAGGGGAATCGTTTGATCGAAAGCCTAATATTTGTGTTACATTCTGAATTTAAAATGAGTTTAGTGTGGCTGTCGGGCAGCGCTTCGTTTTGAAGAACAGATTTTCAACAAGAGCCTCGAGGCTTGTCCGATCGTGGTTTATATAGTTTAGTGGATGGGCCCCGAGAGGGTGTTTTTGGGTATGTCACGTGATGTTTGTCGCTCTTCAATCACTAGGTAAAGGAGGTGCGGGGTGGTGTATTGGTGTACCGTTATTTCTATATTTAGCCGGGCTTTGTCTTCTCTGGGTTCGAACCGCGGTTCTAGCGAGGTTAAATTTGTTGGCCTGTGTTAAATTTTTACCCGCAGGAGGTTCAAACTTTTCCTGAGAGCTTTTTATTGTTTAATGCATGTTTTTACTACTTATTGTCTCGTGTGGTTTTACTGATGATTCGTATGTATTTCCTGGTCTACGTTCTGATTTGATTTTCGCTAGACGTGTTTAATGATTGTGAGTTTGGTGTTTTACCATGTGTTTTCTAGCTGTCTTTCCTGGTTTTTGTGTTATTTTTACTATAGAGTATTTTATCCGGTTAAGGCTTGCCCTAGTCTTGATTTGTTAATTGTTTTTTGTAATATTTAGGTTCGTTTTGTGTCTTTATTTCGTTATTAATGTTTAATCATTGAGTGGGGGTATGTGGTGAGGTTTCATATGGAATCCCCTTGTCGTTCACTCTTGAAAGTTTGTGGAATTTCAAGAGTTCCACAAATTCTTTTGTAATCTCGCCGTATCGTGGCGTTCTCTGCGCATCGTGTAGGTGTGGTGTGGTTGGCTTGAAAGGGTGAAGCGGACTATGTCTTCCTAACTCGGTAAGGCGTTTGTTGTTACGCGTCGTTCCGCCTGCTTCCTAGTGGGGCGGGCGGTACTACGCTGGGGTCCGGTCTGTAGTGTGTGATTTTGCTCTTTTGGCCGGCCCCTCTTCTTACTTGTGCGAGCCTTTTGCGAGCTGTGTTTGTTTTGATAGTGGTTTTTGTGTCTGGGTGGGGCCTGTATAGGACGCCATGCTGATTTAGGGTGGGTACTTGCATTTGACCGTGTGTACCTATTTTTATGTTATGTTGTCCTAGTCTAGCCGGTGTTCGTCTGTTTTGTGTAGGCTGAATGTCTGAGTGGTAGTAAGTTTCTATGATAGTAGCGGCTCGTCGTAATGGCGTTCCGTTACATCGTTCGATGTAACGGAACGCCTTGGCCGCCCCCAATCGCAGCGTTAGGGCACTCTGCATTAAGGTGTCCCTACGCATAGCGCCGTGGCTACATGTCTTCTGCAGAGTGAAGAAGCACGTGTGTCTCCAGGTTTAGGGAGTGGCATCCCGGCTTGTTGCACCACGCGCAATCGATTCGTAGGGTGTACCTGCGTGGGTGGCACCACGTCAGGGCCAGCACCAACTACCACCTGTGATGAACGAATACCCAGGCCATTTGCATCAATTAAAAAACCAAATTGCAAAGCCTCTAAGGCGCAATAAGGTGGCTTAATTGAGAGCGACTAAAGGCTCCAGTATCCGGGGTACAGGAAAAGCTAGCTGGTCAAGCTGAGAACCCGGTGTCGGTTGCGAACAGCGAGCTATAGCTCGGGACCCAAACAATAACAAAGCCGAGTAGAGATAGGTAGGTAAATTCACACACCTCCCCCATTCACACTACACGTGCGTCCCTACTATACACTCGCCGCGCGACCATCAGAAGGGCGTAGCCTTAAACGGCAGATCACGCGTACGGGCATCTACAAAACAATAACACCCCCTAGCATGACACCTAGCTAGATGTCCAATGATTAAAAACAATGCAGACCAGTACTTCTTACGAAGGTGCCAAGGAACGCCCCGTATGAGGACTAAGCCGGCAGCAAATAAGGATAGGCCACACACCGTACGCCTCACATAGAGACACGCGAAGCCCATGATTCGACCAACCGTATCCTAGTATTTAAAAATTTTAAATCACCACAGCATAAACACTCTAAATAACTTGAGTGTTGAGCTCCGTGAAAGCGATACCACATCACTTCACGAATATTAAATTCACTACCGGAAGAAAACTGGAAATTATTCCATGTACGTAGAATTAAGGAGAGCGCGTTTTAGCAAACGCGACAACCAATTAACAGATAAATTGAGTGTTAAGCTCCGTAAAGTGATATCTCATTATTTTACGAATTACAGAGTCAAAAGCCCAGAAACACCGGAAGCAATTCCGCATGCGTAGATTTTAGAAAAAACTCTGTAAGCGAACGTGAAGATCGTACAAACGACGAGATCATCCCACGAACATCCTTCCTACCTTGTCTGAACTAACAATCAATCAGAGATTCATCAAACGATTCCGTGCCTTCAGCACCATAAAGAAAAGAAAGAATTACCCAACCAGTCAAAGGACCAATGATGAAAGGGTAACAAAACCGCATTTCTTACACGGACAAATGCGATGCAACAAAAACCTAAACTGAGGTCCCACAAACAACAACAATAAAAACAACAACCGAATAGATTCATTACAAATCCATAAAACCACAGACACTTCTCACTCCATCCAGCCCAGAGCACGAACTGTTTTCGAGCAAGCTCCCTCTTCCATACGATCTCGGACGACATCGCTCGAAACAAAATTAAAATACTACGCAATTTCACGCCGCCCCCGGATAAGACGCGCGTCATAGCAAAAGCTGAATAGTGTATCAAAATCGCGAAACGTTTCAATACATTATACAGATACACATACTACGCACGGCGCTTGCGAGCAGCGATAACGGAGAGAGATAACGACACATTACGCAAAATTTATACAACGATATTTACTATGCAATGCAAAATTATGTTAGTATGAATGCGTCGCTTAGTATATGCGACGGAGAGAGTAGGAACGATATTATCTCTCTTTTCCCCTCTGCTGGACAGAGCGCTTCACTTTTCGGGACAGAGCTGAGAATGCTCGTTGATTATTCGCGTTAACCCGTCACTCGTCTCGATAAACTAAATTGATAAATTACCCCGCGGAGGAAGGGATTTTGGGTGGAAGGAAAATGGTAGGTTACTTTCACTTGGGAAAAAATTTATGGAAATACCAGATAAAATAATTTAGAAAAAAATTCGTTGGTACTTACGTTTGGTTTACTGGTGAAGTTATTTCGCCGGTAACCGATGCGTTGAAAGGAAAATTAATGGCAACCGTTTGTTAAAATAAAAATAATCGTTACACTTGATGATTCGTGAAGCTGTTAGAATTTGTTCAAATAGCCGAATAAGTGATACACGTACGTTCCCTATTACCGTGCGCGAGCGATCGTTATTTTTCGACACAATACTCTTAACGCGATACTTATGGTTCGATAAAACAGTAAAACGAAATAAACAGTGTGGACTTGTACAAAAACGGCAGAAAACAATTGAATTCAATGTCTTCTAAACTTTAGATAAACTCCGTATGATCAAAACTGAGAAAAAGTAAATTCGAACTGAATTTAGACTGTTCGACCGTTTTTATTTTCAGTACTTACTCTGGACTTTGGCTGGCTCTACAGGGTGGGGTCCTCCGCGGTAATTATCGCCAACTGGCTGTCTACTGACTGCCCGGCGACTGACTGCACTATGAACTATCAACTATCGAGTATCAACTGCCTTTTTTGGGGCATTTTCCCGTCCTTATATAGGTCCTGGAGGGCTTAGCTTTCTATGCGGCGGATTCTTGGAATTACAATAGAACTCAAACTTTGGACTTTATCGACGATCCATTATTTTCTTCTAGCTGTGACGTCGTCGTCGTTCGATATTTTTCCTGAGTTGCATGCGAGGCGGTACCACATGTCGCGAAGTAGTTGAAGGATTATCCCTTGCTTCGGTGGCACGCGTCGAGATAGAGAGAGAGAAAGAGAGAGAGAGAGAGAGAGATTGATTTGATTGATTGATGTTTATTAGCTTTCTCAGCTATTTTATACACAGTGTTACATATTTTTCTTACATCTACATACATCTTACTTTACTGTTGACACAACATACTCCCTTAACATTCGTTTAAACTGTTCTACTTTTTCGCAACCTTTCAGTTCAGTTGGCAATGCATTATATATTTTGACTCCTTCATAGTACATACTCATTTGCGCACTTCTCGTTCTTCTAAATTGTATTACTATATTTTCCGCTTGCCTTGTTTCCCTACCACTCTTCGTTCCTACTATTTGTAGCCGATTTTTAAATTCTTTTGGCAGTAGATTCTTCACGGCTTTAAAGATAAATGTACAAACGTTATAGTACAATCTTTGCCTTATGGACATAAATTGTACCACGCTCAGCATATCTTCTACTTTCGTATAGCGGTTGCATTGTAATATAACCCTCATTGCTCTGTTCTGCGCGATCTGCAGTTTCTTCAACTCTGTTTCACCCATAGCTACTAACAGTGTTGCACAATACTCAAAGTGAGGTGCTATGATTGCTTTATATATCACACATCGCGTATACGCAGATACATAATTCCCCATTCTGTTTAGAAAGCTCGTTTTTTCCCTATTTTTTTAACATATACTCACAGTGGTCTTTGAATCGTAGCTTGTCATCAATAATGATACCCAAATATTTTATTGACTCTACTTTCTCAAGTTTCGTTCCATCCAAACACTTCAATACAATATTCCTACTCACGACTTTCCTTACACTGCTGACAATCATATATTTTGTTTTCTCTACATTCATTTTTAATTTATTTCTTTTCATCCACTTTTCTACTATACTCAATAACATGTTCATCTTTCTCTCCACTTTCGCGCTGCTTTTTCCAGGTACATATATCACTGTGTCATCAAAAAAATTTTTATTGCACATTCCTCTGGACACAAATTAACTATATCATTGATATATATAATAAACAGCACCAGCCCTAGTACTGACCCCTGCGGTACCCCATATTCGTTGGGAATAACTTCAGACCATTTATCATTGAATCGAACTTGCTGTGTTCTATTTCTTAAGTACGTTCTGAACCACTCTAATACCCTGTCTCTAATTCCATATTGGTATAATTTGTCTAATAATATATCCCTGTCGATTGTCTCAAACGCTCTTTTTAAATCCATGAATATTACTCCTACCATTTTTCCTTCACTAATGTACACTTTCCATTCATCTACAACAGTTTGAATCGCCGTTTCACACGAATATTGCTTTCTAAATCCTGACTGATGCTCCGTTATGATGTCATTGGTTTCTAAATATTTTTCAATTTGATTTTTTACTACTATTTCGAGCACCATTTCGTATAATGGCAACATATTAATTGTTCTGTAATGACTTGCTTTTATGGCTTTGTTTATTTTTGGGATCGGTATAATTGTAGAAGTTTTCCGGCTGTCCGGGCAACATCCCTCCCGTAGGGATCCATTTATTATTTCCACAAATTCCTCTTTTATTGCACTGAATGCCATTTTTAGTATATCACTTGATATTCCTTCTTCCGTTCCCTTCTTTTTCGGGAGTCCCATCACTATCTTCTCCAGATCCTTTATTTCAATATGATTAAAGTTTTCCATTATACTTTTATTGTTCATCCTTATCCCTGTTATAATTCTTCTTCGGTTTGGACTTCCAGACGTATCCCTTTGTATTGAATTAACTATATTCTTTACACTTTGCACATAGAACACATTAAATTTATCAGCTATACTACCTCCCATCATGTCTTTCAATATCTCAAAATCTATATTCTCTACTTCTCTAGTACCCATTGATTCTCCTGTAATTACTTCTTTTAACGTTTTCCACATTTTTGTCGAATCCTTCTTATTATCGTCTATCATCTTTTCATAATATTCCTTCTTCTTTTCTCTTATTAATTTAACTACCGCATTCCTTTCTACTTTAAATTGCTGCCAATGCTTCTCCAAACCAGTAGTAATTGCTACTCCGTATGCCTTATCTCTTCTTCTTGCAGCTACTATTATGTCTTCTGAATACCATTTTTTTCCTTCCCATACGCTTGGAATCTTCACTATTTTTCTGGGTGCGAACCTATCTAGAGCACCCACTATGTTATCAACGAGCATCCTTGCTCTTTGGCTTACTTCTACCTCTTGAACTTGTCTTGTGGTAATGCTTAACATCCGTGTAAATTCCTTCACATCAATTTTACTATAGTTTCTTGTTTTATATTCTCTATACTCATTCCTTTCCTTCCTGTTACCTAATATGACTTTTATCCATGCATGATCCGTTATCTTTGGCTCATGTTCCACCTGCACTTGTGCACACCTATTAGCAAATAATAAATCGATAGTAGTTCGACTGTCTTGCGTTATTCTTGTTGGTTTATTAACGTATTGCTTCATTCCTAGACTCAGCATTCCTGTTATCAACCTCTTTTTGCAGAACGTTTCTACCGTGACATCTATATTAAAATCACCTATTATCAAACAGTCTCCTTTTATTGTTAGTTCCTCAGTTATGTTTTCTATGTGTCGTATAAATTCAGCATCCAACGCACTTGGCGAATGATACACAATTACTATCACTCCTTTATAATGTTCGTCCTTGACCTCTATTCCAGCACACCAGCAGTTTGATTCTATGTTATTTATTGGTATCATATCATATTTAATATCATTTCTTATGTATAAGATTGCACCACCTGTATTTCTATTCTCCGCATCACATCTGACTGCATTATAGCCCGGCATATACACTTCTCTGTCACCAATTTCAGCTGTCACTCTGGTCTCTGATAACGCTATGAATGCGGGTTTCATTTTATCCACTATTTGGTATCGTATTTCATCCTTATGTGCTATCAGACTTTGTGCATTTGTATACCATAGCATTTCCTCCTTCAGTAATTGCTAATCGTCCCATCCTGCTCTCCTCTTCTCTTCTTGGATTGCTCTTTTGTACGTTGGGCATTCCCGATCTAATGCATCATGTTCCATGTTTATCTCTAAGTTGTATGCTTGGTTTTTAAACATGCAGTTTATGCACTTGTTTTTCGTCGCTGTACATTTACTCGTTTCGTGATTTCCCGCACATTTATGGCATGTTTCCTCTCTTGTGCAGTTCTTGGCTATATAATAGTAGCCCCAACATTTGTAGCGTCGCTTCACATTGACGTGGTTGTAAACCGGACATTTTCTCCATCCTACGCTGATCTTACCTTTGTTCAGTATCTCTTGATGGGTTCCTTCATCCACTATCATTATTACTGATCCTTCGTGTCTCTCTTCTTTGTTTATTCTTTTGACAATTTTCATCTCCCTTCCTTCCTTTACTTCCATTGCATTCTGTTTCTTTATTGTTTCAACCAGCTCATCATCCGCCAGCTCTAGTTCGTCCACTTCCATGTTAACGATCTTAATTTTTGGTTTTTGTTGCTTTGTTTCCATAACTTTAAATCCCTCGCCCATTTTCTCTTGTACTATGGTCTTTAGCTTTTGTATTTCTTCAGTCGTTTCACAGCCCAAAATCACAGTTCCATTACTGCCTTTCTTAAACCTTGTTACTCCCACAGCCATGTTTTTTATGTCTATCTTTTCTTTGATCTTCTTTTTCGTGGCCTCACTTTCTTGTTGTTCGTTAGGCTTAATAACTATAACCGTCTCCTTTTTCTTTTCTTTGACTACTCCACTATAGGTTCTTTTTACTTCCCTTGTTGTACCTAGAACTCCTCCTTGTATCATCTTTTTTATTTCTTCCATTTCGATCTTCATGCCCTTCAATTCTTCTTGTACGATTTCCTTAAATATCACCCTAACTTCATTCTTGCATGCGACTTCGTCCTTTATTTCTTTCACATTTTTCACCAACCAGTCTATTTTTCCTTCGATATTTGCCGTCATGCTAATACCTCTGCTTCCAGTAAATGATCCAGTCGAACCCGATCGATCTCTGCTGTTACCTGCACCAGGTGTCAACGTCTTTTGGCTTTCGTCAACTACGAATTTATCGAATGGACCATTACATGGCACTAAATCTCTGTTTTTATCATACACCTTATGTTTACACACACATCCCGGATGATAAAACAGTTTCGGGCACGTCTTGCATCGCACTACCTGACTTTTTATAGCTTTTTTGCACGCTGAACAACGATATTCATCGTACTCAGTCGTGCTATCCATTTCGTCCGTGTTCGCACAAATGCCGTGGTATGCGCTATTGTCGTGTCACCGTGGCAGCGCGAATCGTCGCTGTCACCACTTTCACACGAACTTTAATATCTAAAATTGTTCACAATACCACGATCTCGATAGCTATCAGAATCATCTATCGTTCTAAATGCTCATTACACAAAACCGCACATTTCGTAATAGTCTTATCCTTATTATAGACTTATATTTCACAAAAAATTGGCTCAAAGACGGAGCACATTTGACACACGTCTCAACGTCTCTAGACAGAGAGAGAGAGAGAGAGAGAGAGAGAGAGAGAGAGAGAGAGAGAGAGAGAGAGAGAGAGAGAGAGAGAGAGAGAGAGAGAGAGAGAGAGAGAGAGAGAGAGAGAGAGAGAGAGAGAGAGAGAGAGAGAGAGAGAGAGAGAGAGAGAGAGAGAGAGAGAGAGCGAAAAGCGCCTTGGTCACGCAGCGAGGTGTGGAGGGTTTCCGGCCACGCTGCGCTGTACATCCGAGTCGCTTCCGCCGTCCCTTTTATGACTAATACCGAATGAAGTTCTTGGATAATGTTAAACTTATTTTAATTCTTAATAACGTGTAACGTAAATGAGCATATATAACTACTATAGTAACAAACTGTCTATGGTTTTTATATCCTCTCACGATCCTAACTGTTTAGTTAAAACAATGTATTGGCTTTTCGATGTTCGTTAATGTTTAATTTTCATATTTGCAATTATTTCTTATATCCTTTTAAGTAAGCATTTCTTTTCTGAATTCCTATCATAATTTTGGATTAAAATTGTTCATCAGTCCAAATGATTATATATCAAATCGCTGCTTAAATTCACACTGGGTCGCAAAGTATATGTTCTATAAACATGTATTGTTGCGAGGGAACACTCCTCGTCTTATGGTGTTAACACAGAGAGAGACGGGAAAGACGGCATCGGCTCGGGTGCGACCTCAGAGCGTTGAGCGGCCTGCTCCTACGCCAACAACCGCTACCGTAGCTTCGAGTCGTCTTTGCCATCTATCCGATGACTAATATGAATCGTCTTTTCTTATTCTATCCTATTTTAACTCTGATTATCTGTATGATATTATTTCTTAGCTCTTATATCGAACTTCCGTTTAGATGGTTTATTCCTTTTAAATCATTGATTTACTTATTAAATATATATATTCCATAGTTTAAGTATTTACTTCATAGAAAGTCCAAATCTTTGCTACGATTGTGTTTAAATTTTTATTTAAACGTTCAGAAATTCTGAAGAAATGCCTTTTGGGCTTTTGGTGTTCTGTAGTCAAATACAAATTCCAATTTTCTATCAATACCATTAGTAAGGCATATGTCTTCATGTTATATTTTCGTTTATTGCATCATTCGTCGTAGCGTATAGGGACTTCTAAAGCAACGAAAGCGTTGCCACGATAGTTAGTCTATCTTCGGGTAATATTCTTGTTTATTGCATCATTCGTTGTAGCATATAGGGACTTCTAAAGCAACGAAAACGTTGCCACGACAGTTAGTGTATCTTCGTGAGCCAGATATAGTACATAACAGGGGGAAAGAAGCGACCACCCGACAGCCACCAATAGAACACGCGGACACGAATCAATTAAAGATTTCGATGACACGCGCCGCCAATGATATCCACCGGCCGTAGAGGGAAAACTCTTGATACGAGATTCAGGTCCCTCTACGCTGACCGTTTAGAGTGGGGCAGTGGCCTACCAACTCTTGGATTCTCGTTGTCAGGTACAGTGTTGAACCTGGCCGTCCATTCCTGGCGCGCACCATGTGTTCCCACTGCCCTGTCTCGGTGTAGCTGCAGGCTTCACCCCTCCCGCCGTCATTATACCTCTATAATCTCTGGTAGCTATAGGACTCGACAACGATGCAGGTTTATGATCTTCTTTAAAAGAAAGATAGATATTGGAGCATGGTTACGTCAGGACGTAACACAATCAAAGATCAGAATATCCCAAAATCCGAAGTTACATCAAGGAACGGATCTTTCCGGATACGGGCCACTCAAAACAACATCACCGTCCCGACATCGTCATTTCCGTGGACCAATCGTTTTATTGGAGTGAAACCCGAAATCTCTAGAATCAACCCCAGGGAGGAAAGGGCCACCTGTACTCACGACAAAAGGGAGTAGAGCTGAGTAATTTTGACTTATCGTATCGATCGATATTTTCTGTTTATTACTAAGTTAATAATTTCCTTGTCAATTTGATTTCGAAGAAAGTGAAAGAATGAGTGAATAATGGTATGAATATGAATGTATGACTAGGGACTAATCCAAACATTGAATATATTAATGGAAACGACGGGATATACTCATTTTTAACTGACGGAGGTATCTCAAAAATGCCATAGTCTGTCACAACGGACGATCTCGCTTCGTTCTGTCAATAACGATGCGGGTGCCACTTTTGCTTATTTTAGTTCGCGAATACGTTGCAACGCTTTACGTGAACTTTCGATAATACCCGATGGGGTGTCTGCATAATCGGCTTCTCCTCCGAATTCTGGAAATACTCCATCATCAACATAGCGCGTAAACCACATAGAAATTCAATCACAGCGCTGACGATTTAACTTCATTTAACACCCAGTGAGATGAAAATAATATAAATCGTCGAATTACGCTTTTAACATTTTTATCGTTGACATTTGTTCTGTTTTTAATTTAAGACTCAACTTAAATAGAAGGTTGATTTTTCAAAAAGTTTACGAAGGTTTAAAGGTTAATCAAGTCCTTCAGCTTTTATTCTTCAACCTTTACACAATTTTATGACCTCTTTATAGACATAAGAGTGGAGAGAGGTCTGTTAATATGTTAATTAAATTGACTCCAATGGGTTTTGGTACTTGTGTCGGATGACAATTTCGTTCAATGAAAGAAAGAAGTAACAAATTCAAATATAAATGACATATCTCCACGATTCTATTCCATTCTACGGTAAGTTTTATAAACGGTAAGTTTTATAAATAAAAAGCTTATAAATGGAATGGCGAAACACATGGGATGTGCTGGTCAAATGGACAGGTAAAACTACCATTGATCAATCCACCAGCTGAACCAATTCACACTTTGATGGCTGGAAAGACAAAAGATTCAAAACACTTTCTGCAAAACATCAGAAAGTATAACTCATGCTTCCAAAGGACTTCTTTCGGAGCAACAAAAGGAATAATTAAGCTTGGATTCATGCCTACATTCAAAGTACGGGGACAAATCTACCATCGCTCAGGGTCGCCGCTCCCAGGACCAAATGAAGAGCCGAAATACCTGCAGATTTTTTTCATGGGAGACCAACATGCAGAAGCCCGTCAGCGTTGCTCCAATATTCCAACCGTCAAACCACATAGCGTTCTGGCTCTGCAACAATTTCTACATCAACACTATGCCTACGTAAATTTGTTCAAGACTGCGCTGGAGCGAATGCCAACAGATGATTACCAAATAATTATCAGAGCAGATAAGACTCCATTACGTGATCATCCACGGAGATTCAATGCACCAACAATTGATGAGGTTGCGATTTTAATTGTGGGGAATGAATTTGAAAGTCGCGATATAGTTCTACAGAAAAAAATAACAGAATCCAGAAAGTAGCGGAGACTCATCGATCTTACGATGCTCTGCAATATCCAATCATCTTTGGCAAGGCAATTATGGCTATAGTTTTGGAATTCCTAAGATTAACCGAATCACAGGTGACCCGCTACCAGGAAAAAAAGTATCTGCCATGAACTTTTATGCTTTCAGAGTGATAAGAAGAGTAGGGGATGAAAACCACATATTAAAAACCCAACAGCTCTTCCATCAGTTTACTGTGGATATGTAGGTCAAAATCGAAAGTGAGCGGTTGCTCTACATTCGACTAAACCAACAGAAACTGAGAGTAGATGAGTACATTCACCTTAGAGATGCCATGGCCAATGACGTGAATCCATATGAAATGGGGCGAATGGTGATATTACCAGCAACCTTCACTGGAAGTCCAAGACACATGCATGAATACACCCAGGATACAATGGTTTATGTCAGGAATTATGGCCGCCCTGACCTTTTCATCACCTGTACATGCAATCCACTTTGGTCAGAAATACAAGAGGCTATTCTATCTAGTCAAAAAGCTACGGATCGGCACGACCTGATTGCTAGAGTGTTCAAGAGGAAATTAACCAAATTAATGGACGTCATGAAGAATGGTCACATTTTTGGAGAAACGAAGTGCTATATGTATTCAATCGAATGGCAAAAACGAGGTCTTTCTCATGCCCACATCTTCATCTGGCTGCGAGCACAAATACGACCAACTGATATCGACAAGGTTATCTCAGCCGAATTCCCTGATCCAGATCTAGATCCATTGTTGTTTCAGATCATCACCAAAAACATGACACACGGGCCCTGCGGAGCACTTAACATGAACGCTCCTTGCATGCTAAATGGAAAATGCTGCCAGAAATATCCACGCAAAATGCTGCAAGAAACACAGACTGGGCGAGATGGCTATCCCCTATACCGAAGACGAAAGCTTGGAGATGGAGGATTTACAACTAATTTGAAAATACGTCAAACGGATGTTGACGTTGACAATAGCTGGGTAGTTCCGTATTCTCCAATGTTGTCAAAAATGTTTCAAGCGCATATTAATGTAGAGTCCTGCCAGTCTGTAAAAGCCATTAAGTATATTTGCAAGTACGTCAACAAAGGAAGTGATCAAGCAATTTTTGGATTGGGACAACAATCGAAGGACGAGATTTCTACGTTTCAATTGGGAAGATATATTTGCAGCAACGAAGCCTTTTGGCGAATCTTCAGTGTCCAAATTCACGAACGCCACCCATCAGTTCAACATCTGAGCGTACACCTTGAAAATGGCCAGAGGGTATTTTACAATCCAGACAACCTCCAAGCAAACAACTTGCAACAGCCACCAAAGACAACACTGACCGAATTCTTTGAACTATGTAAGACCGACGTATTTGCCAAAACACTTTTCTACTGTGATCTTCCGCGATTCTACACATGGAATGCACTCAACAAAAAATGGCAGCGACGCAAACAAGGATCTGATGTTGCAGAACATCCTAGTATTAAAGCATCAGAAACACTTGGCCGTGTATATATAATTCATCCCTCAAGCGGCCAATGCTTCTTTCTGCGTATGTTGCTTCACATCATCAAAGGTCCAACATCATTTGACGATTTGAAAACATTCAATGGTCAAGTTTGCGCAACCTTTCAAGAAGCATGCCAACAGCTTCTAGAGAATTGCTGGAAAACGATGACCACTGGGACTTGGCAATGCCCGAAGTAAAAATTACTCAATCTGCCACGCGCCTCAGACATCTTTTTGGCATCATGTTATCTACACTATCTGTGTCAAATCCACTTCAATTGTGGGAAAAATACAAAGATGATCTCAGCGAAGACATTCTTATGAGAGTCAGACGGAAAAATCCAAGCATAGAAATAGACTTATCACCAAATATTTACAATGAAGCTCTCATTCATCTAGAAGATCTTTGTTTGTCAATGGCTGGGAAAAATCTGAGACAGTGCTTTCTGCATCTGTCACTGCAGCGGAATAGCACAAACAATCTTGCTTTAGAAATGTTGCGAGAAAGAAATTACGATGTTAATGAATTACACTCATATATTGCAGCGAAAGAACAACTCCTTATTCCGAACCAAAGACAAGTCTACAATAAAATTCAGCAAATGATAAACAAAGGGAATGGCGGCATCTGCTTCCTCGATTCTCCCGGTGGTACTGGAAAAACGTTTGTTATTAATTTACTCTTAGCGAAGGTGAGACAACAAAAGAAAATTACGGTAGCAGTGGCCTTTTCAGGCATAGCCGCAACACTGCTAAATGGTGGTCGGACGGCACATGCTACATTCAAATTGCCACTGGACTTGAACCACAACGAATATCCAGTTTGCAACATTGCGAAGGGAACTGGCCCAGCAAAAGTGTTGCAAGAGTGCAGTATCATAGTGTGGGATGAGTGTTCAATATCTCACAAGCGGGCCCTACAAGCGGTCGACATGGCACTTAAAGATCTGCGAGAAAATCAGCAGCTCATGGGAAGCGTAGTTGTTGTGTTGGCAGGAGACTTTCGCCAGACTCTGCCAGTTGTTCCGCGTTCAACACCAGCTGATGAAATCAATACTTGCCTCAAATCATCAACACTCTGGCACAAAGTTAAAAAATTATCTTTAACTACCAACATGCGGATTGAACTGCAAAATGACTCAACACTTCGGTCATTTTCAAATCAGTTGCTACAACTTGGCAATGGAAGAATTACTGTAGACCAAGACACTGGATTGATTGCATTCCCAACTGGATTTTGCCAATTGTTGAATTCAGTTGAAGAACTTGCAGAAAAAGTCTTCCCAAATATACATCAAAATCACAAGAACCATGAGTGGCTTTGCGAGAGAGCGATTCTGGCGCTATAAAATAACAGTGTCAACAATATCATCGAAGAAATCCAGAACCTTCTTCCAGGAGATTCCAAATCATACAAATCTGTTGACACTGTCACAGACACAGCCCAGGCTGTTCTCTATCCGGCAGAATTTCTGAATTTTAGTTTCTTATAAAACTAGTTTTCTTATAAAAAGTGAAAACAATTTTAATATAATTAATTATATATTTTACGCAATCACTTGCGAGTACACAATATTTTTTGTTGTTCCGCCTGGGGTGTAAATGTACAAATTTTTTGGATTGCCAACACGCGAACAGGCGACGTAAAGCTGTCCGTGTGAAAAACATGGCTCATGGAGGTTGATGCCTGCCACTGCTAACGACTGCCCTTGTGCTTTGTTGATGGTCATGGCAAAAGCTAAACGCACCGGGAACTGTAATCGCTTGAAGCTGAATAGCATTTCTTCAGGAATTATTGGAATACGTGGAATGAAAACGTCTTCTCCTTTGGCATATCCAGTTAGAATTGTTGCTTCAATGATGTTATTGTGTAATTTCTTCACGCAGAGCCTGGTTCCATTGCATAGTCTCAGTGTGTCCAAATTTCTTAATAGCATTATAGGTGATCCAACTTTAAGAGTCAAATTGTGTGGTGGTACACCTGGAATGTCCAAAGAATTCAGAAATTTCGCCGGATAGAGAACAGCCTGGGCTGTGTCTGTGACAGTGTCAACAGATTTGTATGATTTGGAATCTCCTGGAAGAAGGTTCTGGATTTCTTCGATGATATTGTTGACACTGTTATTTTATGGCGCCAGAATCGCTCTCTCGCAAAGCCACTCATGGTTCTTGTGATTTTGTTGTATATTTGGAAAGACTTTTTCTGCAAGTTCTTCAACTGAATGCAACAATTGGCAAAATCCAGTTGGGAATGCAATCAATCCAGTGTCTTGGTCTACAGTAATTCTTCCATTGCCAAGTTGTAGCAACTGATTTGAAAATGACCGAAGTGTTGAGTCATTTTGCAGTTCAACCTGCATGTTGGTAGTTAAAGATAATTTTTTAACTTTGTGCCAGAGTGTTGATGATTTGAGGCAAGCATTGATTTCATCAGCTGGTGTTGAACGCGGAACAATTGGCAGAGTCTGGCGAAAGTCTCCTGCCAACACAACAATTACGTTTCCCATGAGCTGCTGATTTTCTCGCAAATCTTTAAGTGCCATGTCGACCGCTTGTAGGGCCCGCTTGTGAGACATTGTACTCTCATCCTACACTATGATACTGCACTCTTGCAACACTTTTGCTGAACCAGTTCCCTTCGCAATGTTGCAAACTGGATATTCGTTGTGGTTCAAGTCCAGTGGCAATTTGAATGTAGCATGAGCCGTCCGACCACCATTTAGCAGTGTTGCGGCTATGCCTGAAAAGGCCACTGCTACCGCAATTTTCTTTTGTTGTCTCACCTTCGCTAAGAGTAAATTAATAACAAACGTTTTTCCAGTACCACCGGGAGAATCGAGGAAGCAGATGCCGCCATTCCGTTTGTTTATCATTTGCTGAATTTCATTGTAGAACTGTCTTTGGTTCGGAATAAAGAGTTGTTCTTTCGCTGCAATATATGAGTGTAATTCATTAACATCGTAATTTCTTTCCCGCAACATTTCTAAAGCAAGATTGATTGTGCTATTCCGCTGCGATGACAGATGCAGAAAGCACTGTCTCAGATTTTTCCCAGCCATTGACAAACAAAGATCTTCTAGATGATTGAGAGCTTCATTGTAAATATTTGGTGATGAGTCTATTTCTATGCTTGGATTTTTTCCGTCTGACTCTCATAAGAATGTCTTCGCTGAGATCATCTTTGTATTTTTCTCACAATTGAAGTGGATTTGACACAGATAGTGTAGATAACATGATGCCAAAAAGATGTCTGAGGCGCGTGGCAGATTGAGTAATTTTTACTTCGGTCATTGCCAAGTCCCAGTGGTCATCGTTTTCCAGCAATCCTCTAGAAGCTGTTGGCATGCTTCTTGAAAGGTTGCGCAAACTTGACCATTAAATGTTTTCAAATCGTCAAGTGATGTTGGACCTTTGATGATGTGAATCAACATACGCAGAAAGAAACATTGGCCGCTTGAGGGATGAATTATATATACACGGCCAAGTGTTTCTGATGCTTTAATACCAGGATGTTCTGCAACATCAGATCCTTGTTTGCGTCGCTGCCATTTTTTGTTGAGTGCACTCCATGTGTAGAATCGCGGAAGATCACAGTAGAAAAGTGTTTTGGCAAATACGTCGGTCTTACATAGTTCAAAGAATTCGGTCAGTGTTGTCTTTGGTGGCTGTTGCAAGTTGTTTGCTTGGAGATTGTCTGGATTGTAAAATACCCTCTGGCCATTTTCAAGGTGTACGCTCAGATGTTGAACCGATGGGTGGCGTTCGTGAATTTGGATACTGAAGATTCGCTAAAAGGTTTCGTTGCTGCAAATATATCTTCTCAATTGAAACGTAGAAATCTCGTCCTTCGATTGTTGTCCCAATCCAAAAATTGCTTGATCACTTCTTTTGTTGACGTACTTGCAAATATACTTAATGTCTTTTACAGACTGGCAGGACTCTACATTAATGTGCGCTTGAAACATTTTTGAAAACATTGAAGAATACGGAACTACCCAGCTATTGTCAACGTCAACATCCGTTTGACGTATTTTCAAATTAGTCGTAAATCCTCCATCTCCGAGCTTTCGTCTTCGGTATAGAGGATAGCCATCTCACCCAGTCTGTGTTTCTTGCAGCATTTTGCGTGGATATTTCTGGCAACATTTTCCATTTACCATGCAAGGAGCGTTCATGTTAAGTGCTCCGCAGGGCCCGTGTATCATATTTTTGGTGATGATCTGAAACAACAATGGATCTAGATCCGGATCAGGCAATTCGGCTGAGATAACCTTGTCGATATCAGTTGGTCATATTTTTTCTCGCAGCCAGATGAGGATGTGGGCATGCGGAACACCTCGTTTTTGCCATTCGATTGAATACATATTGCACTTCGTTTCTCTAAAAATGTGACCATTCTTAACGACGTCCATTAATTTGGTTAATTTCCTCTTGAACACTCTAGCAATCAGGTCGTGCCGATCCGTAGCTTTTTGACCAGGTAGAAGAGCCTCTTGTATTTCTGACCAAAGTGGATTGCATGTACAGGTGATGAAAAGGTCAGGGCGGCCATAATTTCTGACATAAACCATTGCATCCTGGGTGTATTCATGCATGTGTCTTGGACTTCCAGTGAAGGTTGCTGGTAATATCACCATTCGCCCCATTTTATTTGGATTCACGTCATTGGCCATGGCATCTCTAAGGTGAATGTAGTCATCTACTCTCAGTTTCTGTTGGTTTAGTCGAATGTAGAGCAACCGCTCACTTTCGATTTTGACGTACATGTCCACAATAAACTGATGGAAGAGCTGTTGGGTTTTTAATATGTGGTTTTCATCCCCTACTCTTCTCATCACTCTGAAAGCATAAAAGTTCATGGCAGATACTTTTTTTCATGGTAGCGGGTCACCTGTGATTGGGTCAATCTTAGGAATTCCAAAACTATAGCCATCATTGCCTTGCCAAAAGATGATTGGATATTGCAGAGCATCGTAAGATCGATGAGTCTCCGCTACTTTCTGGATTCTGTTATTTTTTTCTGTAGAACTATATCGCGACTTTCAAATTCATTTCCCACAATTAAAATAACAACCTCATCAATTGTTGGTGCATTGAATCTCCGTGGATGATCACGTAATGGAGTCGTATCTGCTCTGATAATTATTGGGTAATCATCTGTTGGCATTCGCTCCAGCGCAGTCCTGAACAAATTTACGTAGGTTTAGTGTTCATGTAGAAATTGTTGCAGAGCCAGAACGATATGTGGTTTGACGGTTGGAATATTGGAGCAACGCTGACGGGCTTCTGCATGTTAGTCTCCCATGAAAAAAATCTGCAGGAATTTCGGCTCTTTATTTGGTCCTGGGAGCAGTGACCCTGAGCGATGGTAGATTTGTCCCTGTACTTTGAATGTAGGCATGAATCCAGGCTTAATTATTTCTTTTGTTGCTTCGAAAGAAGTCGTTTGGAAGCATGAGTTATACTTTCTGATGTTTTGCAGAAAGTGTTTTGAATCTTTTGTCTTTCCAGCCATCAAAGTGTGAATTGGTTCAGCTGGTGGATTGATCAAGGGTAGTTTTACCTTTCCATTTGAGCAGCACATCCCAGGTGTTTCGCCATTCCATTTATAAGCTTTGCAATGGACACAGATCTTCTCCATTTTTTTAATGAAAACAGTTAGATATTCGTGATAATTGATTGCAGCATTGTATGCAAATGCTGCCTTTTTCAGATTTTAAAAATCCCGATGTCTAGCAGTGGAAGTTCTAGATCGGACTGCAGCTTGTCTTCCTCGTGTTTGTTCTGCAGTCTCACTTGTCCTGGAAGTAGAGGCTCTGGATCGATCGACAGCTTGCCTTTGTCGAGTCTGCTCTGCAGTCTCACTTACCCTGGAAGTAGAGGCTCGAGACCGATCAGCAGCTTGTCTTTGTTGAGTTTGATCTGGTGTCTCACTTGCTCTCGTGAGTCGCTTTCGTTTCGCTTCTGTATAATTTTTTCCAATTGCTGGTCGTTTTTTGGGAGGCATAATCTTAAATAACAGTAATTAAAAACAGACTAAATGAACAACCTTTATATAAATTTTGAATTATGAAAACTTACCGTAGATCCGAACTGTAGTCCAGTCTAATTATAATATCAGAAGACAATGGAATAGAATCGTGGAGATATGTCACTTATATTCGAATTTGTTACTTCTTTCTTTCATTGAACGAAATCGTCATCCGACACAGGTACCAAATCCCATTGGAGTCAATTTAATTCACAGATTCAATGTGTTATCTCGCCCAGAAAGATCACGACTACCCGAGTATATATAGAGTCACATAACTAAATATATACTTTATAATACGCGACCTCTCTCCACTCTTATGTCTATAAAGAGGTCATAAAATTGTGTAAAGGTTGAAGAATAAAAGCTGAAGGACTTGATTAACCTTTAAGCCTTCGTAAAGTTTTTTAAAATGAACCTTCTATTTAAGTTAAGTCGTAAATTAAAAAGAGAACCAATGTCAACGATAAAAATGTTAAAAGCGTAATTCGACGATTTATATTATTTTCATCTCACTGGGTGTTAAATGAAGTTAAATCGTCAGCGCTGTGATTAAATTTCCATGTGGTTTACGTGCTATGTTGATTATGTAGTATTTCCAGAAGTCGTAGGAGTACAGACGCCGATTATGCAGACACACCATCGGGTATTATCGAAAGTTCACGCAAGGGGTTGCAACGTATTCGCGAACTAAAATAAGCAAAATGGCACCCGCAGCGTTATTGACCGTTATTGAAAGCGAGATCGTCCATTGTGACGGACTATGGCATTGTTGAGATACCTCCGGCAGATGAAAATGAGTATATTCCGTCTGTTCGAGAATTCAGCTGTTGGAGAGGTAGGGGACTGTAAATATTTGTAGATTAAATTAAAACGCAGTACACTGATGTTAATTATAATAGCATTTATTGCTCCACCTGTCAAGTGCAGCAGATACAAATATACAGATAAACAAGTAAAATATAGAAAATAATATAGAAAAAGCGTATAGAGAAGGGAATAGATGAGGCGTTCAGAAAAGAGAAAATAAATGAGGCGTTCGTCTTACCGCACACGATTATACTAATCGTGTGCAATTGCTGAGACTTGCTGTCGCAATCAGGCTGATGCCGGGTCCACGACACGATGAGTCAAATGAGGATGTACCGGTGTGCCGACGTCAATATATTACTGCAGATATGATGGCTGGGTTGTGTAGACTATAGGTCGGCTGAGCTGGTCGTTGAGTCTGATTTTGATGCACTTAATCGTTGAGAGAATGCACGAAACTCGATGACGATGAGAGCTGTACGAGAGCAAAAGCAAGATGGCTGCGTTATACAAAGCAGCCGTTGTCGAACCAAGCCGAAGAGCGCTGGCGCGCAGCGACCTGTTGCTCGGCACGCAGACCTCATGCAGGATTTACAGCTTCTGCGTGGTGCTGCCGCTGAGTGGCAACAGCAAGCAATTGCCCATGCTCGCCTGCAGTGCGCAGTCTCGCTACGCTTGGCAGAACGTTCAAGCATTCTCAAACACCGTCGTTTACATTAAAATATTCAATGTTTGGGTTAGTCCCCAGTCATACATTCATATTCATACCATTATTTACTCATTCTTTCGCTTTCTTCGAAATCAAATTGACAAGGAAATTATTAAGTTAGTAACAAAAAGAAAATATCTATCGATACTATAAGTAAAAATTACTCAGCTCTATTCCCTTTTGTCGTGAGTACAGGTGGCTCTTTCCTCCCTGGGGCTGATTCTAGAGATTTCGGGTTTTACTCCAATAAAACGATTGGTCGACGGAATTGACGATGTCGGGACGGTGATGTTGTTTTGAGTGGCCTGTATCCGGGAAGATCCGTTCCTTGATGTAACTTCGGATTTTGGGATATTCTGTTCTTTGATTGGGGGATTCGCTCTTTGAGTTTTCAATCAATATGTCATGTGAACAACTGATAAATTGAACACGTAATATTTTGACATTTTGACATTTTGATATTCGACAATTGTTTATGCTACAGAAGACCAAATCGGCTGGAGCACCGAATTAAAAAGTGAAACGCTCTGTCCTGTAGACGGGAAAAGAGAGATAATATCGTTCCTACTCTCTCCGTCGCATATACTAAGCGACGCATTCATACTAACATAATTTTGTATTGCATAGTAAATATCGTTGTATAAATTTTGCGTAACGTGTCGTTATCTCTCTCCGTCATCGCTGCTCGCAAGTGCCGTGCGTACTATGTGTATTTGTATAATGTATATTATATACCATATAAAGGGTGGTTAAATTTTAAGGGCCGATGCTGATTTTGAATAAAACACAAATTATTTAGGAAATTATTGTCAATTCTTTTTATTATGTTAATATGGTATGGTTCAATTATGTATGGAACAAAATATCGGCCAAATAGCCGCCGCGACCTCGGCAGCACACCTCCATCTGATGGTCCAAATTTTCGATGACGCTTAGGCATAATTGAGGTTCTATGCCGTTAATGTGCCGAATTATCTCATCCTTTAGCTCTTGAATTGTTGCTGGCTTATCGACGTACACCTTTTCTTTCAAATAACCCCAGAGAAAGAAGTCCAACGGTGTCAAATCACATGATCTTGGCGGCCAATTGACATCGCCACCACGTGAGATAACACGACCATTGAATTTGTCGCGCAAAAGAGCAATTGTTTCGTTAGCTGTGTAGCAAGTGGCACCGTCCTGTTGAAACCACATATCGCCCACATCCATATCTTCCAATTCGGGCCATAAAAAGTTCGTTATCATCTCACGATAGCGAACACCATTCACAGTAACTGCCTGACCGGCCTCATTTTGGAAAAAATACGGCCCGATGATGCCGCCAGCCCATAAACCGCACCAAACAGTCACTCTTTGTAGGTGCATTGGTTTTTCGACAATCACTCTTGGATTATGATTCGCCCAAATGCGGCAATTCTGCTTATTGACGAATCTACTGAGGTGAAAATGTGCCTCATCACTGAAGATGATTTTCTTCGAAAATTGATCATCCACTGTTGCCATTTGCATGAGTTGCCATTTCAATGAGTCAATTGCACCTTATAAGCGTGTAAATGCAAGTCTTTATGCATAATGTTCATCAACGACGAGCGTGAGAGGTGCAATTGTTGGGCACGACGACGAGTTGAGGTGGACGGCTCTTCAGCCACACTATCGCGAACAGCAGCAATATTTTCTGCAGTACGAGCTGTACGAGCATGCACTGGTGTTTTAATATCTCCTACAGACCCGGTTTGCTCAAATTTTTGCACGATTTTTCCGATTGTACGCACATTTGGACGATTAAATTGACCGAAAAAATCACGAAGTGCACGATATGCATTTTGATTTGAACGCCCATTTTCATAATAAGCCTGAATAACTTTAACGCGTTGCTCGATTGTGTATCTTTCCATGGTTCAAATTGAGTTAGTCTGAAATTGAGAAATGCCAAATGAAATGCAGAAAAAAACTTGACGTTTAGGTGTGGTTCACATTCAACATCGGCCCTTACAATTTAACCACCCTTTACATACATTATACACAAAGTAAAGTGCGGCGCTCATTTTGCAAATTATCAAATCGCTCAGCGCTCTTTGTTACGCTCGCTTCAATATAAACTCTCTTCATATGTATGAGAATTTTCGAGTGTATTGAGCTGTTGGTTGAGTGAGATTATCATCAGAAGATAATTTCGAGCTCTGATTATAATTTATAGCTGATTTCTCGGGGATGCCCGAGTGTCACATCATATGAGGAATAACAGCTAAATCGGTGTTTAAAAAAGTTAAAAAAAACCACATTATTTTCAGTGGGGGATAAAGATTGTTTTCATTGGGGGTGGTTTTATGGGGTGAGACATATAGAGTGAGTGAGTTTCTATTTTGTTTCTGAAGTTTTGTTTAAATCCGTTAACGCAGAAAGAGTAACTATTTTTAGGGGATAAAGGCGCGATTTTAAGGGGTGAGCTATATTTATACAGTGACCTTCCATTAGAACTTATCAAAATTTGTGTAAAGTTTGGATGAAATCAGTCAAGGGGTGTGGATTTTTATACTGAATTTTTTTTTAAGGGTTTCAGTGGGTGGATATGTATACAGTACGACCTTTGTCGTACCCGTCTTAGACCCGCTATAATATTTGTGTAAGGTTTGGTTGAAATCAGTTGATTCGCGTGAATATTTTTGAAGAATCTTTTTTTAGGGGATGAAGAGGGTCGGGTTTAGGGGTGAGATATATCCAGTGACCTTCTTTAGGCTCTTAACAATATTTGTGCTTGGTTTGGTTGTAATCGGTGAAGGCGTGTGGATTTTATTAAAAATGTATTTTTAGGGGATGAAGGGGTGGTTTTCAAGGGTGAGATATATACAGTCGCCTTCCTTTGGTCTTCAACAATATTGGTATAAAGTTTGGCTGAAATCAGTCAACGCGTGTAGCTTTGTATAGCCCGAAAGACAGACAGACAAACGTTCATTTTTATATATAAGATTTTTTTAGGAGATTAAGCGGGTGGTTTTCAGGGGTGAGATATCTACAGTTGCCTTCCTTTGGTCTTCAACAATATTGGTATAAAGTTTGGCTGAAATCGCTCAACGCGTGTAGCTTTGTATAGCCGGACAGACAGACAGACAAACAGACAGACAAACATTCATTTTTATATATAAGGTTTTTTTAGAGGGTGAAGAGGGTGGGGTTTAGAGGTGAGATATATCCAGTGACCTTCCTTAGATTCTTAACAATATTTGTGTTTGGTTTGGTTGTAATCGGTGAAGGCGTGTGGATTTTATTAAGAATTTTTTTTAGGGGATTGAGGGGGTGGTTTTCAGGGGTGAGATATATACAGTTGTTTTTCTTTGGTCTTCAACAATATTGGTATAAAGTTTGGCTGAAATCGGTCACCGCGTGTAGCTTTGTATAGTCAGACAGACAGACAGACGAACGTTCATTTTTATATATAAGATTTTTTTAGGGGATTAAGGGGGTGGTTTTCAGAGGTGAGATATCTACAGTCGCCTTCCTTTGGTCTTCAACAATATTGGTATAAAGTTTGGCTGAAATCGGTCAACGCGTGTAGCTTTGTATAGCCGGACAGACAGACAGACAAACATTCATTTTTATATATAAGATGTATTTCATAATTACAGCTCACCCCTTAAAACCGCCCCTTTATCCCTAAAATAGTTTGTTTTTCTGCCTTAACCGATTTAAACAAAACTTCATCTAACGATTCCCTGCGGAGCTGTCACCATCACTGTCCCTGCTATGATCATCTGAATCGGTTCTACCCTCCTCATCGAAATCATAGGTGTCGGATCCCATTTCTTCGTCTTCATACCGTCGAACTATATAAAAATCTTATGAAATAAAGATGTTCGAGAATTCAGTCGATGGAAAAAAGTGGATTGTAAAGAGTTGCAGGTGAATTAATAAGCAGTACACGGATGTTAATTACAGTGGCATTTATTGCTCCACCTGAGAAATGCCGTGGATAAAAATATATAAAAAAAAACAAATAAAATATAGCGAATAATATATTTTTTTAAACACGAAAAATGTAAGAATAAAATGTGTTGAGCTTTTACCACACACGATTATATTAATCGTGTGTAATCGATGAGAAGTTTTATCACGATCGGACCTCGCGGTGAAGCTGACACTGGGTGCGTGACAAGATGAGCCAAATGATGATGTAACGGTGTGCCTACGTCGAGATATTACTGCTGATATGATGGCTGTGTTGTGGAGACTATAGGTCGACTGAGTAGATCGGTGAGTCTGATTTCGATGCACTTAATAATTGTGAGAACGCATGAAACACGGTGTAAACCATGCAAGAGCAAAACGAAGATGGCTGCGTTATAGAAAGCAGCCGTTGTCGAGCCAAGGAGTCGTAGAGCGCTTGCGCGCAGCGACCTGTTGCTCGGCACGCAGACCTAGTGCGAGATTTACAGCTTCTGCGTGGTGCTGCCGCTGAGTGGCAGCAGCAAGCAGTTGCCCATGCTAGTCTGCTGTGCGCAGTCTAGCTACGCGTAGCAGAATGGTCAAGCATTCTCAAATAAAAGGAAATAAAATAAAAGTAATTAACGCTGTATATTACTTACGTCTTTATTGAGTATGGGCTACAGAGCAGGCTCATTCAGCCAACCGCGTCAACGAATAACACGCACCACTGAATCAATAATTATTTGATTATCAAACAATCCAATATTATGCAATCCAAAATTTTAATTCGACATACAGATAAATAAGATCGACAATCGCACATCTAACAGCCAGCAGTTATAAAATAAACTAACGTTTGAAGTCAGAACGGTGCAATGATTGTATATAATTTATCATTCTATAATGTAGAAGAAAGAGCTCGAAAGATGTACACAATATTATAGAGTCAGTATATACTTGCGAGAGCGCAGATCAAAATATCTGAGGTAAACACCACCACATTGACTCTGCGACAGTCCTACAAGGCTACGAGATGCGTATGCGTGCTGGGAGCAGACGGTACAATGCTGTCGACAATAACCGCTTCAGTGGTGTCAGTGTCGTAGCGGCGAAGTAATGAGTTCGAGCGATGACAACAAACTTGCGCGATAGATGATGTGCCGTGGGTTCAAGAGAGAAAGAGCAAATGCGCAGTGTACAAGATCTTGAGATCGGCTCAGCGAAAAATCAGTGTTCCCATGAGAAATCGAAAAATCCATCAAACTTTTCATCGAGTTTCGTCAGTGTACATTTGTTAATCAGTGAATTTCTAATTGTGTTCGATGAAAAGCATATGAGTGCGTACTGACGTCCTGAAACAGAACGCCACACGGGCAGAATCGTGCCAAGAAAGAAGGAGCAAAAAAATCAGACGTTGACGCGTACTCACGGTAAGTGAGAGAGAGAGAGAGAGAGAGAGAGAGAGAGAGAGAGAGAGAGAGAGAGAGAGAGAGAGAGAGAGAGAGAGAGAGAGAGAGAGAGAAGGAGAGAGAGAGAGAAAAGGAGAGAGAGAGAGAGAATGTGAGTTATCACAGTCCTAAAACCGAAGCATCAGGAAAGGTTTGTGATAGAAAGAAGACGGAGCGCACGTCTATGTTTCATTAACACAGTAGATCATAGCATACCTGCCAATGTCGATTAGCAGCACAGTAGCAGAGCTTGGTGATTAAAAAATATTAAACAATTTAAAAATCGTGATTTAAAATCATGTAATATTTATTTTTAATTAAAAAAAATAATGTCTTGCAGAGCGAGCAGCCCCTGCATATGAACCAACACCGAGGGTTCGTTATTCACGTCATGGACAGGGAGAGGAGGATACATATGGTACACTGTACAGATAGATCTAACTTCGGGAAAGAAAAATCACCCGCCATCCTCATCCACAGTTGTCGTCGGTGGTAGCAGATCATCAACGCTGCCAACTTTGTATAATGTGTCGTGGCATATCAGGTAAGACAGTATCGATTATTCTGTACACATTGTTTTTACTGACCAATGCGTTCAATTAAGGGCTTATACGCAGTTATGAGGCAAAAAAAAGACGGTTTTTCAAGAATTTATTCTGAAGAAACTTTTGAATTTATTAATTTGAAATTTTTTGTGGTTATAAAAGCATTCTTCAAGAACGTAAACAAATTTTTTATTTATGAAAATGTTGATTATAGAGGGCGCTGCAGGCGATTTCCGGAATCTCCTCTAAAAAAAGACGATTTACGGTGATCATCGTAACTCAAGATTGCATTATCTGAAATCAAAAAACCAAACAAATTTCGTTAATATATTAGATTATCTACTAATTAATCGTTCGGCTCATCAAAATATTGAATTATCACAAAATGGCGGCTTCTCAAAAAAATGTTTTCGATTTTTTATGTAAAATTTGGCCTTAAATTGTTTATAAAATAGAAAATAAGTATCGGATTGACAAAAGGAACGATTAATTACTAGAAAATGTATCTGAGAAGATTCTGTTAAAATTTTAGACCGATCGAACAAGCTGTTTTTGAGATATCGTGATCACCGACTTGAAAAATGCTGTTTTGAGAAAAACACGTTTAAAGTTTCAAAACCGATTCACACATAGAAAAAAATTTTTTTTTTCAACTTACATGGTGTCGTCTATTCCAGGTCCATATAATAAACCCTCCATTCCCTCAGCAGCCTCCAGCAATTCAATTTGGTGCTGTCTTCGAGCCATCCTTCCCTCTCGTGTCGCTTCGTGCGCTCTGCGCTCGGATAGCGTAACGCGCTCTTCGTCCTCCTTTTGTACATAAGCATGCGCATTGGGCCCCAAAGACAGTCCCATTGCATTCATATGGTACAAAAGTGAAATTGAACCTCCATTTAACATACCGGGGGCGATATTTGCGGCCATTTCAACAATTTTTAAGCCACTCGGAATGATTTTCGGCGTAATTTTCCAGATGATTTGGTTGTAACTCTCGTTATTATTTTGTGTAAAGCCGCCTACACATCGTTCCAATAATGTCTCGCTGCTGAGGTCTTCGTAAATTGGACGCACAGCTTCAGCAACATCCGTGGCTTTTTTTATAACTTCATTATTACCATACGGTAAACCTTTTAAAATCCCCGAGTAAGTTTCCGAATCACCGTCGCCGATGTAATTTTTGTACACAACTCCGTATTTTTCTATCGAACGCTTGAACATCTCGATGACTGAATCGACCTCCATTTTTCCTGAGGAACCGGAATGATTTGCACAGCAACTTTCTTTATGGCTTTCGTACCACTCATTATATTCTTCAGTGTTCATATTTTTTCTCCATACTTCACACTATTTGCAGTATGCACTTTTCACCACAATGTCAATAATTTTTCCAGTGTAACAACCAATCAATGATGATACGCCATATAAACACTACTACACTCTCACACAATGTATAAGAATTCAATACACAGGTATATAAAAGGAGCAACGGTCCAAGTAAACAGCTGCCGCTTGAACCTCTGTCCCACCTACTTTCAAACGCGCCGAGGCGTTTCTACATATATAGGTATAACTCCGAAAGTATTGCTTGGATCGACTTGAAATTTTGTGTGTATACTTTTGAATATATGTACATTACAAAAATGCAATAAAAAATCAATTTTTTGAAAATCATAACTGCGTATATATATATAATCATAACCCCATAAATACTTGTTTTATTCTTTATTCAGAAGTACACTGTGGTGACAACGCCTACAGCGAAAAATAATTTAAAAGCAATATTACGAGTGATAATACAAATAAAATTAACCGTGGAGGAATCTCCGAGCGTCGAATACCGTGTTTGCAGGGCTGTTGCATACGATGGTAAATGTGTAAAGTGCTTTCCATAAAATATTGATTAATTTAAAAAATACCTGATCTTACTGTGTCTCTTATTTTTATAGCATAACAATTAGAGAATTATAATTGAAGTCTTTCTCTCTCTCTCTGTGAGGGATCATATTCTATATCTTTTACTGCACAGCAAGCGCCTCGCAAGGAGCCCAGCGCAGGGCTATCCGTGCTCGAAAAACGCTTTCGTTGCATTCAAAGTGATGGATACCTAGTTATGATTCATAGGAGCTTGTTATCTTTATTCCCGTGATACTCTCTAGCACCATCTCGAGCATTTAGTCTGTCTTTGGTATCCTACTTGCAAACAATAAAAAGCAATACGTATCCGCGATACGGCAAGGAGATTTCAAGCGACGCATTTTGGTGCCGAGTAATGTTTGTCGAGAGTGTGATGAGCGTGTTCCTGCGTACACAGGACATGTCTGATGCATACGACTAGCTGGAAGTGCTCCTGCGTAGCGTGTATCTAGTGGTTACGTCGAGGAAGACCCGTTGAACTTGGCGAACTGTATATCCGAATGTCTTGTATTGTGCCTCGTTTCAATAGAATTGTCCGCGGCGAAGTGATTTACCCGGACTTTGATGGGTACTGCGAGGTGTTGTTAGTCGATTTCGGCGAGACCATTTACATCGACTGGTCTCACCCATTTCATCCGGAGCCTCTAGCAAGTATGCTGTCGGCTCTTGTCATGGAGTTTTCAATATACGGACTCAAACGCGTGGATGTTGCAGGTATTGAGCATCTCGTCGAAGAAGCGTGCGGTAGAGATGCCTTGATCGCTGTCATGATACGACCTCTTGTCGGCGATAACGTTCCGCGGGTTCGATTATCGAATGGGGAACACGCGGACGTGGCCGTGGTTATTATAGAGGCCTTCGGTGACGAGATAAATATCGCATATGATATCGATGCCATGGACGAAGGCTTTGACGAGGACATAGTAATAAATTTAAGACACGATTATCCATGTGTGTGTGTGTGTGTGTGTGTGTGTGTGTGTGTGTGCGTGCGTGCGTGCGTGCGTGCGTGCGTGCGTGCGTGTGTGTGTGTGTGTGTGTGTGTGTGTGTGTGTGTGTGTGTGTGTGTGTGTGTGTGTGTGTGTGTGTGTGTGTGTGTGTGTGTGTGTGTGTGTGTGTGTGTGTGTGTGTGTGTGTGTGTGTGTGTGTGTGTGTGTGTGTGTGTGTGTGTGTGTGTGTGTGTGTACATTCGAGAGACAGAAGTTTAAAATCGCTTTGGCAGGAGGGTAGATGCATACAACAGCTGCGGTGGTGAGTACATAATTTTATTCATTTTTCCAAGTATGTGTACACCTTTGCTCCATGCTGCTCTTATCTCTACTCTTCCTTGTTCACCAGGGTACCCACACCACCTCACTTTACCAGCTCCACGTTACCGACACTGGTTAAATAGAGGGGGCAGCGCCCTGGTGGAAATAAGAGTGTGATGGAGCAAAGGTCTACACATACTACTCACTACGATTCATCGCAACAACTGCCAGATTAAAAATTTTCTGGAGAAAATTTGACAAAATCTAAGAGTTCAACGCAACGTGGGGCTTGATTCCTGATTGTCGACAGCAGTCGTCAAATATATCAACAGCCAAGCAGTCGAGAAGCAACTCGGACAGCAATAATAGGTTAGTGTTCTCTATATTCCCTTCCCTCTTCCAGATTCGATTTCTATCAAAATGACGGAGTTAAGGCAGCTAAAAATGTCGCGAGCGAGCATCAAAAGGCAAATGACGCGTATCAATAACGTGCTTAATGCAGAAAAACAGCGGGTGAAGCCCAGATCAGAGCAAAGAAAATCGAGGAATATTATGAAAGCTTTAACGAAGTTCAAAAACAAATTGATAATCTTAGAATCTCAGTTGAGCTAAGTGGGGATGAAGATAAAGAGTTAATGAATCAACTTCCAGAAGATTCAGAAGCGGAAAGAACAGTATTCGAAGAAACTTATTATTCAGCGGCTCTTAAAGCTAACAGGTATATAGACGCAGAGCTGGAACAACAGCAACAAATTCAACAAAATCAACAAAAAAACAGTGGAAATAATCAAAACCGAGGTGTACGTATGAAAATTCCGATTCTAGAATTACCACATTTTAGCGGAGAGTATGAAGAGTGGCTGCTGTTCAAGGATGCATTTACATCAATGATTCACTTGAACACCGATCTAAACCCTATAGAGAAATTCCAATACTTGAGAAGGGTACTCGAAGGTGAAGCTTCACAAGTCGTCGTAGGATTAGATACCGCTGTGGCAGACTATCAAAATGCATGGGAATTGTTGGTTAAAACTTACAATAATACAAAGCTCCTTATCAACACGCATCTCAATAAATTACTTGATTTCCCAGCAATAGTGAAGGACAAGCCAACTACAATCAGACAACTAGTTGTTCACATTCGAACACAACTAAATGCGTTAAAAAGAATGAAACTCCGAGTCAACCAATGGGACGACATCTTCATCCATTTCGTCAAAGGCAAAATGAAAAAGGATTACAATACGAAAAAGGATTGGGAAGAGAATACCAATCGCGATCAAACAACACGACCGACGTTGAAGGATTTTCTCACCTTCCTGAGTGAACGGTCGAACACTCGAGATGATTGACAAAGCACAAAACAAACAAGAGTCGTCGAAACCGTCAGTGGGGAAGAAACAGGAAAAAAGGATTGCTCTAGCATCAGTGACTCAAAAGGAATGCGCAATTTGCAAAGAAGGTCACGCGGTGTACCATTGCTTTAAATTTCTGCAGCTGCCAATATCGGACAGAATAAAAGAAGCAAAAGTTAAAAAGATATGCATAAACTGCTTCGGAAAGGGACACTTCGCTGCAGCGTGCAAAAGGTGTCAAAAGAATCACAATACGTTGCTCCATATAGACCAAGAAAACTCGGACAATAAATGAAACAAAAATTCGTCGACAAAACCAGTCGTTACACACTGCACGAGAGAAGAAAGCTCAGGACAATCAGAAAACGTAGGGATGAGTGCAAACCTCGTAAGAAAACCAACATCCCAGGTGATATTGTCAACGGCTCGAGTCAAAGTAGAAGATGTGGATGGAAATCAACAGAGTTGCCGAGTGCTGTTGGACCCGGGATCACAAAGCAACTTAATCTCGGAAGACCTCGTACGAAAACTCAAGTTAAAATATAAAAAGCGAAGCGAGTTAATTAGCGGCATTAACAAAACGCACATGAATATCGCAAGAATAACGGAGGTCACATTGCGGTCGATGTATGCAGATTACGAGACAACGATAGATTGCCTGGTGTTGCCAAATATTACAGAAAAACTACCTCAGGTCACGATGAACACAAATTTGATATACATTCCCGACGGATTGCAGTTTGCCGACCCGAACTTTTATGCACCTGGCACTGTCGATCTACTCGTAGATGCAGGATTGTTTTGGCAATTAATATGCGCAGACTCAATCAAGCAAGAGAGAGGAATACCTAGACTACAAAACACTCTATTGGAATGGATTGTAGGTGGAGAACTCGTCGACGCAAGGCAAAAAGAAACAAAATTCTGTGGGCTCGTTACGAATGCAGTACTGCAAGAACAACTCGAGAGATTTTGGAATCAGGAGGAGAGTCAAGAATCTCGACGACTAACGAAAGACGAAGCGGATTGTGAAGGATAGTTCGTTGAATCAGTGACGAGAGATAGCACGGGACGATTTACCGTAGCTTTGCTGAAAGAGTCGGAAGTGATGTAGGGAGATTCAGAGAATCACACACTCAAGAGATTATACGCGATCGAGAGACGTTTTAAACCTAACCCGGAAATAAAAAGCGAATATTTAAAATTCATGCAAGAGTACGAGGATCAAGGACTGTAACGGTAATTTTTATCGTTGACATTAAATTTATTTTCCCATGAGAAATTCGAGCACGATCACAGGTGTAATTAATTGTAGACTTCGGGGTAGGTGAGAGTAGGGTTTATTTATGCAAATAATTAAAAACAGAATGTTAACGTTCGGTTTCCTGGTACCGATAACCAGTACAATAGTCTATCCTAAGGTTTGAATGCTACGCAACTTAATTCTATTTGCCTAGAAACTACACGCTTAGTTCTATTTAATTAACCCTATACAATTAATTCTACTCACTTCACCTATTTACTTAAACCTATTCACTTAAACCTATCAAAATCTTGATCGATACCAATCTCCTCGATACTCCTCGAATAATTTTGTATTTGTTTGATTGACTCGCCTGACCTTTCGCCTTTCCCTGTGTAGGTTCTTCACGGATCTCCACGAAATAAAATCTTTTGATGATTTGCCGGTGTGTACTTCCAACAACGAAAAACAAACGCACTTATCTCGATGGAATATTCTATTCAAAAGTTCCAAACTGATGACTGCAACACTTTTTATAATGCACGTATTTTGGTGATAGAGCCTCGGGATAAGGGAGCTTTTCCTTCCGCGCAGGCTCTTTTATAGCCTTCCCCATTGACTCACTCATCTCTTCCTTATTTTCGATTGCAATTTTTAAATCTAACGCGTCTTAATAATTTGCTGCTTGCCGCTACCGCGCAACCCGTCTGCCCCTCGCCACCAAGTGAGGCCAGCTGTTCACTGACCTGCTGTTTACGGTAGCGAGGGAATTCCTGAGCGATGATGTATATAGTTTTTCACAGGTCCGGGTGCAATGGCCTAGTGCCCGCAATGCTCGGTGCTTCCGAAATAATAAAGTAGGCTAGCGGGTGTAACTATGTTACAGGACACATGTCGCAGGTGTCTAATAACTCATCGACGAAATCAAACGACATGTATATAATTCCACATCAACCGGTTATCAGACAGGATAGTATGATAACGAAATTGAGAGTTGTGTTTGACGCATCGGCAAAAACTTCGAATGGAACGGCTTTAAACGATAAAGTAATGGTTGGATCAAATCTGCAAAATGATTTATTTGACATAATCTTGAGGTTCCGAGCACACGAGTATGTTATAACGGCCGATATCGCGGCGATGTTTAGACAAATAATAGTTCAAGAACACGATCGAAATTTGCAAAGAATATTGTGGAGATCGGATCAACCAAACCAATTCAAACGTATTGCCTCAATACCGTAACCTACGGTACGGCACCTGCGCCTTATTTGGCTATCAGGTGTCTACGACAATTAGCAACGGACGAGACCGAGTTTCCACAAGCATTAAGGGTGCTTCGGAAAGACTTTCATATGGATGATGTCCTGACCGGTGGACGTAAGGTGGAAGAAACGAGGACGTTACAAAAGCAGTTGTCTGAGCTACTCGAGAAGAATCAATTTCAATTGAGGAAATGGCGTTCAAACGATCAGCGAGTTCTGGAAAAGCTATCCAACTAGGGAATAGTTAATAGCCAGTTAAATATAGGTTAATAAGGACTGATGAAGACGCTAGGCCTTCTCTGGGATGCAAGTTCAGATACGATGCAATACAGTGTAACGGTAGAGAAATCATATGAAATCACGAAACGTCTTGTATTGTCAAAGATCGCGCAAATCTTTGACCCATTAGGTCTGCTAGGACCTGTGATAATTCACGCAAAATGCGTGATGCAACGAATGTGGCAACTGGAAACAGGATGGGACGAACCCGTACCGCAAGAGCTACAATCGGTATGGAACGAGTACTATACGTCTCTACCGAAGATCAACGAGGCAAGAATAGAAAGGAACATTAACCCACAAAATGTAATGAGAGCATTTGACCTGGTCGGATTCGGAGACGCCTCAGAGAAAGCATACGGAGTGTGTCTATACGCTGTTTCGCAGAACGAAGAAGGAATAAAGCAATCTCATCTTATCGGTTCAAATAGTAGAGTGGCACCACTGAAACCTGTCTCCCTGCCGAGACTCGAATTAAATGCAGCACTTTTACTAGCCAAGTTGTGCGACACTGCGAGAAAGGCCTACGGTGAGAAAATCCGAAGCATTTACCTGTGGAGCTATTCAACCATCGCACTCACAAGGAAAGGTACTTTGGTGTCCCCCTCCGATTTTAATGCAACTCACGTATGTTGTAGAGCATCGAAAAATAAAAGACACGTATTTTTTTTTATCGGCGGAAAAACAATTTAAAGGGGTGAAATCGCCCTTCAAAAATAGCATGTCGAGGGGTGATTTTGCAGTTTCACCCAGAAGGCGTCAACCGATTTTAATAAAACAAAAACCAAAATACTCCTCATTGAAAACAATCAAAATTCCACGCTAAGTTGAAGAAAAAAATTCATTTGCAGGGGTGAACAACCCCCTGATTTTTCAAATTTCCACCCTACACAAAAAACTAATCAACCAAATTGAACAGAACATGTACCATTTGGAAGGGCAAGTTAAAATAAAGTTGACGTATTTTTGCACATTCACAGGAAAATGAGTTTACGGGGGTAAACTACCCCTTATCCATTAGTACGTATATTTGTGCATACATTTTTGTTTCTCGTTATTTAAATGTCCGAATTGATTCAAGACATTCCTGTTAGCCGAAGTCAAGGGGGGGGAACTTCGCATGATGCTTTATTTATTATTAAGGGGGTGACCGGCTGGTACTTACAAGAAGGTCAGTTTGGTGTCCCCCTCCGATTTTGATGAAAGTCACGTATGTTGTAGAGCATCGAAAACTAAAAGACACGTATTTTTTTTTATCGGCGGAAAAAGATTTCTAAGGGGTGAAATCGCCCTTCAAAAATAGCATGTCGAGGGGTGATTTTGCAGTTTCACCCAGAAGGCTTCAACCAATTTTAATAAAACAAAAACCAAAATACTCCTCATTGAAGACAATCAAAATTCCACGCTAAGTTGAAGAAAAAAATTCATTTGCAGGGGTGAACAACCCCCTGATTTTTCAAATTTCCACCCTACACAAAAAACTAATCAACCAAATTAAACAGAACATGTACCATTTGGAAGGGCAAGTTAAAATAAAGTTGACGTATTTTTGCACATTCACAGGAAAATGAGTTTACGGGGGTAAACTACCCCTTATCCATTAGTACGTATATTTGTGCGTACATTCTTGTTTCTCGTTATTTACATGTTAAAGAGCTGCTTGCGTTCACTCTTTGTGCTGATTTTGTGCTTATCAATAATTTATTGTCATATGTCATCGACCTTTCGATTAGATAGTATTTCGATTCGGCGCAAATTTCGGAATAAGTCGATGATGCAACAGTCGTTCCATCTATAGAACTTTGTCAGTTATTCCAACGAAATGAATATGATCTTATTTTTTTGAGTAATCTAATCATACGCCAATATGATGAAAATACTTTCGACGCAGTAAGAGGTGTTTTCTACTGTAACGGTATTTTTCTCCCGTTCACATGAATTTTATTTTTCGTGGGGTTTTGGGCTCGACACTAAACTAATTAACGTAGACTTTAAAATGGTGAACAGTGATGTTTTATTTGTGACAAATAAATGATCGCCAAACTTTCTTTTTTTTTTTATATTACAAACATTAAATTTTCGAGGATCCCCCCTTACACTTGGGATGCACGGATTATTTTCGCAATTTATTAATTTTATTGGTGATGCGCGGTTTCTCGGTATTATTCGGGAGTCTGTTAAGCCCAAGACACAATGAAAAGGAATAGGGAATAGGAATAGGGAACAGGAATAAGGAATAGAAATCTATGTAATGCTAACGCACAATTAGACCTTTGGAACAAGAGTGTCGTCCAATCATCTGCTTCTCTGCTTCTGTTGAACGAACTAACCTGTTAAATTCGATTTACAAATAGTACGTGTGTATTGTATGCGATTTTCCTACTGCAAAACATAATCGCATAAACTGAATATAGTTAAAAATTATAACATAGTAAGTATATTTATTCATTATTATGCATTTGCATTTGCCATATCGATAGTAATACTTATTCACATTTCTGTTATAGGCATTCTTTCAATGAATGAAGAAAATTTATTGCAATTTCTTTCTTATATGCAAGTACTTAGTCTAGGATTGTATATTGTATGGAGAAGAAGAAAATGCAAACGTTGGATTAATAGGAGATGGTGGGTGCGACCCATAAACGAAAGACGAGGAGAATACGGTGATTTTGCAACCCTTTTTGCGGAGTTAAAGGAAGATCCTGATCTTTTCTTCCGATACACACGGATGGATGTTGACACATTTTATGAGTTTCTGGATATGGTACGACCTTATCTACAAAAAACAAGTTTAAGAAAACCAATTTGTCCAGAACAGCGGCTTGCGATTACACTCAGGTAAAACTCAGTTGATAGATGCTATTTTCTGATAAGATATACATTGTAATAATAAATCTTAGATGGTACAGAGAACTAGAGAAAGAACTCAGTTGTACGTCACCAACTTTGAGTTCATTTTGAGATGCAAAAAGAATTTTTTTCAGATTTCCTTTTGCGTCTGATAATGAACTCAGAATTGCCCAGTGAACACAACGTTACCTGTAACGTACTTGTTAGTTATAATTTCCTACTCAACAAATACGTTACATGTAACGTAGTGTTTACTGGGTGGTGATGTACAATTGAATTCTTTTTCAATTCTTTTTGAATTCCTGTGCTATCTGAGAATGAAAGTATATAATTCAGTTCTTCACTTAGCAATTCAATTCAACATTTTATTCTTTTTAATATAGATATTTGGCGAGTGGTGACCAAGTACTGTCAGTGGCACTCGCGTACAGAGTAGGAGAATCGACTGCGCGTAAAATTATAAAAGAAACGTGTGAAGTGATTGGCAATGTTTTAATAGGAGTGTATTTAAAAGTCCCTTCAGAAAACGAATGGAAACATATCAGCAGGAATTTTTTAACAGCATGGAATTTGCCAAACTGCCTGGGTGCAATAGACGGCAAACACATTACCTTACAAGCACCACCACATTCTGGGTCCCTATATTTCAATTATAAGAAAACATTTAGTATCGTTTTAATGGCTGCTTGTGATAGCAACTACAAATTCACCCTGTTTGATGTGGGTGCATTTGGTGGCGAAAGTGATGGAGGAATTCTGTCTAGATCAGCTTTTGGCAAAGCTCTCTACGAAAATAAGTTAAATATTCCAAAAGTAAAGACATGTTTTCCTGGCTCTGGAGAGGAAATACCTTTCTATTTTGTTGGCGATGAAGCCTTTCAAATGTCGACACAAATGATGCGACCTTACCCAGGACGGCATTTAAATGAAGTGAAGAGGATTTTCAACTATCGTTTATCGCGTGCTCGAAGAACAATTGAAAACACATTCGGCATCCTCGTGTCTAGATGGAGAATATTCCGAAAGTCAATATGTGCAAGTCCAGATGTTGCTGAGAAATTGGTTGTAGCAGCAATGTGTTTGCACAATTACTTGAAAAGTAAAAATGATGGACAACTACCCCAGAACCAAAGATATTGTCCAAATTATTATGTGGATCGGGAAAATACTGAAGGAAATATAATTGGTGGCGGGTGGAGAGAAAGAATAGATAGTAATTTACAATCTATGTCCAATGGTCCTCATCGAGCTACTACAGATGCATATGCAATGCGCAACACTCTTGCATCCTATTTTTTAACACCTGCTGGCGAGGTTCCGTGGCAATATGAATATATAAGACGTGGACAATATAATGATATGTCGTAGAAATTCTAACAACATGATAACTTGTATACTGGTATATTTTGAACTGGCAATAAACAATAACACTTGAACGAACAATACATGGTAATTTCTGTCTTGTTGTGAAAATAAAATGTTTTAATAAAATATCGTTTTATGCACATAGACTGTTTCTTAATGAAAATCAAACATAAATAATATCGCATTTTGTACATAGACTATCTCTCTTTGTACATAGACTAACGGGAGGTTGAGGATTATTAATCCTTCTCTATCGATGTTATTTTTATTATTTATCTTACTGAAATAATTCATCTTCATCATTCATCGAATATAAAATTTGCATAAGCTTAGTTTTTAATATAGTTTTTTTCGGTTCTATTACTTTTTTTAGTTCCGCTGTTACAAGTTTTCCAAATAATGTATCTGCATCACTAACGTCAGTATCTGTTTTTTTATTTTGACTAATTGTAGACGCCAGAGTACTCAATGTACTGTTCATCTGAAGAAAGGCTACTTCTACAGGATCGGTTTTCACCTTTTTGTTTGATCTGTTTCCTCCTGAGTAACAAGAAGATATATTTGATGAAGTTGATGACCGTGTTGACGGAAAATTTAATTGCTGTAATGGCGAAGGAGTTAAACATGAAATCGGCGGAGGAGCTGATGTTGGTCTCGGTGCACCTGATTGTTGGAACAGCGGAGTTGACCTTTGCATGGGCGACTCTGATTGTTCTAACATCGAAGGAGTTGATCTTTGCATCAGCAAAGGTGATCTTTGTAACGGCGAAGGACTAGACTCTTGTAAAGGTGACACTGATGGAATTTGCACTACCAACGGTGGTATTGGCTAAAAACAGTTCAATTCAATTCATGAATAAAATAATACAAATAATACCTACAGTTATATCATACATAAATGTGAGTATGAAATAGAAGAAAAACATGCAAATACCTAGATAGCAAGATGACATCACAAGACGTCTTAATGATATTTTTTTACGTTAAAAAAGTCAATAAGATGTCTCGTGTCATCTTGCTACCTATAAGTACTGTTATAAACATATTTCTTTCGGTAGAGGCTGTACCCAATGAGAAATGATACGTCGATCGACGTCGAAATGAAGTCGATTTGACTTCATTTCTACGTTTTTTATGTAGATTCGACGTCGATCGACGTATCATTTCTCACTGGGTAACTGCTAGGAAGCGCATCCCCCGGGTGGCGGATGAGGGAGTGATAGTAGAATATCTTTGCCTAGAATCTCCCGTGGACCAACAGTCAAATCAAGCAATGGGTTATATATTCTACGGAGAGACTACCCCAGGTAGCAGACCAGATAATAAACTAGAAAATCCATCCTCTAACGAGGCAGACTGTAAGGATTCTGGGGAGATCCAACTATTGCTTGTAAAGGATTTAGAAGGAGTCATATGGAAAAAAGATCGACTTCAGCAGGAGTAATAAATGTTACAATACTCCCGAAAAGAAAAATGAAGAACTTCGGAACAAAATTGGTAAACTAGAACTTCTCATTATACTGTTAAGCAAATAAGTTATTGCGCTAAAAGAAGAGAACGGAATACTGAGAAGGGCCCTCAACATTGAAAAACGAGATAATGAGACTAGCTTAAAAAGGAAAGGGCGAATGGAGGTGAGAGAAATCAAATAGAAAGAGCACGTCAAAAAGAAGGCAGAAGATATGAACATCAAGCTTAGGAAATTAAACTGGCTAATAGGGAAAAACTCCGAGCTAAATGTTCACAATAAATTTCTCCTATATAGACAAATTCTGAAACCTATATGGATGTACGGTATCCAGCTATAGAGGGGGGGGGTGTACTAAGAAGACGAACCTCAACATTATACAGAGATTCCAAAATAAAGTCCTTCGCAGCATAGTCAATGCTCCCTGATATATAAAAAACGACAACCTGCACAGAGATTTAAAGATGGAATACCTCAGTGAGGAAGTTAGGAAAAGTGCAGAGAAGCACAAAGAACGCCTGCAACAACATTAAAGAGTCGAGATGCGCAAATCGCTGGACAACACCAGTATAATTGGACAGCTCAAAAGAACGAAGCACCTTGACTTTGCGACATCAGTAATGAAGTACCTACAAAATAACACTATGTTAGGAATCCACAGGAATTAACTGCCGGGTTATATCCCGACACATGCGTCTTATGTATGATGGATTGCTAGATGAGTTTGGTAATTCAGTTGTCATACTTTTCGATAAAAAAAAAATAAACACATTTTCTAATAACTTCTCCTACCTCAAAGTTGAAGTCACCCTGATAACTGTCCTGTCGAGTCTGCTTTACGAACATGTTGGCGTTAACATTGCTGATACTTCTGAAATCGTGAAAGTTACAATATTAACATATATACAGAACAAAATTAAATATTTTATGATACAATTAGGCAATACATCGAAATTAGTTGCAGGAGAGAGAGAAGTGTGTGGAAGACACTGATAAATTCGATGATGTCACCTGAAATTAGTCATGTTTGTTGACCATCGATTCGACTAGCGCACTCAAAAAACAATAAATAATTTGCTACTTCGTTGCAATTTCACTATTCGGCCAAAAAACGATTATATTCCAAATATATTCACACCAACATAGCAGTAATGTTTAAAATACATCATGAGGGTTCAAATATTGCGATATCTTTGAAGAATATACCCATGTCTTTTGGACATTTTAAAGAACACACTTCTTATTCGACAGAGCATTAATTACTTTAAATCTATATTATAATAATGTACTCAATATTATAAATGCAAGATAATTAATGCTATTATATTTTCTTAATATTGTTGAGTGCAAAATTAAAACATAACTGTTATATAACTGATGTTCTGTCTCGACTGGAACTATAATCATATTTATAATATATGTAACTTACTTTCTCTGAACGACAAATTTCTCCAAAAAATTTAAGTGATTGAATAACACCCATTGCTGCTTTGTGGATTTGCCTGCTCCACTTCTTGTGTCCAACGCTCGTTGTTGCTTCTCCTTACTGAAACGTTGGCGAATACGAACCCAACGTGTTTGACAATCAGAAGCTATACACAATGATTACAATTGGATATAAGCAAAAGGAAATTGTAGCAGAGGAAATTCATTCTCATGCCAGTTTGGAATTTTTATTCCATGTATATAAAGATTTTTGTCAAAGACAATAAAGCATACTCTGTTCACGTACATATAGCTGAAACAATATTTAGTCACATATTTACCTGACATATTCATAACGACCGATATCTCTTTCCAGGCATTTTCCTTCATGTTCTGATCACGATAATCTCTCATACTTTTATCATACAGAAACGGACGAGATCTGACCAAATCGATTAACAATTCGTCGCCCGCTTTTGCACTTTGGGTACAATATTCTGAATCAATATAATCGAACTCGTCTTCTTCCATGGTGTCAGCGTCCTGTGATCTGTACAATTCTTTTTGTCTACAATACTCGTGGTTAAAAAATTGTGACATAATGCACTTCTTCAAAACATAAACGAATAAATATAACCTCCACACTTCTTGAACCCAAGTGCCCGCCAAAACATAAAACTGTCTCACTGTGATTGGTCAGGAACAGGCGATAGGGAATAGAAATCCAACGCGTCGGAAATTCTGTTCCTATTGCCTATTCCGTATTCCATTGTGCGTTGATACACAGTTTCTAGTAAGTTGGAATTTAGTTATTCCTGTTGCCTGTGCTATTCCCTATTCCTATTCCCTGTTCCTTTTCATTGTGTCTTGGGCTTTATGGTTCGTGGCGCAGTTCCACTATACCTATGTTCAATTCGCCGCTATATCTATATCGCACCACTCGCTATCTTCACTCGCACTCACTTCTTCCTTGCTCGGTGTTACAAAGTATCATCCGATATTTTTCGCACTGAGATCTCACTTTCTGGTTACGCTAATTCGCATTTTCTCTTTTTATAGGGTGTATGAACCCTATTTACAATTCTTTGGCACTCACCCTTCTTTCACTCATTCATTCGTACTCAATTTACCTAGGTGTTAATGCTACTTATCCTATCGAATTACAATCATCCTATCTTCTATGTTTCTTAATTCTATCTTTTCCGTCTCGAAAATAAGGGAATTCCCTCGATTTTAGTTATGATTATTTCGGCTTATTCGGGCGCAACTTCCCGGTATTTCAGAGCTCGAGCTATGGTTACGGGACGACGCCTCGGTATTGTCGCCTCACACACACGGACACACCGCACTACTTGTATAGAGTGTAGAAACTCTATGTACAATTCTTTTCGCTTTCTTTCTCGTCTCACTCGTACTCTGTCTCCTTTCCACTTAGGTGATTTCGTTTCGCACTTCTCTCACTGGTTTAAAGATCCGATTTATTTCTTTTCCGGAATCTTTTCGCTGAATTCGGTGCAACTACACTATACGCTTAACTCTATCCTCTTATTCCTATTTCCTTAAATACTACTCGCAGTCGATGCACTTAATTCCCTATACGTAACTCTATTCACCTTATCAACTCGCTTAATTTTGATTATATGACCATTTTCCTACGATATCACTGGTTATTGTTAATTATATAGTTAGTTCTTGCCTGTCTTTTCCTTTCTCGCGGGCTTCTGGGTGTCACTCACTTGTTTTACTTTCTGGAGTGAACACAGACTCTACAATATGTGATTTTTTAAATGACTCCGGAATTTCCACTTTTTAATTAGAATTTATCGTTATCGATTTGTTGTCCTCCAATGTTTAAGCTTTCACGCTAAGACGACCAAAAGAACCAAGCGCCTCCGCACTCCCCGCACCGGCCTTTTATAGCCTTCCCCTCGTTCCCCTGAACCCTACGTCATCATATTCAAATCCTAACGCATCTTTTTGGCTTTCGCGATCTGCCGTTGCCGCGCTCACCGCCTTCCCCTCGCCTCCCAGCAAGGCCAGCCGGTCGCTGACCTGCTGTTTCCGTCAGCGAGGGAATTTCGGAGCAGCGACAGCTCTAGTTTTTTTCTATCCGGGGCGATGGCCTATTGCCCGCGAACCTCGGTACATTTGTACCGAGTCTGTCGCTCAGGTGTTTTTGCCCCTTTCACCGGTATTCGAGCTCTCTTCTGTTTGAAATAACGATCCATGCTCGAGAGTATCACTCTGTTATCCCAAATACGATTGTTATCGCATTTCTTTCCCTGCTCCTGCATGTAACCATGTTACACTACATAGGCGGCTATCTGGGACTGCGTATTATCTGCTGATATCGCATGTGGTTCAACAACAAGTCTTTCAAATATAAAAGCCGCGATACATACAGCGATCTTCAGTTGCTCATTTGAACGGAGTGCCAGTGTGTCAGTTATAATTTCTGACAAAAAAAAATCAATAGACCATGAAAGTGAATCCAATCAACGTCATTAAACTTCTTTTGGCTACATTTCAAGCCATGAATATTCCCGAAACTCCGATTAACAATGCAGAAATCGAGGTAAAGCAGAATTTCGAAAAAGTTCTGGTCAACTGCATGGACGATTATAACGGAGTTGAAATTATCGAGGAACAATCGCTAGATTTTCAAGAGCCATTCAAGCAATATGATGTTAACCCTGTCGAGGACACTCTTTGGCAACATCATGAAGGTCCAGTGGATTCTGATACATGTTCTAAAGACGAAGAAGACATAAGCTACGATTACAAACGCAAAGCAATCGAATACTGGAGATCCGGTAAGAAGAAAAATTACAGCGTCGATACCGTGAGTCAGAAATTAAAAAAAGTCAAATCTGTACGACAATTAAAACGCTGGGCAAATCAAATGAACAAAGGTGGGACCTACAAGGAGAAATTAGCTCAAATCTCTGAATATACTTTGAAAAACATACAAGCCGCAATAGATGCTGGTTTCATTGTTCATGATATCGACCTTCAAAAGTGGGCTCTACAAGCTCAAAAAGAGATAGGTCACGAAGACATTCGTTTTAAAGCTTCTCATAATTGGCTTCGGAAGTTCAAGAAATCACATCGTATTGTGTCCAGGAAAATTAATAAATTCGTAACACGAAATACTATAGAAGACGAACCAGTTTTAAGGATGAATGCAGAAAACTTCGTAAATGAAATTAAACCATATATTCAAACATATGGACCGGAAAACATATATAATTCAGATCAGAGCGGTTTTCAACTGGAAATGCACTCTGGCAGGACTCTGATGACTGAAGGAACTAAACAAGTGCAATGTGTAGTACAATCCGTATCATCTACAACTTACAGCTACACTATCCAGCCAACCATAAATGCAGATGGAAAATTATTGTCGCCCCTTTTTATCGTTCTAAAAGAGGGAAAGGGTGAGTTCGGCCCAATCGTGGAAAAAAATTTATTCAGGCCAAAAAACGTATTTTTAACAGCAACGAAATCCGGAAAAATGACTTCAGGTATGGACAAAAATGATTGCCAGAAAATATTGAACATATGATGAATTATACTATATCGATAACCAATATCATCCTATGTATAGAGCACTTCAAAATTTGGTTGGAAAAAGTATTCTTCCCCAACACCGGCCGTGACAGCGTATTGTTGATAGACTCGTGGAGTGGACACTGCCCAGAAGTTGTTCTTGATGCAACACCTCGGGGCAAAAAAATAATCACAAAGATAATACCTAAAGGCACCACAGGGAAAATCCAACCACTCGACGTTTTTGGTTTCCGAATATGGAAAAATTTTGTACGACATTTTTCCGACAGTGTATTATTACTAAATTCTGATATTAATTTGCACTTGAGAAACAACATAATCAAACTGCAATCTCTTGCACACAATCAACTTTCATCACCCAGATATATAAATCTTTTCAAGTATGCATGGTTCAAAAGTAATTATATAACCGATAAGCCAAACGAATTCGACAATCCAGTGAGTTTTGGTTTCGGTCAATCGTCTCAAGCACACTGTGAAGTACTAGGTTGTAATAATGTGGCCATCATCAGATGCTCATGGTGCAAGAAGTGTTTATGCTTGCAACATTTTTTTGAAGAGTATCATTTCTGCACGACTTACGAACCATGATTGCTGCAAATTATGACGTGCACATTGCACGTTGATGAATTGTAAAAGGAATGATACATTATAATATATACTGTGGTGTATGTAGATGCGCAAGGCGGTAAGAATAAATGCGAGAGAATAGAGAGTGGGAAGAGCGTTAACATAGGACGTGAAAAGGACGACAGTCGAATAAATGCGCATGCCGAAACCGGGTATTTGTTATTTCTCGCCTATGTCCTCAGCTGATTGCCGCTGTTTCGAAATACAACCATACATATATGCCATACAACCACTCAACCCCAGCAACATTCCCCAGTATTCTGTATTTGAACAAGCTATTTTTTTCAGTAAATAACGCGAAACTCGTAAATGGACCATTCTACTTGTAAGTACCAGCCAGTCACCCCCTTAATAATAAATAAAGCATCATGCGAAGTCCCCCCCTTGACTTCGGCTAACAGGAATGTTTTGAATCAATTCGGACATTTAAATAACGAGAAACAAAAATGTATGCCCAAATATACGTACTAATGGATAAGGGGTAGTTTACCCCCGTAAACTCATTTTCCTGTGTATGTGCAAAAATACGTCAACTTTATTTTAACTTGCCCTTCCAAATGGTACATGTTCTGTTTAATTTGGTTGATTAGTTTTTTTTGTAGGGTGGAAATTTGAAAAATCAGGGGGTTGTTCACCCCTGCAAATGAATTTTTTTCTTCAACTTAGCGTGGAATTTTGATTGTCTTCAATGAGGAGTATTTTGGTTTTTGTTTTATTAAAATCGGTTGACGCCTTCTGGGTGAAACTGCAAAATCACCCCTCGACATGCTATTTTTGAAGGGCGATTTCACCCCTTAAAAATGTTTTTCCGCTAATAAAAAAAAATACGTGTCTTTTAGTTTTCGATGCTCTACAACATACGTGAGTTTCATCAAAATCGGAGGAGGACACCAAACTGACCTTCTTGTAAGTACCAGCCGGTCACCCCCTTAATAATAAATAAAGCATCAGGCGAAGTTCCCCCCCTTGATTTCAGCTAACAGGAATGTTTTGAATCAATTCGGACATTTCAATAACGAGAAACACAAATGTATGCACAAATATACGTACTAATGGATAACGGGAAAGTTTACCCCCGTAAACTCATTTTCCTGTGAATGTGCAAAAATACGTCACCTTTATTTTAACTTGCCCTTCCAAATGGTACATGTTCTGTTTAATTTGGTTGATTAGTTTTTTGTGTAGGGTGGAAATTTGAAAAATCAGGGGGTTGTTCACCCCTGCAAATGAATTTTTTTCTTCAACTTAGCATGGAATTTCGATTGTCTTCAATGAGGAGTATTTTGGTTTTTGTTTTATTAAAATCGGTGACGCCTTCTGAGTGAAACTGCAAAATCACCCCTCGACATGCTATTTTTGAAGGGCGATTTCACTCCTTAAAAATGTTTTTCCGCCGATAAAAAAAAATACGTGTCTTTTAGTTTTCGATGCTCTACAACATACGTGAGTTGCATTAAAATCGGAGGGGGACACCAAAGTACCTTTCCTTGTCAGTTGAATATCTGCACCACCAAATATACAAAAGACGTACGTGGCAAATCGAGTTTCGAAGATTCAGGAGCTATCGCAGGACGCAGTGTGGTAGCACGTACCATCGAAAGAAAATCCGGCAGATTTAATATCTCTCCGGATCACGGTCGAGGATTGAAAGCATAACCTGTTGTGGTGGCATGGGCCGAAGTGGCTCATAACAGGTGACTGGCCGCAACGAAAGGAAATCGAAATTGACCAATCAGAAATGAAATCGTCAGCTGTACTTATCAGTACAAACATGACGTGCAATGTATTAAAACGATTGTCGTCATTCGAAAAGTTACAGAGGATACTGGCTTATTGCCTACGATTTAAGACAAACGCCTTAGGAGGAAGGACAGCAGGTCCTCTATCGGTTAAATAGCTGGCAATAGCTGAAAAATCTATTATTATGATGACTCAAAAAGAGATATTTCAAGCCGAGCGTCAAGCTTTAAAACACGAGCGGGAGCCCTTGCTGCACTCACTGCATTCTAAGATCAAGATGGAATCATTCGTGTGGGAGGTCGGCTATCACGAGCAGACATTCCAGAAACCGAAAAACATCCGGTCATTTATCGGCGAAAAATCACACCACGAAGATTATGTGGAAAAAGAGCATCGTCGACTACATCATTGTGGTCCAGAACAATTATTTCACTCACTTCGTCAAAAATATTGGCCACTCAGTGGTGGTCGAGAAGCACGAAAAGTAACCGGCAGCTGCCTGGAATGCTTCCGGAGGAGACTGCGAGTAACAGAAGTTATGATGGGTGATTTACCCAGCACTCGAGTGCGTGGCTCTTCGCGACTATTCACGAACGCTGGAGTAGATTATGCAGGACCACTGCAAGTTCGAGAAAGCCGTAGACGCGGTCGAATTCACATATCGAAAGCTTGGATAGCAGTTTTTACATGCTTCGCCACAAAAGCTGTACATTTAGAGCTTGTCACAGAATTAACAACTGAATCCTTCTTAGCAGCTCTACAAAGATTCGTCGCACGAAGAGGAATATGTACGCAGATAGCTTCGGACAACGGGACGAATTTCATGGGAGCGGCCAGGGAGCTTAAGGAGGTCTTCGATTTTCTACGAGTAAAACATGACACCGTATCGAACCACCTGGCGCGACAAAAAATAGAATGGAAATTCATTCCGCCGAAAGTACCACATTTCGATCGGCTTTGGGAAGCTGCGGTAAAAGCAGTAAAACGTCATCTGAATACTGTAACTAAGGGATTAGTTGCAACATTTAAAGAATACTACACGCTCCTTGTAGAAATCGAATCTTTCCTGAATTCCAGGCCTCTTACTCCCTTATCCAGTGACCCAAATGACTTTTCAGCCTTAACCCCAGCCCATTTTCTCGTAGGGTACACACTGATATCACCTGCTGAGCGCAGTTACATAAATGTCTCCGACAATAAGCTGTCTCGTTGGCAGCACCTTCAAAAAGTATGACAGCATTTCTGGTCACGATGGCATCGTGAGTACTTGCAGGAGTTACAGACACGTCAAAAATGGCGTAAAACCAATAAGAATCTCGAAGTCAACACCTTGGTGCTCCTGAAGGAGGATCACGTGGCACCACTTCATTGGATCCTCGGTCGGATGGTGGAAGTCCATCCTGGTGCAGATAACGTTACTAGGGTGGTAACGGTCAAAACGCCTATGGAACTATTTAAAAGAGCGGTAAAAAATATCTGCCCGCTACCAATAGCCGAAGAAGATTCACTACGTCTATCTTATAATTCCGTTCTTATCAAAGAACTCTATTTACATCGTTTATTTACATATGTATCATATTTTTCTATTTATATCGTTTACTTACATATTTATTATTTACTATAAAGATTATGGTTATATCAATCGGCCAGAATCAGTCAAAGACGCAAAATGATTTGATAAAACTAGACAACATAAACATAAAACACTAATTACGTTTATAAGTTCCTATCTTTGTGTTACTTATGTTTAATAACATTAATTACCAGCTTCGAAGAAATATTGCAGTTAAGCATACTACGTTGATTGATTATTCGATAACTTAGTATTATGTTAATTTTATTTGTCGCGAACAACCGTCGTGTGAGAAGATTATTCATTGAAAGGAAGTCTTTCAAGGGGGGCGGAATGTCGCGGAGAACAGCACCACTAGCGGAGAGAGGAGTGTGTAAACCAAGATGGCGAAGGGACGTGTATGAAAAATAATCGCTCTGTGTTATAAAACCAAAATGGTCGTATATCAGTTCCCCAACATACCTTTTGTATCAGGGTTGTGATAATTTATTATTTTTATTAAAAATTAAATGTTTAATTGAATTTTCTATTAAATTAGTTTTTTCAATCTATAAAAAAATTGAATAATGATTAAATTAGTATTGTAACGGAACGCCATCACGGCGCTCCGATACCATAATAAAACCACAATCACCACCCACACATCTAGCCTACGCAAGACGAAAAGAACGCCAGTGGGACTAGGACAACATAACATGAGAATAGGTACACACCGCCAAGCGAAAGTACCCACCCTAAATCAGCATGGCGTCACATACAGGCCCCACCTAGACACAAAATTTATTATCAAAACAAACAGAGCTCGCAAGAAGCTCGAACAAGAAGAAGAGGGGCCGGCCCGATCAGCACGCGACAGACCAAAGATCAAGCGTAGTACACCCCGCCCAGTAGAAAGCAGGCGGAACGACACATAACAACAAACGCCTTACACAGCTAGGAAGACATAGCCCGTTTCATCCGTTCAAGCCAACCACACCACACCTACACGATGCGCGGAGAACGCCACGATACGGCGAGATTATAAAAGAATTTGTGAAACGCTAGAGATTCCACAAACTTTCACGAGTAAAACGACAAGGGGATTTCACATGAAACCTCACCACCTGCCCCCACTCAATGATCAAACATTAATAACCAAATAAAGGAACAAAACGAACCTAAACAATACAACGAACAATTAACAAATCAATACTAGGGCAAGCCCTAACCGGATAGAATACTCTATAACAAAATAACACAAAAACCAGGAAAAGACAGCTAGAAAACACGTGGTAAAATACCAAACTCACGATTATTAAACAAATCTAGCGTAAACCAAATCAGAACATAAACCAGGAAATACATACGAAACATCAGCAAAACCACACATAAAAATAAGTGGTTAAAACATGCATTAAACAATAAAAAGCTATCAGAAAAAGTTTGAACCTCCTGCGGGTAGCAATTTAACACAGGCCAACAAATTCAACCTCGCTAGAACCGTGGTTCAAACTCGGAGAAGACAAAGCCCGGCTAAATATAGAAATAACGGGATACCGATACACCGCCCCGCACCTCCTTCACCTAGTGATTGAAGGGCGACAAACATCACGTGACATACCCAAAAACACCCCCTCGGGGCCCATCCACTAAACTATATAAACCACGACCGGACAAGCCTCAAGGCTCTTGTTGAAAATCTGTTCTTCAAGACGAAGCGCTGCCCGACAGCCACTATAAATTCATTTTAAACTCAGAATGTAACACGAAAAGCAGGCTTTCGATCAAACGATTCCCCTGCATCGCGCCTTGGCCATCGTTTGACCGAACGCAGCTATCTTGATAAAACTAACAGTTTGGGAAAATTATTGTCATAAAAAGTATTCATTCTCTCAATTGATTCCCTGGCATCGCGTCCTGGCCGTCGGTTGAGTGAACGAATTATATAGGATACACTGCGAGGAAAGGGCTCCCCTGCATTGAGCCTTGGCCGCCCCCAATCGCAGCGTTAGGGCACTCTGCATTAACGTGTCCCCACGCATAGCGCCGTGGCTACTCGTCTTCTGTAGAGTGGAGAAGCACGTGTGTCTCCAGGTTCAGGGAGTGGCATCCCGGCTTGTTGCACCACGCGCCACCGATTCGTAGGGTGTACCTGCGTGGGTGGCACCACGACAGGGCCAGCACCAACTACCTCCTGTGACGAACGAATACCTCAGCCAATTGCATCAATTAAAAAAACCTAATAAGGTGGCTTAATTGAGAGCAACTAAAGGCTCCAGTATCCGGGGTATAGGAAGAGCTAGTTGGTCAAGCTGCGAACCCGGTATCGGTTGCGAACAGCGAGCTATAGAAAGGAACCCAAAACAATAACAAAGACGAGTAGAGAAAGGTAGTTGAATTCACACTTCTTCCCCCCCTCGCATTACACTCGAGTCCCTACTAGACACTCACTGCGTAACTATCAGAAAGGCGTAACTTCACACAGCGGATCACGTATACGGGCGTCTACCAAACAATAACACCCTCTAGCACGACAACTAGCTAGACGTCCAATGATTAAAAACAAGGCCGACCAGTACTTCTAACGAAGGTACAAAGGAACGCCCCGTATGAGGACCAAGCCGGCAACGAATAAAGATAGGCCACACACCGCACGCCTCACATAAAGACACGCGAAGCTCTGACCAATCAAATCCTAGAACTTCAAAATTCAAAATTATAAATTCTTTAGATAAATTGAGTGTTAAGCTCCGTGCAAGTGGTGTCTAATCACTTCACGAATGGTAGAATCGAACCCGATTTGAGACTGGAAATAATTCCATTTACGTAGTTTTAGAACTATGCGTTTAAGCAAACGCGACAACCCATATAGTAAAACAAATTGAGTGTTAAGCTCCGTGCAAGTGGTGTCTAATCACTTCACGAATGGTAGAATCGAACCCGATTTGAGACTGGAAATAATTCCATTTACGTAGTTTTAGAACAATGCGTTTAAGCAAACGCGACAACCCATACAGTAAAACAAATTGAGTGTTAAGCTCCGTGCAAGTGGTGTCTAATCACTTCACGAATGGTAGAATCGAACCCGATTTGAGACTGGAAATCATTCCATTTACGTAGTTTAAGAATAAGGCGTTTAAGCGAACGCGACGACCCATATAGAAAAATAAATTGAGTGTTAAGCTCCGTGCAAGTGGTGTCTAATCACTTCACGAATAGTAGAAGCAACCCCGAATTTAGACTGGAAATCATTCCATTTACGTAATTTAAGAAAAGCGCGTTAAAGCAAACGCGATAACCCATTTAGAAAAATAAATTGAGTGTTAAGCTCCGTGCAAGTGATCTCTAAACACTTCACGAACGATAGAATCAAACCCGAATCGAGACTGGAAATTATTCCATTTATTATAGACACACCTAGAGGAAGCAATTCCACATGCGTAGCCTGTAGGAAAAATTCTGTAAGATCGTACCACCAAGATCATCCCACCAACATCCTTCCTACCTTGTCTGAACTAACCAAAAATCAAAATATCAAATAAATTCCGTGCCCTCAGCACCATAAATAAAAGAAAGAATTACCCAATCAGTCAAAAGACCAATGATGAGAGGGTAACAAAATCGCCGGTCTCACGAGGACTAATGCGATACGATAAAAACCTAAACTGAGGTCTCACAAACAACAACAATAAAAAATAAAACAATAACCAAATAAATTCATCCCATATCCATAAAAACAAAGACATTTCTCACTCCATCCAGCCCAGAGCACGAATCAGTTTCGAGCTAACCCCTTCCTCCACACGATCTCGATGGAAACCGCTCGAAACGAAAGTAAAACTACGCGATTTAACGCCACCTCACGAAAAGACGCGTTTAACAACATAGGTTGAAAAGTGTGCAAAATCGCGATACGTTTCAGTATATTATAAATATAATTTAATAAAAAATTAGAAATAAATTAAATTTAAGGAACTAGGCAATTTTTATTTAAATTAATAATAAAACTCACCTGTTTACCAAAAACATGGCTTTAAGAGCACAATTTTAAGTCAAATCAGCTCAATGATTACTAAATTTGATAGCTGCAGTATATTAACTGTACAAAGGTAGCATAATAAATAGTTTTTTAATTAAAACATAGAATGAACGATTTAATGAAATTTTAACTGTCTCAAATTTATTAAATTTTTTTTTTTATTAATTAAAGAATTAATATGAATTTATAAGATGAAAATACCCTATAGATTTTAGTTAATAAATTTTTACTTAATAATATATTTTAATAATTATTTTAAAATATTAATTTAATTGGAGAGATTTTTAAATTACTTAAACTTTAATTTAATTTAGACATTAATTTTTTATTAATTGATCTTGAATTTTAGATTATAGGAATAAAATACCTTAGGGATAACAGCGTAATATTACTGGAAAGATCAAATTTATAGTAATGATTGCGACCTCGATGTTGAATTAAGATAAAATTTAAATGGAGAAGTTTAAATTTTTTGGTCTGTTCGACCATTAAAATCTTACGTGATTTGAGTTCAGACCGGCGTGAGCCAGGTTGGTTTCTATCTTTAAGATAATTGAATTATTTTGTACGAAAGGACTAATATTTATAAATAATTTATTTATTAGAATAATTTAAATTTATTTATCTTGGCAGATTAGTGCAATAAATTTAGAATTTATATTTATATATAATAATGTATTATATTATAGATAATTATTAAACAAATTGGTTTTTGTTGTTTACTATTATTGATAATATTAATTTAAGTAGGAATCATTCAGCTATTATGCGTAGCTTTTTTAACATTAATAGAGCGTAAAGTATAAGGATTTATTCAAATTCGTAAAGGTACTAATAAATTAGGTGTGATAGGTATTCTATTTTACAACCCTTTAGAGATGCAATTAAACTATTATCTATAGAGGATTATGTATATTAAAATTAAATTATTTGTATTACTATTTAACCCTAGTTTTTAGATTAGTATTGATTTTAATAACATAGGTAGTTTATCGATATTTTACAAATATATTAATAATACATTTAGGTATAATTTATTTATTATGGTGTTTAGGGATAAATAGGTATATAATATTAATATCGGGCTGATCTTCTAATTCCATTCATTCTATATTAGGTTTAATACGATCTTTAGCTCCGTCGATTTCTTATGAAGTGAGGTTAGCGATTATTTTAATTAGATCAATTTTATTAATTGATAGATTTAATATTAATAAATTGGTTAATTTTCAATTTCATAGGTGAATATTAATTTATACAGGGTGGGCCATTTTAATCTATGCATTCAAATTTCTTTGTACCTAAGACAGATACGGAAAAATGGTTCAGACAAAAGTTGTTCAAGATAATAGGGGTTACCTATCTGTGTAACTAGCGTTGACCTTGAGACTACTTGTCAAGGTTATTTGAAGGTCAGACTGGTTTTTTTAAATGTGAACCCCTATTTTTGACACCGGATTCGAAAATAGCGTAAAATTTTACGTCTGAAATGATATTTTGAAGTTTTTTTTTCGTGACCTTGAGAAGGTCAATTTAAGGTCAAATGCTAAATAACTGCCTGGTAGCTGTTTATTTAGCTGTTTAAAAATGACGTCAAGGTCAACATTGTTGAGGTTGTTGTCACATTACAGTTCGATCTTTCTTATAAAGGTACCTTCACAACGTTTATTCCGACAGAAAATTTAAACAGCTAAATAAACAGCTACCAGGCAGTTATTTAGCATTTGACCTTAAATTGACCTTCTCAAGGTCACAAAAAAAAACTTCAAAATATCATTTCAGACGTAAAATTTTTCGCTCTTTTCGAATCCGGTGTCAAAAATAGGGATTCCTATTTTAAAAAACCACTCTGACCTTCAAATAACCTTGACAAGTAGTCTCAAAGTCAAAGCTAGTTACACAGATAGGTGACCCCCATTATCTTGAACAACTTTTGTCTAAACCATTTTTCCGTATCTACCTTAGGTACAAAGAAATTTGGGTGCATAGATTAAAATGGCCCACCCTGCATATGACCTATTACATTAATATTTTTATTTAGAATAATAGACGAACTTAATCGTAGTTCATTTGATTTTTCTGAGGGGGAATCAGAATTAGTTTCAGGGTTTAATGTAGAATATAGAGGGGGGGGGGGGTTGTATTAATTTTTTAATCTGAATATGCTAGTATTATATTTATAGGTTTTATATTTTCTTTATTGTATATAGGAGGATATTATATAAAAAATTTATTTTATTAAAAAATTTTAGGCTTAGAGTCTTTAATTTTTTGAGTGCGCGGGTCTTTTTACCACGATTTCGATATGATTTATTAATATATTTGTGTTCATTAATAATTTTACCATTTTCTTCAAATTATTTATTTTATATGTATAATAATATTCAAATGATTAATTTATTAAGTAAAGATAATAGAATATTTATTTCTATTTTATATTTTCAAAACATATACTTATTCAAGTTCATTATCTAAAAGTTAATTATATCTCAGATTTTTGTAAATAGAGGATTTATCAAATAATATAAAAAGTATCTAATAGATATAATTTGTCTAGTTTAAATAAAAAGGGTATCTACAGGACATCTTCCTAGTCAAGTTAAAATAATAAAGATATTAAAAAATCTTCAAAATAGAATTTGATTAATAAGATAAAATTTTAGGCCTTGAGTTTTTCTAAAAGAAAAAATTGGTAAAATTATTAGAATTAAGATTGATATTAATAAAGCTAAAACTCCCCCTAGTTTATTGGGGATTGATCAAAGAATAGTATAGGCAAATAAAAAGTATCATTCTGGTTGGATATGAATTGGGTGTAACATAGTTACAATCACGAGCCCACTTTCTTATTATTTCGAACGGCTATAAGAGCCCAAATATTATTTCGGAAGCACCGAGGACGCATAAGTAATATCATCGGTACAGGCGTACCGAGGTTTGCGGGCACTAGGCCACCGAACCCGGAGATGTGACAAAAACTAGCTACGTCACACCTCCGGAATTCCCTCACTGCCGTAAACAGCAGGTCAGCGACCAACTGGCTGTTACGCGGAAAAATGTTAAAACGTGATTTTCACTTCAAATACGAACTGTCGTGACAGTCCGTCACTGATTTATTCACTTTGATAAACAAATGTGGGTTGATAGTACAAATGCAGTCTGCTGACCGTGGTCGAGCAGAGTGACCAAGTAGTATGTTGGAGAGTACTAGTCGAACTGGCTCTCGTCGTTAGGAGCTGCACCGCGCCGGTGAGAACTGCTGACGAGGTCCAGGGTGATAAGGACTTCTCGGTAGGACAATATGTTACAGCGTTACACCCCCCTGGTTAGACTGGTCTTACTCCTGGAAGACGAGGGTTGATGCGCTTTATCGGTAGGATCATCGATTCCGGCGTTGTCAATTCCATTATATTGTTTCGATGGTCGCAACAATGAGATTCGCTGAAGTTTTCGGTTACATTGATTTGTTTGTTACAGCAAATTTTGAAAACTCCAATTTTTTTTTAAGGACCATAGAATTATTAAGCCTAAGGATGCATACCCTAGATAGGTTAGAATACTAACAGTGCTTTCGGACCGAGAACGTGTTCTGTGTACATTTTTGACACTATTAATAGCTCGCTGGATATCGTCAAGGTCGTGATCGAGTCCACGTAATTCTTCAGGGTTAATATTATGTTGCAAAAGTATTAATTTATCAGTTATGAGATTGAGATCTTCTATCGGAATTTCTAACGAGATGTTTTTTCCATATTTAACGTCAAGAGAATGATTGCTTGAACGACTCAATTTTATGGTGGCTCCTGCACCGCTTAGAATGCAGTCTGTGTCTGCCTCTATGAGTGTCGCTGAATTTATCGTTACTTGCCCTCCTTTGTTGAATCAGACAGTAGTGAATGTCATCTCGTGCTCTGGAATAGCTATGTAACCTTTTTCGTTCGTTAACGTGAGGTAAGCAATTTCTCGAATTGTGAACAAAGATGTTTGACATTTAGGATGAGAAATTAAATCGGTTCGTCGATGCAGAATTTGATTGTTGCATAAATCGGTTTCGGACATAAGTAGCGTTGGTTGAGTGCGTTTGCATATACGTATTGCGTGAGTTTGTCTACAATCGTTGATGTATTTTTGGCTTGCTGCTATGTAATTGGTGTAATGTGCATTGATTAGCAAAATTTCGGATTCAGGTATAACAGCAATAAAATTTGATCCGTGTCTGAATGGTATCGGGATAAGTCGCTGAATTTCATATTCGTCGGGTTCAAGCAAAGGAATTTAAAAAATATAAACTAATTTGTCTTTCATTAAATTAATCTACTTTTCACTAACGTCGAGCATTTTTTGATAGTTGTGAATCTCTAGTGGAATCGAGTACTTGACGTAAAAATGTTGTTCAAAATATTTTATTCCTCCCATGAGGGTTTCTGGAGATAAGACTTGAGGATATATTATCCCATGTTTTCCTTCGCCAATTGCGTTTAGAAGTGTGTTCACATCTTCGTTAAGTTCGCTTAATGTCCTGGAGCATATCGTAATGTGATTCGAAATAAAAATGTTCTGAGTGTTGTTATTTACTTCGTTTCTTAATTTATTATCTCGTCCCTTTTTGAACAATAATGATATATGTTGTTGTACTACGTTCAAAATGACTTTAATGATTTTAGTTTGATTAGTAAGGCTGCTTGCCATAGTATCTTGATTGGCGTAGAGCTTATCAAGCTCGGTGTTAATGTAACTCAAATCGTTTGCGTCTAGTGTCCCAAATAAAGTTTTAGAAATAGTTCCGATGCCGTCTATAAGTCCGCGTCGTTTTCTTAAGCTGGTGTTGTCTCGCGTCAGATGTTAAAGCATTTGTATCAGGTTGTAAACCCGTTTGACCCGAAGGCGCAGCATCTAGAATTCGATGATTTCTTCACAGATGGAATTGCAAAGTTTTTTGGCATCCTCAAGAAAGCTCCATATCTTTCGATATCGTGGCTCTAATCCGCTAGTATCATCGGCGATGACTAGTCTCCATTCTTCGTGGAAAACTTTGGCCTGTCCGAGATGCTCTGAATAGATGGTGGTTTTATTCAGCGGCGTCAACCGGAGATTCCCTTCCGCTGGTGGGTGTATGACCATTAATAGTAGGAGTGGCAGTAGTAGTATCATCTGCAACAGGTTTGTAGAATGGTTTTATTCTGTCAATATGAACTCTAACTCGTTTGTTGTCATTATGAGCTATCGTGACGTTATTATTGTCATGCATTTCGACCACAGGAAATGGCTCAAGCCATTCGCAGTCTAGTTTCTTCAGTCTGCGTTCGTTTTGCAACAGGACTAGGTCTCCTGGTTCATAGAGCCGATGAGTCCTCGTAATTTTCGAATCTTGTTGCTCTTTTGATTTTTCTTTTGCGGCTATGAGTTTTTGTCTAGCTCGCTGTACGTTGAACTCATGACGTCTCGCCCATTTCTCGATTAATGCATTGTACGAGACCGTCGGCGTTGAAGAGAGCGCTGATGGCAAGTTGGCTTTTCTTCCGAAGGTGAGTTCGAATGGTGTAAAACCGTGACTCTCGTGAATCAAGGTGTTATATGCGAAAGCTATCGCCTGTAATACTTCGTCCCAGAATTGGTTTCTTTCCGTGCTTTCAAGACTGGTTTTGATGAGATCTTTCACCACTGCATGGGCTTTTTCGAGACTGCTATTCCCTTGAGGATGGTAGGCAGTTATCTTGATGTGTTTAATTTGAAATACTCTCTCAAATTCCTTCATAGTTCCAGAGATGAAGTTTGATCCTTGATCGGTTAGTACATTCTTCGGTGTTGAAAAGAAGTAAATATAGTGTTCTAGTAGTGCGGTGAATACTTCTTCCGAGGTGATGCCCTTTAGTGGACATAGCATGATGTATTTGGTAAGTGAATCTTGAATGGAGAGGACGTAGCGGTTTTTCTTTTGCGATAGTGGTAGCGGTCCAAAGATGTCAAGTGCGATTTTGTCGTTTGGCGCTGATGGCGTGTCAGAGATCATAGCTGGTGCTTTCTGCCTGATGCGTACTAACTTTTCCTTTTGACATTCTTTGCAGTTCTTGATAAAATCGGTCATGTCTTGATCCATGTTCGTCCATTCGTGGGCTTCTTTTAGTCGTTTTATTGACCGGTTTTCTCCAAAGTGTTGTGTAGCTGGCTTCCTATGGCATTCCGCTTATAGTTATTGTTTCTGTTCACGTGTGAGTTTTTCTTCGGAGGCGAAGCAGATTTTAATGGTGGTCTGGTGTTTGTTTGCGAGGAAATTAAACATATCTTTCATGACTTCCTTTTCTCAATTGGAAATTGTGGGATCATTGACCTTGAACTGATAAGTTTTGCTCCCCTTTTCCTTGAGGAACTCTACAGCCAATCCGAGCTCAACTATCCATTTCTCTTCATTGTAGGGTCCAAGTAAAGCGATGTAATCTTCTTCAGTGATGTCCTTGGTGACTTGAAACCAATTTCCTTTATTCATAGACTGAAGAATTTTTATTTTCTCGTCATGATGAACGATACTGTTCCACACGGTATATTTGTCGTAATAATTAGTCATTGTTGAGGTCGATTCGTTTTCTTCAGGTGAACTGTTTTCTTCGGATGCTGCTGTTTCTTCGTGAACGTCTCTCGCTGGTAATACTCGGGACAGCGCGTCAGCGGCTTGGTTTTCTTTGCCTTTAACGTGCTCGATTGTATAATCGTATTCTTCAAGCTTGAGTCTCCAGCGGAGTAATCTTCATGATGGATCTTTGACGTTAAATAGCCAAACAAGAGCCTTATGGTCGCTTTGAATTTTGATTTTCTTTCCGAGTAGATATTGTCGTAGCCTCTTCACACTCCAGACTATAGCCAGTAATTCTTTTTCCGTTGTGCCGTAATTTATTTCTGGTGCATTGAGTGCTCGAGAAATGTAACAGCCTGGATGTCCATTTTGCGATAACACTGCTCCCAATCCCACGATGGATGCGTCGGTTATCAGCGTGAACTCCTTCTCGTAGTCCGGATAACAAAGTACAGGTACCATGCACAGCTTGTCCCTTAACGTATCGAACGCTGCTTGACATGCCGTAGTTCAGATGAAATCTTGATCTTTCTTAGTGAGATTGGTGAGCGGTTTTCCGATTTTCGAAAAATTCCTAATAAATTTCCGGTAGTATCCGGCTAGCCCGAGGAAGGATTTCACCTCCTTGGGGTTTCTTGGTTGTTTAAACTCCTTGACGGCTTTTAACTTTGCTCGATTCGGTTTTATTCCATCCTTGGTGATGAGATGACCAAGATATTCCAGTTCAGGTCGAAGGTACTCGCATTTGTCGTGTTGAAGTTTTAATCCGGTTTGTCGTAATCGATCAAACAATAGCACGAGATTTTCGTTGTGTTCCTTTAACGTGGATCCAAAGACTATGATGACGTCCAAATATACGAAACATATCTTGCCGATTAGTTCTCTCAATGCAGTATCCATCACCCGCTGGAAAGTTGCGGGCGCGTTTTTGAGACTAAACGACATGCGCTCGTACTCAAAATGTCCTCCTGGTATTAAGAACGCAGTGTATTTTTTAAAATTCTCTTCCATTCGTATCTGGTGAAACCCAGAGCTGAGATCGAATGCTGAAAAGAACTTTGCGTTCCCCAGGTGATCAAAAATGTCGTCAATCACAGGAATAGGATAAGCATCTTGATCCATTTTTTCATTCAATTTTCTGAAGTCGATTACTATTCGCCATTTCTTTTCTCCAAATGCGTCACTTTTCTTAGGTACTACCCATATGGGTGAGTTGTATGGTGACTTTGAGTGTTTGATGATTCGTTTGTTTAACATCTCGCCGACTTGTCGATATATCTCACGACGATGGCATTCTGGTGGCTTATATGAAGCGTTGTTAATTGGCTTATTGTCCTTCAAAGTGATGATGTGCTCAGTAGTTTTTGAAGAAGGTAAAGGATCTCCTGGTAACGTGAAAATATCGTGATAATTCGAGATAATTTTCCAAAGCGTTTCGCGGTTAGTATCTTCCATGTGGTTCTAGCGGGTGTTCTCCATTAAGAGCTGAATTCTGAGGCTTATCTCGGTCGGTGTTAATGTCGTAATTCGAGATTTTCGTACGTGGACAGGTTCGATGCACATTTCTTGGTGTTCCAGATGTATTCCTTCTGTCGAGTCGTTATTGATAGGTACTCGTATCGTGTAGTCTGTGACGGGATAAATAGAGTCAGGAATTTTTGGATGGTCGAAAATGCTGACGTGTCCTTTCTTCATGTTGCACTGGATATTCAGTATGCCAGTTGAACGACCCGGGATAAAGTATCCGTCGTCATACAAGCGATGATGAATTCCGTCGACTGAGAGGACATCGTTGCTCAGATTGTACTTGAAGGATTGTAGAAGTGCTTGTTCGACGATTCCATCTTCCAGTATAGGGAACTCGGGAGATACTATTTGGAATTTATGTTCTTTTCTATGCAGCTTCAAGCTGACGGTCTCGTGTGATACGTGCTTGTCATTTCCCATCATAAATTCCTTTTCCTCTTCGTGTCGCGCTGTGGTGGGTGGGACGAGTGTTTCTTTGATGATATTTATTGAGGATCCGCTGTCGACGAGGTATCTTGCTGTTCCTCCTGTTCCTCCCAATCTCCATTGACAGGACTGTAATCTGACGGAGATTGCAGTAACTCTATCAGGTACATTTCCTGCAGCTGGTCGACTAGCTCGTCGTCCATTTCGTCGTTCCATTGATCCTGAAGCTCATTGACCCGCTGAGGTGGTCGTGTCTGGTTTCGATCCTTGCGAAAATTTGCCTTCCTGAAGCATTGATCTTCTGTGTGGCCTGGTTTTTTGCAAAAATTGCAATTGAGCTTCATGCGATCGCTCAGTGGCTTGTAATAGTTTGATGGTTTGTCGTTGCGTTTGGTGGATGTTCGTTCATTTGAACGGAGTTCGTTATACGTCTTGTTTCCACTGAAGCTGGGTCGTGACGACTGCACCGCAGGCGGTTGCCTGCGACTTGCTTTTTCACGCAGCCACACTTCGGTTTCCATGGCGTCGGTCTGCGCTTCGTTTATGGCACTTGGTCTTAGACTTCTTACTTGAGTGCCTATATCGTCGCGTAAGCCCATAATGTATGATTTTATTGCGTGTCGTTCTTCCATTTTCATGGGTACACACCGCTCGGTCGATCGTACTTCATTCTGGATTGCGTATTTAAGTTCGTTCAATTTTTGTCTGAAGCGGTGGCTGTACATCTGTACGCTCTCTGTATTTAGTTGTTTTGTCTATGCCAGTTTTGCACGTGCTAATTCATATGATGTTGTACCGCCCACATTCTGTCGAATTGCTTGATACAGTTTTTCATACGTGTATATTGTAACGGAACGCATTAAGGCGATCCGCTACTATGACACACAACCTTCACCACGTCTAACAAACCAACCTACACAAACTGAAATAAGACATAGAACATACCAAAATCAGACAAAGCACACAAAATAGTTCTTGGTAGACAAAACACTCCAGACCGGATCGAAAGAAGTATCTACCGGACGAGGAGAATAGAAAGGACTAGTAGGTACACACGCAGAATTACAAGTACACACCCTAAAGGTAATGGCGTAAATAAAAGGCCTGCCTAGCCAAAGATCACGATGTAAACATAGCAGTGGGCGTAACAACAAGCACACACCGGCCTACTAGACCAGCGTAGTAGCCCCCGCCCTACACAATCACCAGACCAAGCCTTAAACAAACGGCACAACCCCTAATAGGCTACACTATCCAAAAGGCGAGAACATCGGGAACGCCACGGCCCGGCGAACGTAGTAAAGAATTCATGGAACTATCGAGATACCACGACACATAGAGAAAGATCAACAAGGTAACTCCTCATGAAACGTCGCTACGTACCCCCACTCATGAATAAAACATTAATATTAATAAAACACATAAAACAAACTTATATCGACCAAAAACCAAGAAACACACATAGAGAAAAACGATTCTCACGTAGGAGAACACCTGAAAACAACAAAAAACATAAAAATCCACGAGAAATCTGTCAAAAACACACCAAGAAAGAGATAATTAACCACAATTAACTATCCTGGGCAATTAGTCATCAACGAAACAGCAAGGCAGCGGCCTACAAAACAGAGAAATACCCATAGGGGCCTGAATCGGGAAAAACCATGATCAAACCGGAGAAAAAATCGATAAAAAGTTTGAACCTACAACAAGTAGGAAGATAACATTGTCCGACGAATTTCAACCTCGCCGAAACCTCGCTTTAAACCCTAGAGGGACAAAGATCGGCTAAGAATAGAAATTCGAGAAATAACGGTACTCCTACACGTCACCCCGCACCTCTCTCACCTAGTGATTGAAGTGCGACAAACATCACGTGACCTACCTCAAAACACCCTCCCGGGGTCCATCCGCCAACCTATATAAACCGCGACAGGACAAGCCTCGGGGCTCTTGTCAAATCTAATAAGTCAAGACGAAGTGCTGCTCGACAGCACACCGAGAACATAAAAATCACACGTAAAATCTACATGTAACAAAGACGCGTTCTTTCGATCAAACCGATTCCCCTGTATTGCGCTTGGCCGTCGTTTGACCGAACGAACCGAAAGGAAACACATACTAACCGTTTGGGAAATACCATGTTAGTTAAAGTAAAGTTAGGTAAGAACCAGTGTTTTTTTTCTCAACTGATTCCCCTGCATTGCGCTTGGCCGTCAGTTGAGTAAACGAACTCATTAGGATACTCTGTGAGGAGTAAGGCTCCCCTGCACTGCGCTTGGCCGCCCCTACTCACTGCGTCAGGGCACACTCCACTGACGGGTCCCCACGCATGGCGTCGTGGCTATCCGTCTCTTGGAGTGTGAAGCAGCACGAGTGACACAAGGTCAAGGGAGTGGCATCCCGACTGAGTGCACCGCGCATTAGACTCGTAGGGTGTACCTGCGTGGGTGGGACCACGTTAGGGCCAGCACCAGCTACCACCTGCATCTTACGGATCCATCGGCTGGTCACAATTAATCAAGAACCAAATCGTACGCCTCTTAATGGCGCGAGAAGGTGCTTAATTAATTGCGAATAAAGGCTTCAGTATCCGGGGTCTAGGAAGAGCTAGCTGGTCAAGCTGCGAACCCGGTGTCTCTTGCGAACAGAGAGCTATAGCTAGGGACCCAACCAATAACAAAAGCGAGAAACGATAGGTAGATAAAATCATACACACCACCTCACCACACGACACTCGCATCCCTACTATAAACTCTTGGCGCGACCATCAGCAGGGCGGAGCCTCAAGAGGCAAATCTCGCAAACGGGCAGTCCGAAACAATAACATTCGAAATAGCATAACACCAGCTAACGTCCAATGATTAAAATAAGGCGAACCGGTACATCTAATGAAAGTACAAAGGAACGCCCCGTATGAGGGCCAAGCCCAGCGACTAGACCACCCCTTCAACATCTAAAATAGAGACACGCAAAACGCAAATGGCCAACAGGATTCTGCCATCTATATCCTAATAGAGATCGAGATCTAACGTCAAAATTATACCAGATTTAACGACCCCGAAATAGATAAATTGAGTGTTGAGCTCCGTAAAGATGATATCTAATCACTTTGCGAATTATAAAGTCAAGCCCCGATTTGAACTGGAAATTCATTATTCCACTTATGTAATATTAGAAAAAAATCGTGTATTAACGAACGCGATCACCCTGAAACTTGATAAATTGAGTGTTGAGCTCCGTGCAAGTGATATCTAATCACTTGGCGAATATTAGAGTCAAAACCCATAAAAAAATATAGAATTTCATAATTCCACATACGTAGAATTAGAAAAATCGCGTACTAAGCAGCCGCGATTCCCTTGAAATTGATAAATTAAGTGTTAAACTCCGTACACGTGATATCTAATCACTTTGCGAATATTAAAGTCAAAACCCATAAGAAAAACATGGAATTTCATGATTCCACATACGTAGAATTAGAAAAATCGCGTACTAAGCAGCCGCGATTCCCTTGAAATTGATAAATTAAGTGTTAAGCTCCGTACAAGTGATATCTAATCACTTTGCGAATATTAAAGTCAAAACCCATAAGAAAAAGAACTGGAAGCGATTCCTCATATGTAGACGTTAAGAAACCAATGTAAAGCGAGCGTGAGTGCATAAGAACGACTAGATCGTTCCACAACCATCCTCCCTACCTTAGCTGAACTAACCATCGAGCAGAAGCTTATCCAGCAATCACGGGCCTTCCGTCAAGTAAAAATTAAGAAAAGAATTACCCAAGCAGTAAAAAAGACCAATGATGAAAGGGTAAACAAAACCGCATGTCTGTCACGGACAAATGCGACGCAACAAAAACCTAAACTGAGGTCTTACCAACAAAAACAATAAAAATTACTAATAAGAACCTAATATCGATTGCAAATCTACACATCCACGGATCCTCTCGCTCCCTCCAGCCCAGTGCACGAACTTGTTTCGAGCAAGCCGCCTCTCCACACGATCAAGGACGATATCACTCGAAACAAAATTCAAACTTGACGCGATTTCACACCGCCACCGAACTCGCGCGCATCGTAGCCGAAAACAAAAGTAGTGTGGAAAATCGCGAAACGTTTCAATATGGGGGTGAAGCGAATAACTCGCTCTGCATTGTCCTTTATTTTTTTGTTTAAGATAAAGTCCAGAAGCCATTGAGGTTCGGAGCATTGAAGTCGAGCTCGCTTTACCGATAAGATGAATTCTTCGACTCCCCCGTCATCACTTCCTTTGAGCGTTCGCACTACGCGAATAATTTCTTTCGCTGGACCGAGCTCCTTATCTCTGTTACCGTCTCCGGTAAATACCGTTCCCAAGTGTTTGCACACATCTTTATTCTCATCCGATCGTTTTTTATTTTCGTCGCCTAGTGCGAGTATGGATACTTCCAAAGATTCTAGTTTTCGCATAATTGCCATTATTGGTTCATCGTTTTTGACGTGGGATCTCGTCGGTGATGCGGCTCGAGACATGGTTTCTTATCGTTGGATCCTGAATTCCTCTAGTATCCCTAGCGGGTCGTGCGAGCCAAAATTTGATTGGTAATTCTAAACTGGTAAAGTCGAAAAATTCGTCTCAAATATTGACTGGTAAGCAATTTTTCCAGCATTAGACTGAAACGATTTTGGTTGGACTGGTAAGTTACTATCAGTCATATTTTGGATGGTAACGGTTTCCGCAGGTCTGCTCATTTATCGCTACCAGTTTTATTTTGGATGGTTATTGGGTTCTTTAGAGTGATAAATCTAACCGACAATGTTATTGACCAAATTGATGAAAATTTTCGGCAGTTCGCAACCTGGTTAGAGTCAGCGCCACCTAGATCCCTGTGTTATCGATCTCAGAAAGATCTCTAACAATCGAATCCTTAATTATTTTTGTCAACTCTGATTGCCTCACTCATTCATTAAGAATTAATGAGGCAACCAGACCTGACGATTTTAAACTTTCTAAAGAAATCGTGAAAAAATATTGCCACAGCCCGGGTTCGAACCGGGAACTCCAGAATTCTAGCCTGGTACGTTACCAATTACGCCACCGCGGCTCTAGCAACATTAATTCACGATCTCTATTTTTAATGTCAAGTAGTATACCTTATGTGCAAATTAATTAATTAACACAAAAGATTACGCCACCGCGGAAAGAGCCGGAAATCCTGGAGCTCCGAAATTATCGGTTCCATGTATACCTCGAAGCTCGGTTGATCCTCGTCGACCCAAATTCCCGCTATGATAATGAAATGTTTTCGCGCATGGTGAGAAAGTTCGTTCAGCATTAGTAATACCGGCCACGCGGTCTGCTTTGAAGCTTTCCGTACTTGGCATGGGTCCGTATTCAAAGTTAATGAAAAATTCCAATTCGCGTTTAAAAAACGGCCTTCCTTCCGCAACTGTTTGTAGCATCCTCTATCGAAGACATCTTCTATTCCTTCTGGATTGATTTTTTGCCGCGTATTCCGATAATTTAGGAGTTGAGTTATATTTCGTGTCTGGATAATCCGTTGCAATTGCTTCTTCACGTCCAATTTTATAAAGAACGATACCAAAAACGTTTCTTTGTTTGGCCCCGAAATTCCGCACGGACAGTCCTCTTGTAGTACCTTCCCTATTCCTACTTTACCTTTACACATCTTGCAGTATATGTGACGTTCCTGCGTTGTCTCTTCCTTTCTCCCAACTCTTTTCTACAGAGTCTTCTTCGTTGACGGTAGGGTGTTGTGGTTACAAAGTATCTTTATTCCCCTTATTATCCCTAAAGTAGCTTTGATACTCAAGTTGTATCGACTAGCTTCTGCCATCATTATCTAAAGAAACTGGTTTTCTCGTACATCCGGTCTGAAGATCATCAGAGGTCCTTGTTCAATGGAGAAAGCACTTATGTCTTCATCGTCTTCTTCATCGATGCCGTCATTGCTTTCGCCGTCACCATCACCACGACCACCACCGCCCCCGCCTCCACCATCGTCGTCGTCGTCGTCATCGTCGTCGTTGTCATCATCGTTGCTGCTTTCATCACCATCACCCCAGCCACCGTCGTCGCTATCATCATCGCTGCAGCCGTTGTTGTCGTCTTCGTCATTGATATCATCGTCGTCGTCGTCTTCGCTGATAACTTAGCTCGCACGGACATTGTTCAGATCGACGATATCTAAATTCATGTCATCACTATTACCATCATCATCATGAGACGAAGCGATAATAGTTTCCGCATCTTCTTCATCTTTAGCATCGATGTCATGCCATTCGTCGTTGTTTTCTTCATTCCGTGCGGAGCAAGCTTCTTTCGCATTTGATACCGGTAATTCGGACGTTCCAGCACTGCAAGTACTCTCCGTGGAATTTCCATGTGACTGCAAACAAAGTAACATTTTTTACAACGTTAACGATGTGCGCCCTTACAATGCATGGTGTACATCATGTTAACTTTTCAGTTGGTAACGGACCCAGGCTCAATCGTCTTTGTGCATTTCCATATTATTATTTTTCCCCAGTACTAGTACAAGAAAACGTCTTTTCGTCTACTCGTTCTTACAAAGATGAATTCATGTGACAAGTCCTTTTTCACGATACGATTAAATAACACGACATGAATTTTATACTTATAGAATGTTATCAGAAATGCTGCATTGTTCTTTTCAAAAGAAAGTCTGCAATACTGTAAAAAAATTTCAATTTTCACTTCCTACTTCGACATTTTTGCTCCGGCAATTTCATTAAGGGCGCATTTCACAAGACAACAAGGGGTTCATTCTGTAATTGAAATGAGGTGAAAATGCGAAAAGTGAGCATTGCCACCTAATGATCACTTTTTCACATCTTCACCTCATTTCAGTTACAGACTCAGCCCCCAGAATCCATCCTTTGGTATTTCTCGTAATTTGCATAAATAGACTTCTTCACTTGCCTCTTGTTCCTTTAATAAAAAAGGGCAATCTTCCAGCTCGGGAAGACGCTTAAACACCGAAAGAAATTCCCTTGTAAATTTTCTTCTTTTCCATCGAAGATATTTCTTGTCTTTGTACTTTTTTTTTCATGTTCCTTCATTCATCGTTACAATGTTGCCTTCCGTGATACTAATCGGCAGTCTTCTATCTTATCACCAGACAATACGATACTGGTAATTTTACTTTCTGCAACAAATGTTTCTTCCATAAATTCCAAAAGTTCTTATATTTCTCTTCATCAACAGTACAAGGGGTATATCCCGAACAAAAATTCGTTGTGATCAGCGCAACGACAATGTATGGTTACAAAATATTGGTAGGAGAGAATATAGACAAATTGAACGTGTTAGGATGCCCTTCTTAATTACAATATTTTCTACAATCCTCGATGAAATAATATTCGAAAAAATTCATATAAAAACCGTGAAAACATTACAGGTTTTACTTTCATAAACTTGTAACATGTTCTGTCTCGTTCAAAAGAGAAACAATAAGAGAAAGAAAAGGGAATGAAAATATTGTCGTATCTTCAATGTACTTGTACTATCGTTACGAAAATTCTTTCATTCCACCAACCAACGACATGAAAAATTCTTGTTTCGTGAAATATGTCTCAACATTTACGTAAGAGATTATTATTTAATGGAACGTGACGAAATGTGGTACGATGTAACATTTCATATTCAAAATCTCTTTCGTATTTTTTAGTAACATTTGAAATATTGTAACTAACCGGTTCGTCACTGTTTTCACCGGTAAATAGAACGTCAGGGGCTGGCACGACGACACACGATTCGGAAGTCACTCGGAAACCTGTATTTTTCTGAAAATTGCAAAGAAATCAGCAATTAAAATTTTGTCTCGTCGTATATTGGAAAGAAGGGAGATGTTTGAGAGAAAATAATCGCGATTTGCGTAACGGCGATTGAACAGTCGTCGAGTACCGGTAGAAGGAAATGACGTATTTGTAGAAGCAGCTTCTTCATTTAAATATTCCCCGTAATACTAGTGCAAATATTTTCTTTGCAATAACGAATAAATAACTCTGAATGTACGAAACCAACTGTTAAGAACTTGAAACGTCTCCGCATCCGTTGAAGAGGGAAAGAAATGCAAGTGAAAAAAAACGAAGATACGCCGTTGTTTGTAGAATTTCTTTTTTGTATTGTATAGCTCAGGGACTGTATTGTAGATGACAGTGTGTCTACACCCTCTGCAGTGTTGATCCAAGGTTCGTAATTGAAGATTGAAGAAGTCCACGGTTTGATGGAATAACGTCACGTGAGTCTATCCTGGCAGGATCGCCAATTTGTTACGCGGAAAAATGTGAAAACGTGATTTTCACTTCAAATACGAACTGTCGTGACAGTCCGTCACTGATTTGTTCACTTTGATACACAAATGTGGGTTGATAGTACAAATGTAGTCTGCTGACCGTGGTCGAGCAGAGTGACCAAGTAGTATCAGGGGTACAAATTGAAAATGCGGGTTTGATAACAGATGGCGTTACTAACGCTATACGCATCAGGCAGTACTGTGACTATGTTCATGTCAAAGCTACGTCTTATAGCTTTAATTTTCAGTATGTGTCAATTTGTCGCAGTGTCAAATTCATAGTTTTTTTGAGCTCTCAATATGTCGAGTTTCGTGCCAACAAAACAGCATTTGCGGGAAGTTTTAATTTACTTCTTTAATTTGAAGAAAAGTGCTGCTGAAGCACATCGATTGGTCTCCGAGGCTTATCCGAGTCATGTTCCATCGGTTTCAACGTGCGAGAGATGGTTTGTGCGGTTTAGAAGTGGTGATTTTGACGTTGAGGACAAAGAGCGGCCGGGCCAAGTGAAAAAGTTTGAGAATGCTGAATTGGAGGCAATACTCAATGAAGACTCGTGTCAAACTCAACAAGAGCTCGCAGATTCATTGGGAGTGACACAACAAGCCATTTCCCATCGTATAAAAGCCCTCGGAATGATCCAAAAGCAAGGACATTGGGTGCCGTATGAGCTGAAGCCGAGAGACGTCGAGCGCCGTTTTTTTGCATGCGAACTGCTGCTCGAACGGCAAAAACGGAAGGGTTTTTTGCATCGCATTGTCACTGGTGATGAAAAGTGGATCCATTACGATAACCCGAAGCGCAAAAAATCATATGGTTACCCCGGCCATGCATCATCATCGACGGCCAAACCAAATATTCACGGCGCCAAGCTCATGCTCTGTATTTGGTGGGACCAGCTGGGTGTGGTGTATTATGAGCTATTGAAATCGAACGAAACCATCACAGGAGCACTATACCGAACTCAATTGATGCGTTTGAGCCGCGCACTCAAAGAAAAACGGCCACAATACGAGCAAAGACACGACAAAGTAATTTTGCAACATGACAACGCTCGGCCACATGTTGCAGCGCCGGTCAAAACATACCTACAAACGCTGAAATGGGAAGTCTTACCCCACCCGCCGTATAGCCCAGATATTGCTCCTTCCGATTACCACCTTTTCCGATCGATGACACATGGCCTAGCTGACCAGCGCTTCCATTCTTACGAAGAAGCCCAAAAATGGGTCGATGACTGGATAGCAGCCAAGCCGGCCGAATTTTTTCGCGACGGTATCCGTAAATTGCCAGAAAGATGGGAAAAAGTTGTGGCTAGCGATGGACAATACTTTGAATAATTCATTTGTTACCATTTTTTCAGAATAAACGTTCAAAAATAGAAAAAAATCCCGCATTTTCAATTTGTACTCCTGATATGTTGGAGAGTACTAGTCGAACTGGCTCTCGTCGTTAGGAGCTGCACCGCGCCGGTGAGAACTGCTGACGAGGTCCAGGGTGATAAGGACTTCTCGGTAGGACAATATATTACAGCATTACACTGGCCTTGCTCCGCGGCGAGGGGAAGACGGGTGGCGCGACAGCGAGAGCCCGCAAAATTAATAGAACTCGGTAAATTAAAAAATTGAAATCCAGAATTCCGAAGAGGGGAACGAGGCAAGGGGAAGGCTATAAAAGAGTCTGCGCGGAAGGAGGAGCTCTTAGTCGGTTGGCTTTTTAACTTTTTGGGCTCAGCGCTGAAAGCACAGGTGTCGAAGTATAAAGAAATTAAAAAACGAAACATTGAGATTACGGATTAATTTTCAAGAGTCACTCTCGATTGCATATTGTCAAATCCGTGTTATGTGAGAAAAGAAACAACAAGTGAGTGATAAACGAAGACCAGCGAAAGAAGAAAGACAGGCGAGCTATTTCCATAAAATAAGCAATAATTAGAGGAACATTATAGGAACTGTTAATAATCAAGATTGAGATAGGTGTTAAGTGAATAGAATTAGGTGCATAGAATTAGTTGGATAGAATTATTGGAATAGAGTTAAAAAAATAGAATTAAGTGGATTGAGTTAAGTGTAGAGAATGGTTTCAATAGAATTAGGTCAGTCGTGTTCAAGAAAATAGAAGTAGGTCACATATAATTTAAACAGGTAGGACAGACAAGAGATCTATAAGCATGTGAGAAGGAAAGAGATCGAAAGGAAGTAAACTGTGTGAGAGATAGAGACGGATAGAGATATAAGCGAGGTATCGGCTCGAAGACCGAGTCAGACGTGTCTAGCGGTGTGTGTGTGCATCGAGCGTACAGCTCAAAACAATAACAGATCTTCAAGCGTGTACCGAGAATCTATGTAAACGAAATATACGATAAGAATTGTGAAAGCCGCATGCGAAAGTATTTCCCAACTAAACGGCGCAATCGTATCCTTGACCAGTTTTGCTGTGTGTGATGGTGCATTATCATGAAGCAAAATCACTTTGTGTTGCCTTTTTTTATATTCTGGTCGTTTTTCACGCAAAGCTTGATTCAAATCGATCATTTGTTGTCGGTAGCGTTCAGTATTAACGGTTTCGCCAGGTTTTAGCAGCTCATAATAGAGCACACCCTTCTGATCCGACCAAACACAGAGCATTGTCTTCCGTCCATAGCGATTTGTCCTTGCAGTCGATGTCGATAGTTCGCCTGGAGTTACCCATCATCTTTTACGCTTAGGATTCTCAAAATATATACACTTTTCATCGCCAGTCACAATTCAATGGAGAAATGACTTTCTTTTGTACCTGGCGAGCAGCATTTCGCAAGTGGTTTTTCAGTTTTCCTGCTGTCTTTCATTCAGTTCATATGGAACCCATTTTCCCATCTTCTGGATCTTTCCCATGGCTTTCAAACGTATGGAGACGGCTTCTTGTGTTACATTTAATTGATCCGCGAGTTGTTGTTGCGTTTGAGCGTCATCCTTATCCAACAATGCTTGCAATTCGCTGTCCTCAAACTTTTTCGGTGGTCTTCCACGTTCTTCGTTTCTCACGTCAAAATCGCCACTATTGAATTTTTTAAACCACTCAATAAAGCACTGTGATGTACCAAGAGCATGCTCCCGTAAGCTTCGACCAGCATTCGATGCGATTCTGCACCAGTTTTCTTCAAATGGTAACAGAAAATCAATGCTGTCCGCAAATCGTAGTTTCCAGGCACAAAATTCGACATGTTCAACGCTATTACAAACTATGCTGTTGTATGAAACTTGTATTGTTGTGACTTGAAAATCTTTATCAGAGATGTCAACAAGGAAATGGCGCCAATGACGCGGTTTTACGGTAACTACATTGACAGCTATGGGCAAATTCCGGTTTCATATTTATAGACCTGGTATGTCGATTAAACGTATAAATAATCCTAAATTTACGTATTGAATAATATGAATTATTCTATTGAAAGCTATAGCGGAGTTGGCACAATAGTGTATGGATATTATAATTCCGGATAAAATTTGTAAGGTTGAGCATAATCCTAGTAAAGACCCAAAAGTTCATCAAATTGAGATGTTAATGTTGGTTGAAAGTATAATTAAGGAATTATTAATAATTTTAAGTATTTCATTAATTTTTATGAGTGATTTAAACATTTATAGGAAAAGTTCACGAATAGGAGATATTAATTTGTTACAAATATTTATAATACAGATTACTGAATAAAATAGGTAGTTATTAATAAATAAGGAATTTATTAAATAGTAATAAAAATGTATTGTGTAGTTTGTAATATAATTATTTTCTCATAAATAAGAATTATAAAATGTAATATTTATTATAATTAATATAATAATAATAATAATAGGAATTATTTTAGTTATAATTATAAATAAGAGTTTAAAATTTAATGAAAATAATTTATTATTAAAAAGTCTTGTAGTATATAAAAAATAATTAATAATCCACCAGTTATAATTAAAAATAAAAGGAAAGGTCTTCATGAATTTTATATTTAATTTTAAAGTAATTAATATAGTGAGAAGGATTAATAATAAAGTTAAAGTAATTGGGTGAAATTTATTATTTTTTGAAGGGATAGCTAAAATTATAATTATTATTGTGTTAAGGAAAATAGGAGTATAATTTTCCAAAATTATTAATGATTTAATCGTGTGAGGCATAATATTAATATTTTAAAGCTTTTAAATATCCAAGTAATAGTTTTAAAAAAAACATTAATTTTGGAGATCAAAATTATAGATATACTATTTTTTTGAGGCAGTTATTAGCTTATGAATAATTTTGATTATTATTTTTCATTTTTTATTTTTATTGTTTCTTGTTTTTTATTTTCTTTCTATTTAAAATATTTATTGTTGATAGTAATTAGACTTGAATTTTTAATAATTTCTGTGTTGTTTAATATATATATATATATATATATATATATTGTAACGGTAATTTTTCACGTTAGCATATATTTTTATTTTTCGTGGGAATTCGGGCTCGATCACAGGACTAATTAATTTAGACTTCTTAGTGGTTGACAATAGGCTTTTATTCCAGGAAAAACAATTTCGTGAAAACGGCACTTTTTAATTTCGGGCACTCGATTCTTATATGATGTTCGTCTAATTTCGGAATTTCAGCAATTATTTCGACGATTATACTTGGTTTAATGTTTACCTCCCACGGAATTCTCGTATGCTTCCTATTTCTCTTGCACCGTAGTGTTGTCGTACGCTTGGTGCACAGATATTTTACATCCGTAGCTCTTACGCTTCACATTCACTCTTTTTATAGGGTGTATAAACCCTATTTACAATTCTTTGTCAGTCACCCGTCTTTCACTCATTCGCGCGTACTTATCCTTCCTATGTTTTATACGACTTATTCTATATTTAATTACAATTATCCTATCTCTGTATTTCTTAATTCGATCTTTCGGTCTCGAAAATCAGGGAGTTCCCTCGATTTTAGTTATTATGATTTCCACTTATTTGCACAGCAATCCGCGGAATTTCGGTGCTCGGGCTCCGGTTGCGTCGCTACGCTTCGGTGTTTCACTTCTCACACACACACCTCAGATTCTCAGTGTACAGAGTGTATGAACTCTGTTTATAATTCTTTCCCTTTCGCTCTTATTCTGTGCTCGCTCTTTCTCACTTCCACTCGCACAACGGATTCGGTCCCTGGACTTTCGCTCGTTTAAAGACCGCACTGTTCAATTTATACTTATATAACCGGTTTTCTTATTTCTATGCACTATTCTAGATTATTAATACTTATCAGCTACCGAATTCTATGTATTAATTTATCTATAAATCCACTAGATTATCCCGTTTAACGTCCTAATGAGTAATCATGTAATGCTACACACTGTTCGCAGATATTTCTATGCACTCATTAGCTTTCAATCGACAAATTCTCTCACAATCTATACCCTGTTAAGCTTTACTAAACTGCCTAAAAGACAAGAGAGCCCCTCTGTCCCCGCACCGGCCTTTTATATGCCTCCCCTTACCTCAGTCCCCTCTGTACATTTTTCATCATAATTTTTGAATCTAACGCCTTCCTTGGCTGACGCGGTGCGCTGTTGCCCCGCTCTCCGCCTTCCCCTCACCGCTTGGCGAAATCCGTTGGTCGCTGCCTGCTGTCGACCTGCTGTTCGGGTCAGCGAGGGAATTTCGGAGATAGCTCGAGTTTTTCTATCTCGAGGCAATGGCCTATTGCCCGCCAGCCTCGGTACTTGTGTACCGAGTCTTTCGCTGAGGTGTTTTTATATGACTTGAGTATACTTTTGGGTTCCCCTAGTCGCTTGAATAACGATCGATGCTCTAGCCGTGTTCGTTTAATGTATTTCGTGCTATCTCGTCGCTAATCATTTCATGAGTACCTACGATGATATGTGTGAATATGCCACAATATATGATATATGATATATATATATATGTATATATATAATTATAACATTTTTACAAAGGGATTTATTTATAATTATTATATCTTTGACATTAAAGGTGTGTTAGGGGGCTTTAGCTTTGTCTTTAGATGTTTTAATAGTTCGATTTTACGGTAATGATTATATTAATTCTTTGAGATTATTAGGATGATAATTAATTTAATAATTATGTTTATATTTTTATTTATATATAAATTTAATAAATTTATTATACAAATATTATATCAAAATATGGTTATGTTAATATTTTAATTTATAATTATTAAATTTCTTTTAAATAATTTAAATAATTGAGTTATAATTTATTTTATTTTTAGAATAGATTTTTATTCTTTGGGGATAAATTTATTAAGATTATGAGTTTTTATATTGATAGTGGTAGTAAGAGGGGAGATTTATGGATTTATAGTTAGTTTTTTATTATTAATATTAATTTTATGTTTTTCAAGTATAAATTTAATCATTAAAATATTTTTTTTGAGTCAATTTTAATCCCCGTATTTATATTAATTATAGGTTGGGGTGGACAAATTGATCGAATTCAAGCTGGAATTTATATAATAATATACCATATACTTTAGTCAGATCTATACCTATATTCATAATTATTATTTATTTATATATTTTGAATAATTCATTAATATTTTATGTTATAATTTTAGTTTATTTCAGATGTTGAATTGTTTTTTTAAATTTTTGTTTTATTAGTAAAGATACCAATATATTTTGTTCATTTGTGATTACCTAAGGCTCATGTTGAGGCACCTGTTATAGGGTCTCTAAATTTGGCTGGTGTAATGTTAAAGTTAGGGGGCTATGGGCTGTTGCGAGTAATAATGATAATAGTTTAATTAAGAATAAGATTTAATAAATTTTTTATGATAATTGGTTTATTTGGGGGGGGGGGGGGTAGTAGCAAGATTAATTAGGTTATGCCAAGTGGATATAAAAATATGAGTTGCTTATTCTTCTATTGTTCATATAAGGTTATTAATTTCAGGAATAATAACTTTATTTAATTGGGGATTTTTTGGGGGATTATTAATAATAATTGCTCATGGGATTTGTTCATCAGGTATATTTTGTTTAGTTAATATTAGCTATAATCGGGTAAAATCTCGAAGTTTATCTATATATATAAAAAGAAAAGTCCTGACTGACTGACTGACTCACTGACTCACTCACTCACTCATCAACGCCCAGCCCAAACCCCTGCGCCTAGAAACTTGAAATTCTAGGGATATATTCCCTTCGTGTCGTAGACGCTCACTAAGAAGGGAATTTTCGAAATTTCACCCCTAAGGGGGTGTAAAAGGGTGAAATATGTTTTTACGTATTTCTCAATATCTCTTAGGCACGATGAGATATCGCCTTGGTTTCTGCTTGCAAATTTTACTCATACAAATGTTGAGAAACTAATTTCTGGATTTTTAGAAATTCCACACCTAAGGGGGTGTAAAAGGGTTAAATATGTTTTTACGTATTTCTTAATATCTCTTAGGCACGATGAGATATCGCCTTGGTTCTTACTTGCAAATGTTACTCATACAAATGTTCAAAAACAAATTTCAGGATTTTTAGAAATTCTACCCCTAAGGGGGTGTAAAAGGGTTAAATATGTTTTTACGTATTTCTCAATATCTCTTAGGCACAATGAGATATCGCCTTGGTTTTCGCTTGCAAATGTTACTCATACAAATGTTTAAAAACTAATTTCAGGATTTTTAGAAATTCCACCCCTAAGGGGGTGTAAAAGAGTTAAATATGTTTTTACGTATTTCTCTTAGGCACGATGAGATATCGCCTTGGTTTTTGCTTGCAAATGTTACTCATACAAATGTTTAGAAACCGATTTTAGGATTTTTAGAAATTCCACCCCTAAGGGGGTGTAAAAGGGATAAATATGTTTTTACGTGTTTCTCCATATCTCTTAGGCACGATGAGATATCGCCTTGGTTTTCGCTTGCAAATGTAACTCATACAAATGTTTAGAAACCGATTTTAGGATTTTTAGAAATTCCACCCCTAAGGGGGTGTAAAAGGGTTAAATATGTTGTTTACGTATTTCTCAATATCTCTTAGGCACGATGAGACATCACCTTGGTTTTTGCTTGCAAATGTTACTCGTACAAATGTTCAAAAACCAATTTCAGGATTTTTAGAAATTCCACGATTAAGGGGGTGAAAAAGGGTTAAATATATTTTTACGTATTTCTCTCAGGCACGATGAGATATCGCCTTGGTTTTTGCTTGCAAATGTTACTCATACAAATGTTTAGAAACCGATTTTAGGATTTTTAGAAATTCTACCCCTAAGGGGGTATAAAAGGGTTAAATATGTTTTTACGTATTTCTCAATATCTCTTAGGCACGATGAGATATCGCCTTGGTATTTGCTTACAAATGTTACTCATACAAATGTTTAAAAACTAATTTAAGGATTTTCAGAAATTCCACCCCTAAGGGGGTGTAAAAGGGATAAATATGTTTTTACGTATTTCTCTTAGGCAGATGAGATATCGCCTTGGTTTTTGCTTGCAAATGTTACTCATACAAATGTTTAAAAACAAATTTCAGGATTTCCGCAAATTCCACCTTTAAGGGGGTGTAAAAGGGTTAAATATGTTTTTACGTATTTCTTAATATCTCTTAGGCACGATGAGATATCGCCTTGGTTCTTACTTGCAAATGTTACTCATACAAATGTTTAAAAACGGATTTCAGGATTTTTAGAAATTCTACCCCTAAGGGGGTGTAAAAGAGTTAAATATATTTTTGCGTATTTCTCAATATCTCTTAGGCACGATGAGATATCGCCTTGGTTTCTGCTTGCAAATGTTACTCATACAAATGTTCAAAACCAAATTTCAGGATTTTTAAAAATTTCACCCCTAAGAGAGTGTAAAAGGGATAAATATGTTTTTACGTATTTCTCTTAGGCACGATGAGATATTGCCTTGGTTTTTGCGTGCAAATGTTACTCATACAAAGGTTTAAAAACGAATTTCAGGATTCCCGAAAATTCCACCTTTAAGGGGGTGTAAAAGGGTTAAATATGTTTTTACGTATTTCTCAATATCTCTTAGGCACGATGAGATATCGCCTTGGTTCTTACTTGCAAATGTTACTCATACAAATGTTTAAAAACAGATGTTAGGATTTTTAGAAATTCAACCCCTATGGGGGTGTAAAAGGGAGAAATATGTTTTTACGTATTTCTCAATATTTCTTAGGCACGATAAAATATCGCCTTGGTTTTTGTTTGCAAATGTTACTCATACAAATGTTTAAAAACCCATTTCAGGATTTTTAGAAATTCCACCCTTAACGGGGTGTAAAAGGGTTAAATATGTTTTTACGTATTTCTCTTAGGCACGATGAGATATCGCCTTGGTTTTTGCTTGCAAATGTTACTCATACAAATGTTTAAAAACTAATTTCAGGATTTCCGAAAATTCCACCCCTAAAGGGCTGTAAAAGGGTTAAATATGTTTTTACGTATTTCTCAATATCTCTTAGGCACGATGAGATATCGCCTTGGTTATTACTTGCAAATGTTACGCATACAAATGTTCAAAAACTGATTTTAGGATTTTTAGAAATTCAACCCTTAAGGGGGTGTAAAAGGGAGAATTATGTTTTTACGTATTTCTCAATATCTCTTAGGCACGATGAGATATCGCCTTGATTTTCGCTTGCAAATGTTACTCATACAAATGTCTAAAAACCAATTTCAGGATTTTTAGAAAGTCCACCCCTAAGGGGGTGTAAAAGAGTTAGAAACTGTCGAAAGTGTTTTAATAGTTTTTTTTTAATTCTATATATTCTATATATTCGCCTTCACCGATTACAAACAAACCAAGCACAAATATTGTTAAGAGCCCAAGGAAGGTCACTGGATACATCTCACCCCTAAACCCCACCCTCTTCACCCCCTAAAAAAAGATTCTTCAAAAATATTCACGCGAATCAACTGATTTCAACCAAACCTTACACAAATATTGTTGAAGACCAAAGGAAGGCTACTGTATGTATCTCACCCCTGAAAACCACCCCCTTCATCCCCTAAAAATGAATTCTTAATAAAATCCACACGCCTTCACCGATTACAACCAAACCAAGCATAAATATTGTTAAGAGTCTGCGGAAGGTCACTGAATACATCTCACCCCTGAAAACCACCCCCTTCATCCCCTCAAAAAAATTCTTAATAAAATCCACACGCCTCCACCGATTACAACTAAACCAAGCACAAATATTGTTAAGAGCCTACGGGAGGTCACTGGATATATCTTACCCCTTAAAACCACCCCCTTCATCCCCTAAAACAAGATTCTTCAAAAATATTCACGCGAATCAACTGATTTCAATTAAACCTTACACAAATATTGTTGAAGACCAAAGGAAGGCGACTGTATGTATCTCACCCCTGAGAACCACCCTCTTAATCTCCTAAAAATAAATTCTTAATAAAATCCACACGCCTTCACCGATTACAACCAAGCCAAGCACAAATATTGTTAAGAGCCTAAGGAAGGTCACTGGATATATCTCACCCCTAAACCCCACCGTCTTCACCCTCTAAAAAATCTTATATATAAAAATGAATGTTTGTCTGTCTGTTTGTCTGTCTGTCCGGCTATACAAAGCTACACGCGTTGACCGATTTCAGCCAAACTTTATACCAATATTGCTGAAGACCAAAGAAAGGCAACTGTATATATCTTACCCCTGAAAACCACCCCCTTCATCCCTTAAAAAAAAATTCTTAATAAAATCCACACGCCTTCACCGATTACAACCAAACCAAACACAAATATTGTTAAGAGCCTAAGGAAGGTCACTGGGTATATCTCACCCCTAAAGCCCACCCTCTTAACCACCTAAAAAAAGATTTAAAAAAAATATTCACGCGAATCAACTTATTTCAATCAAACCTTACACAAATATTGTTGAAGACCAAAGGAAGGCGACTATATACATCTCACCCCTGAAAACCACCCCCTTAATCCCCTAAAAATAAATTCTTAATAAAATCCACACGCCTTCACTGATTACAACCAAGCCAAGCACAAATATTGCTTAGAGCCTACGGAAGGTCACTGGATATATCTCACCCCTAAACCCTACCCTATTCACCCCCTAAAAAAAGATTCTCCAAAAATATTCACGCGAATCAACTGATTGCAACCAAACCTTACACAAATATTATAGCGGGTCTAAGACGGGTACGACAAAGGTCGTATTGTATACATATCCACCCACTTAAAGCCCTAAAAAACATTCAGTATAAAAATCCACACCCCTTCACTGATTTCAACCAAACTTTACACAAATTTTGATAAGTTCTAATGGAAGGTCACTGTATAAATATAGCTCACCCCTTAAAATCGCACCTTTATCCCCTAGAAGTAGTTATTTTTTCTGCCTTAACCGATTTAAACAAAGCTTCACAAACAAAATAGAAACTCACTCACTCTATATATCTCACCCCATATAACCACTCCCAACGAAAACTATCTTTATCCCGCACTGAAAGTAATGTGGTTTTTTTCAACTTTTTTAAACACCGATTTAGCAGTTATTCCGTATATGATGTGACACTCGGGCAGCGCCAGGAAATCAGCTATAAATTATAATCAGAGCTCGCAATTATCTTCTGATGATAATCTTACTCAACCAACAGCTCAATACACTCGAAAACTCTCATACATATGAAGAGAGTTTATATTGAAGCGAGCGTAACAAAGAGCGCTGAGCGATTTGATAATTTGCAAAATGAGCGCCACACTTTACTTTGTGTATAACAGCTAAATTGGATTTAAAAAATGTTATTAAAAGCCACATTATTTTTAATGGTATGATAAAGGGTATTTTGTCAGGGTGGTTTTAAGGTGTGAGATATATGGAGTGACCTTGCTTAGGTCTTATCTATTTGTTTGTGTTTATATTGAAGTTTATATTGAAGCGAGCGTAACAAAGAGCGCTGAGCGATTCGATAATTTGCAAAATGAGCGCCACACTTTACTTTGTGTATAACAGCTAAATTGGATTTAAAAAATGTTATTAAAAGCCACATTATTTTTAGTGGTATGATAAAGGGTATTTTGTCAGGGTGGTTTTAAGGTGTGAGATATATGGAGTGACCTTGCTTAGGTCTTATCTATTTGTTTGTGTACCCGGGCAACGCCGGGTAAGACAGCTAGTATGTTAATAAAGGATTAATTAATTATTTCCCTTCATTAAGATTAATATGATTTTTAATACGTCCTTCGAATATATTTTTCCCTCTATCTTTAAATTTATTTAGAGAAATTTTATTATTCAATTCTTTGATTATCTGGAGGAAATTATTAATTTTTATTTTAATATTAATAGTTTTTTTAGAACTTGTTATACAGTATATTTATATTCTTATAGTCAACATGGAAAGATGAATTCAATTAATCATTCAGTTATAGGTATTAAAGTTTTGGAATTTATGTTATTAATTTTTCATTGATTACCTTTAAATTTATTATTTATAATAATATTTATATACTACTATGTTCAAAAAATAAGGTGAATTTCGTTTTAAAATTAAAATTTTTTATTTATTCTTCCAAATCGATTTCGTCCCCCTCAAAATAATCCCCCCTAGCTACAATACACTTATGCCAACGTTTTTTCCAATCTTTGAAGCATGCTAAAAAGTTGTCCTCGTAAGTTGTCGCTGCAGACGAATGTTTGGTCAAACATGGGAACTGAGGCCGGGCATGGTCAAGTGGATATACACGGCCATCCTGGTACCCCAATTATCATATGCTTCCTTGGTATGGTGGCCCGCACTCAGTCGGGAAACCAACAGGAAGAAACTGGACGGGATCTACCGTCTTATAGGGCTAGGTATAACGGGTGCGATGAGAAGGACCCCGACCCTGGCTTTGGGGGCGCTGCTAAACCTGGCGCCCCCCCCCCCCCCCCCCCAATTTGAATTTTTAATTTAAACTTCCCGCGTTAACCGAATCGGACAAATGAATTTTTTTTTTAAGTTGGTAGGACTGTTAGTGACATCTATGACAAATTACATGTCAATATCATCATTAGTTTTTAGTTTACGCTTGGTTTTGTGAACAAAGAAAAGTGAATTTGGCGATTTCTACGATGTCGAATTTTGTTGAGCAAAGAAGTGCTATTAAATTTTGCTTGCAGAATGAAATTTCCGCCGCTGAAACGTATCGAATGTTACAAAAGGCCTTCGGTGCCGAGACTATGTCACAAAAAAATGTTTACAAGTGGTACAAAGACTTCAAAGAAGGCAGAGAACGTGTTAATGATTTGGAACGCTTCAGACGACCATCGACGTCAATTGATGAGCAACACATCAAGAAAATCGAGGAATTGGTGCTCGAAAATCGTCGATTAACAATTCGAAACCTTGCCGACATGCTTGCAATATAAATTGGATCAGTGCAAGCAATTTTGAAGGATCATTTGTGCCTCAGAAGAGTCAAATCGCGTTTGGTGCCAAAATTTCTCAATTTTTTCGAAAAAGAGCGTCGCGTTCGAGCATGTGAATCAATGATTTCTGACTATCAGGACGTCTACAAACAAATTATTACGGGCGATAAGACTTGGATTTATGCCTATGATCCGGAAACAACCGATCAATCGAGCGAATATCGTGCCAAAGGTGAACCGAGACCGAAAAATCCATGCCAAAGTCGCTCAAAAATCAAGGTCATGTTGACAGTTTTCTTCGATTATCGTGGTGTGGTGCATTACGAATTCCTTCCTACTGGCCAAACTGTCAACAAGGAATATTATTTAAGTGTTATGCGTCGTTTGCGTGAAGCTATTCGCAAGAAAAGGCCAGAATTATGGAAAGACAACACTTGGATTTTGCACCACGATAATGCACCGTCGCACACAGCACTGGTTCTTCGTGAGTTTTTCGCCAAAAACTCCACTCACGTCACTCCACAACCACCGTTTTCGCCTGATTTAGCACCGTGTGACTTCTGGCTGTTCCCAAAACTCAAGAGACCACTCCGGGGAAATCGTTTTGAGTCGATTGAAGAGATCAAACGTGAATCGCTACGCGCATTGAAGGCTATACATGAGGATGACTTTTTAGCATGCTTCAAAGATTGGAAAAAACGTTGGCATAAGTGAATTGTAGCTAGAGGGGATTATTTTGAGGGGGACGAAATCGATTTGGAAGAATAAATTAAAAAATTTAATTTTAAAACATAATTCACCTTACTTTATGAACACAGTAGTACATATGCAGCGACAGCCGGGCGGCAATCAGGTCCCTCTAACATGTGGAGGTGACCTCCCAGCTGGTCAACGACTGCTATGGTCTGTTGGAGCGAATTGTCTGCGACAACAGACTAAAACTGATATGGGTGCCAGCTCACGCTGGCATCCCAGGCAACGTTGAGGCGGATGCGTTGGCTAGGATCAGTGCCGCTAGCACCGATCCTGCCCGCATCTGCCTTGTTCCAACCTCAATGAACCTCGTCAGGGCTCTGTCGGAGCGATGGGTGGAGGCGCGCTTTGCGGACCTCTGGCGGCGGTCGGGAGGAATGGGACACTCGAGGGCACTTTTTGAAGGACCCTCAAGACGTCTGGGCTCGGCTCTGCTGGGCCTGAACAGATACCAGCTCAGGGCGGTAGTGGGCCTGGTTACTGGACACTGGCACACGGGGAAACACCTCAAACGGATAGGCCTTATAGAGGACCCACGATGCTGGAGGTGCAAGGAGGAGAAGGAAATTCCTCTTCATGTGATCGCGAGGTACGGTGTGCTGGAGGATCTCCGTAGGGAGGTCTTCGGAGCCCATGCCCTCGAATCATATAAGATAGATGCTGTCGGGGTGGGAGGGCTGCTACGCTTTGCGAGGGAGGCCCACCTACTCGACACGCTGCAATAAGGAAGCCCAACCGTAAAAGGGCCTGAGCACAATGGTCCGATAGGACTGAGTGCTCGGTCAACAATCTAATAACAACAACAACAACAACAATATATATATATATAATCTATACTATAATTCTTAAAATGTGGATTTCCGTCCCTTAAACTCCTCCTAGACAGAGCGTGCTAGGAAGGTGATTTTGGACATTTTGGAAAGGTCTCCTGATTTCTAGGTCAACGCAACTATTTTCAGCTCTTCGAGTTGAGTCCTTAAGGAGTTACGGACATTTGAATTTTCTAAGAGTATTATTGAATTTTGACGTTTAATTTTAATTTTTGAAAAAGCAAAGTTATTTTTCGTAGTAAGTATAGCTTGCGCTTTTTAAAAAAAGGAAAGGTTACTATGATACGGTGAACGGAAATGTCTGTTTTTGTTTGACATGAATTTTCAAATGCAATTCACATTTTAGTGAAGCAGTAAACAGTCAAGTCATTCAAAATAAACCTGGGCGAAGCCGGGTACGATACTAGTAATTTATAAATTAGTAATTTTTTATGAGTTTGAGTTCGTTAAAATCTTTTCTGTGAAATTTAAGTTATTTATTTATTTGGATTAGATAACTTTATTATTTATTAGAGTTGTTTTATTAATTTCAATAATTATTATTTTATATAGAATTGAATATATGATAAATGACTTTAATATTAATAGTTATATTATTTGTTATTTCTATACTGATAATAATTGTGAATCGTAGGATAATTAGTATTTTAATTAGGTGAGATGGATTAGGTTTAGTTTCTTATTGTTCAGTAATTTATTATCAAAGAGAGGTAAGGTATAATTCTGGGATAGTGACTGTATTAATTAATAGAATTGGGGATATTATAATTTTAATATTAATTGGCGTATTCATTTCTTTAGGTTCAATAAATTTTATAATTTATGAGTTATTAGATAATTTTATTTTATTTATATTAATTTTAGCCTCTATTACTAAAAGTGCTCAAGTTCCTTTTTCTTCTTGACTTCCAATAGCCATAGTTGCACCTACCCCCGTTTCTTCTTTAGTCCATTCTGACTTCATGCGTTACTTTATTTAATTTAATTACAGCTGATTGTTAGACGTGTGATTGTTGATCTTATTTATCTGTATGTCGAATTTAAATTTAAAGTGCGATAAATGCAAAAAAGTTATTGCTAATGATAAGGTTTCGTGCACAACTTGTTCCAAGTCACTTCACCCTAGTTGTGGCAGAGCATATCTTTCATTTCAATCGGCTAATGCTTGTTGCGTCTTAAATCTATTTCAAATACTCAATTTAACACGTTCGCCGCCGCAGTCTCCACTTGTATTATCTTCAATGTCTTCCTCTACTGGTACGCTTGTCTCTCAGCAGCTGTCACATCAGAGTGCACGATTAAACCATGATTTGTCAGCTGCCGAATCTGCTGTTACATCGCAACTGCCTAAAGCTCAACATCTAAATCCCCATGTGTCAGAAAGAGATCTATTACTTGCCTTAAATAAAAATTTGAGTGCCTTTATTGCCGAACAAACTGCTGTCAATATTGATCATACGGCAAAACTCGATTGTATTGAAAAGCATAAAAGTATACTCAAGGCTCATGATGAACGAAGTACGCATCTTGACGTAAATTACGCATAATTATTGCAGCAAAATATAGATCTGTCACGTGAGCTTCACTCATTTAGGACTAGTACTGCAGTTCCGCTCTCTACTGAAATCACACTATCTGGTGTGCCTTTAATAATAAGTGATTCCGCGGTGCAAGTTGTAGATAAAGTTTTTAAAGCCCTTGATATACCGAACCTCTTAAGTAATGTCCTTGAAATTCGAAGTCTTGACAAAAAGAAAAATCGTCCACATAATGAGCCAAGTAACGTCAATACTATCAGGAGTACAAATTGAAAATGCGGGATTTTTTTCTATTTTTGAACGTTTATTCTGAAAAAATGGTAACAAATGAATTATTCAAAGTATTGTCCATCGCTAGCCACAACTTTTTCCCATCTTTCTGGCAATTTACGGATACCGTCGCGAAAAAATTCGGCCGGCTTGGCTGCTATCCAGTCATCGACCCATTTTTGGGCTTCTTCGTAAGAATGGAAGCGCTGGTCAGCTAGGCCATGTGTCATCGATCGGAAAAGGTGGTAATCGGAAGGAGCAATATCTGGGCTATACGGCGGGTGGGGTAAGACTTCCCATTTCCGCGTTTGTAGGTATGTTTTGACCGGCGCTGCAACATGTGGCCGAGCGTTGTCATGTTGCAAAATTACTTTGTCGTGTCTTTGCTCGTATTGTGGCCGTTTTTCTTTGAGTGCGCGGCTCAAACGCATCAATTGAGTTCGGTATAGTGCTCCTGTGATGGTTTCGTTCGATTTCAATAGCTCATAATACACCACACCCAGCTGGTCCCACCAAATACAGAGCATGAGCTTGGCGCCGTGAATATTTGGTTTGGCCGTCGATGATGATGCATGGCCGGGGTAACCATATGATTTTTTGCGCTTCGGGTTATCGTAATGGATCCACTTTTCATCACCAGTGACAATGCGATGCAAAAAACCCTTCCGTTTTTGCCGTTCGAGCAGCAGTTCGCATGCAAAAAAACGGCGCTCGACGTCTCTCGGCTTCAGCTCATACGGCACCCAATGTCCTTGCTTTTGGATCATTCCAAGAGCTTTTATACGATGGGAAATGGCTTGTTGTGTCACTCCCAATGAATCTGCGAGCTCTTGTTGAGTTTGACACGAGTCTTCATTGAGTATTGCCTCCAATTCAGCATTCTCAAACTTTTTCACTTGGCCCGGCCGCTCTTTGTCCTCAACGTCAAAATCACCACTTCTAAACCGCACAAACCATCTCTCGCACGTTGAAACCGATGGAACATGACTCGGATAAGCCTCGGAGACCAATCGATGTGCTTCAGCAGCACTTTTCTTCAAATTAAAGAAGTAAATTAAAACTTCCCGCAAATGCTGTTTTGTTGGCACGAAACTCGACATATTGAGAGCTCAAAAAAACTATGAATTTGACACTGCGACAAATTGACACATACTGAAAATTAAAGCTATAAGACGTAGCTTTGACATGAACATAGTCACAGTACTGCCTGATGCGTATAGCGTTAGTAACGCCATCTGTTATCAAACCCGCATTTTCAATTTGTACCCCTGATAATAACTTGAGACAAATCACCTCAAAATCTTTTATAATCACTCTCAAATCACACCAAGTCAGAGAACACATTATCAACAAAAAGAGAGTCAAGAAAAATTTGACTCTCAGAGAAGTGTTTAGCCTTGATCAACAAGGGCTCGTCTATGTTAATGAGTTTCTTCCACCCGCACTCTATCATCTACTACGTCTCGTAAAAGCTCCTGCTTCTGAACGTAATTACAAATATGTATGGTCTCGCTCTGGTTCCATATCTGTGCTTTAAACGGGGTGAATATTCCATTCGTTAGTGAAGCTAGGAACTTAGAAGTGATCATGCACTGTAATTTATCTTGGAAATCTCATGTTTTGCATATCTCACAAAAGGTCAACTTTGCTGTCTATAGGTTAAAATTTCATCGCATGGCCCTTTCTCAAGAATTAAGATCATCATTAATAGTTTCCTTAATTTTTCCGCTATTATACTAATGCTGCTTAGTTTATGACAATCAGACTGAGGAATTAAATTTAATATTAGAACGTAGCATTAATTACTGTATACGTTTTGTTTTCAATCTTCGATACAGTTAAATGGCGACGTCTGTATTTTCTTAGTATTTCAATGTATAACATTATGTATCAGAAAGCACCAACATATTTATTGGCTCTGTTCAGACACCAGAGAGATACTCCTGAATGTCAGTTAAGGAGACCGCGATCGACTTTTTCTGTGCCAATGCATCGCACAACTACTTATAGAAACGCATTTTCTCTCTCTGGCATTTATTTTTGGGAGACCTTACCATCTCATGTCACTTCTTCTTCTAGTCTAGAACTGTTTAAGATTCGTCTCCATACTCACCTTTTAATCATGTTTATGTAAATTAGTTTTTATTTTTGTTCACGGTAGTATAGTGAGAGCAATATATATTGAGAAGACGAGTACGTCTCATATACACAATACAAAGATACGACACACACACACAGCGAAGCATCAGGACCACACACAATTAAAATAATAAACATGGAGTAGTAAACCGAAGTACGCCCAATACATACAGCCAGAGGGACCTATAATACATACGACCAACACTGCAAATAACAGAATTCCAAGAAAGACAACGACAATCACTCGAACTACTATAGGATCAAATTATGTATGAAAAGAAATTAACAAGGGAGACGTTAAATACAATAATCGGAAATATGGAATTAACGAGAAATGGGCTACACGAGATGGGCTACAGGACGACTGTCAAATATAGTTATACCAAGAACATGGAAGAAGAGTGGGAAAAGCCAGTATAAAAGAACACGAAACGCGACGATCGGGAAACATTTTTTTCACAGATTCCAATCAAACATAAAGGACCAGCCAGCGAATCGAAGGAAGACCGGCTAACCAGCCAACGAAGGACCACGTAGCCAACCAAAGGAGGAGCATACAAACAGCATCATTCCAAGGCCCAGGCCCCGATACCTCTGAAGTCAACGAAGACGAACATTTTGAAATGTTGAAATGTTGAAACAAAGAAATCGTATATTTTGAACTTCTACCGAGCAACAGAACGATCAATTCTCAAGTGTACTGTCATAAGTTGGACAAATTGAATGATTCGCTTAAAGAAAAAAGGCCAGAATTGGTCAATAGGAAAGGTATTGTGTTCCAACAAGATAATGCGAGACCACATACAACTTTGACCACTCGGAAAAAAAATTTAGAGCATGGATGGGATATACTGCCACACCCACCATACTCTCCAGACCTGGCATCTTCAGATTATCATGTGTACCGGTCTCTACAAAATTTTTTAGATGGTAAAACGTTTAATTCAAATGAGGAGGTCAAAAATCACTTTGATCAGTATTTTGCCAGCAAAGAACAAAAATTTTATGAGCGTGGAATCATGCTACTGCCAGAAAGATGGTAAAAGGTATTGGATCAGAATAGGCAATATTGGATTGAATAAAATATTAATTCACTATAAGAAAATCGTCTTTCATTAAAAAAAAAAAACGGATTTACTTTCCGAACAACCCAATAGTTTATAAAATGTTATTATATTATTGTCATAAATATTTGCCAAAGGCTTGCCAATGCATAATAAAACAATCAATCAATCAATCAATCAATCAATCAATCAATCAATCAATCAATCAATCAATCAATCAATCAATCAATCAATCAATCAATCAATCAATCAATCAATCAATCAATCAATCAATCAATCAATCAATCAATCAATCAATCAATCAATCAATCAATCAATCAATCAATCAATCAATCAATCAATCAATCAATCAATCAATCAATCAATCAATCAATCAATCAATCAATCAATCAATCAATCAATCAATCAATCAATCAATCAATCAATCAATCAATCAATCAATCAATCAATCAATCAATCAATCAATCAATCAATCAATCAATCAATCAATCAATCAATCAATCAATCAATCAATCAATCAATCAATCAATCAATCAATCAATCAATCAATCAATCAATCAATCAATCAATCGATCAATCAATCAATCAATCAATCAATCAATCAATCAATCAATCAATCAATCAATCAATAAATCAATCAATCAATCAATCAATCAATCAATCTGTTCGAGAATTCAGTTGTCGGAGAGGTAGTGGACTGTAAGTATTTGTAGATTGAATTAAAACGCAGTACACGGATGTTAACAATAATAGCATTTATTTGCTCCACCTGTCAAATGACAGTGGACACATAAATATACATAAATAAACAAGTAAAATAGCAAATAAAATAGAAAAAGCGTATAGAGAAGGGAATAGATGAGGCGTTCGGAAAAAGTAAGTAATGAAACGTTCGTCTTACCGCACACGATTATATTAATTGTATGCAATTGCTGAGAAGATCTGTCACGACCGGGCCTTGAGGTGAAGCTGACACTGGGTGCGTGACAAGATGAGCCAAATGTTGATGTACTGGTGTGCTGGCGTCGATATATCACTGCTGATATGATGGTTGAGTTGTAGGGACTGTAGGGCGGCCGAGCTGAACGATGAAAACTTTAATTAAGATGCACAGAACTTTGATGAGCACGCACGAACACGGTGGAGAAGAGAGCTGTCAGAGAGCAAAACGCAAGATGGCTGCGTTATACGAAGCAGCCGTTTTCTCGCCAAGCAGTCGTAGTGCGCTTGCGCGCAGTGATCTGCTGCTTGGCACGCTGACCTAGTGTAGGATCTACAGCTCCTGTGTGGTGCTGCCGCTGAGTGGCAACAGCAAGCAGTTGCCCATGTTAGCCTGCAGTGCGCAGTCTCGCTACGCTTAGCAGAACGTTCAAGCATTCTCAAACACAATCAATCAATCAATCAATCAATCAATCTCTCTTACTCTCTCTCTCCCTCTCCCTCTCTCTCTCTCCCTCTCTCTCTTGCAGTGTATACCTTATAATACCTCGAGCGAAATGTACACAATATACAATTATTAACAACTGTGTCTTTATTACAAATAGCTATTACAAACCGACGGAGAATGATTGCGTTCGGAAAGGAACATCCGATGCATGATCAGCGATATGACCATGGTACAGCGCAATTATTTCGAACAAAATAATTTTCATAAGCTCCGTATCCTTCGATGCTAGCAAGGAGCGCTTCTTGAAAGAATTCCTCGAAACCGATGATCTCATACGCTGTTGCACGAGGCGTTTCACTAAGGCGGTATGCCGGTACCGCGTAATTGGATTATTCGGTATTGGGTATAATATTAAAAAGTTATTATTTTTGGGATCGTTTGCCGATAAGGAGATGAATCTCGAGTTATCGATGAAAACGCGAATTTATATAAGAGGAAGTATTTATTATAGGCATCGGTAACTTTCCATTGTCCATTTAAAAGTCGAAGTAAGAATGTTCAGTAATATGTTGTTACCAGTATTTGACGAGGAACCAACCCGTTCTATCTTGAGTCTAATTTAATACTGGTTTTCGTAAAGCAGTTATTAACTGTCTTCACGAAAATCCCTTAATTTGCAATTTTAGTGTTGGCCTATCGTCGAACGCCAAGCGAGTCGCTCATGCTGCGTCGGCGTTCTTGTGGTCGTTCGTACGATCGGGCATTGGACTTCGTTTCCTGTCTTGAACGAATTCCAATGTTTCTTTGCTATGGAATATTCCCGAATATACGAAATACGGAATGGAATATTCCGCGGCACAACATCCCTCCCCCCATAAGAGGAAAAATTTTTTCTCTAAAAAATTTTTTCTTCGATTGGTTTCCCGTATTTCCTCTTAAAATTTGATACAATTTTACAGTTTGATGTTATATAACAATACAATAAAATTTTTCATTTTTTCATTTGTTAACGATGAAGTTTTTTCTTTTGCTTCTTATCGTCTTTCGTGCCGAGCGAGTCGTTCTCGGTTGGGGGGACGGGTGCATGCTCTGGCCAGCTCGGATCGCAGTTGCTCCTCTGGCTGTTGTCGTCCGAGCTGCTCGAGGTTGATGTTTACCTCGGCTGCTGCCGGGGTCGTTGCCTCGCTTGTCCATGTTGGTGTTCGGTTTCGTTAATACCTATAACATTTAAACAGACCATAGCCAAGCAAGGCTATTGGTGCTACTGCACCCAGTGAGTAGAAACTCAGATTGTGGATGTGTTGCATCCCGTCTCCGTTAGTATTGAGGTTGTCCATGATTTGGTCGGCTCGAGCTCCGAGATTTCGAAGTTCTTCTGGGTCTCGCAGCACGCTCTGTAATGGAATTGTCCTCTCGGTCTGCGTAGGGGGTGCCTGAATTTCATTTTCCGTTAATTTTAAATTGAACGACGGAAGGTAGTTTTTTCGGATGACCTGCGACGTTCGCCCGATGGTTTTGATGCTGAAATATCGGGCGGTTACTATACATACGTCTACCAAAGCCAGTATTCTCGTATTATTTAACACTTTAAGCCGAGTGGGATTTTTCCCACAATTTTTCTAGGGTTGGCGCGACGTATAGCCATCACCCTTGCTGTTGCATTAGGACGCTGAAGGGATGGGTTAGTTGGATAACCCTTTTCGCGCATTTCTCGCCGTTATCTGTGTCCATTTTCGCTGTAGGCCTTTCTGTGCTCTATTCAGCTTTGGGACTAGATTGTCTACGCGTGCCTTCTTCCTCGCTCTGAGGCTTATTAACATGTATATATCAACCGAATAAAGTGTGCATATTGACTTATTTTTTCCAAAATTAAGTATGCTCGTAGAGGCTTCATTTCTTCAATTTACTCCATATATTCTTTTTACACTCTACGCTGAACACTATCCTGTGTCAGTATTAATATGCTATACATTTTTCGAGGTGCTTTTCTGGCACGGTCACAGTATTCCGTCCCCTCCGGATTGCGTAATGAAATTGCAATTTCTTTTCAATTGTTTCGTTCAATATATTTTTTCGATATGTATACGCTCTTTTTCCTGTTGATAAAACTAGGTCTCCCAAGACCTCTTCTACTTTATTGGAGCTCCCTACCCTGCGTCCTGAGGGGCTCCTTCCCACATTTATTTTCTAGCTAATTTTTAGTTTTAACTAGCTATAAGTATTTGAATTCCTCAATTCCTGAGCTATTAGTGGTCGATAAAGAGCTTCAGGCGGTTTGCGTGCACCGCCTGGATTTCACGTCCCTTCCGGACCACGTAGTTGACGGGGGGCCTCTTCTCTACTATTTCGTGAGGACCCGTCCACTTTGGGGTCAGCTTGGCTGACCGCCCCCTTCGCACCGTCTCGTCACGGAGGAATACGCGTTTGCCGACGCGGTACTCCTGCACCTGTGCGCCATGGTCGTACGTATTCTTTGACCTCCTTTTCGCGACTTCCAGGTTGTCGCGGGCTGTCCATGTGGCGCGTAATCGCTCGCGTAACTCGTGGACGTAATCATCGTAGGCATAGGTGCTGCGGAGCTCTTGTTTCACGGCGGTCAGCAACTCAGCCTCGCGTCCGTACACCCACACGTGGGGAGACAGTCCGGTCCCCGTATGTGGAGTGGTATTGTACGTAAACATTGCGTATGGCAGCCACTCGTCCCAATTTTCCTGATCCTCGCTTATGAAATTTTTCAGATACTCTGCGAGGGTACGATGTGACCTTTCTAATGCGCCATTCGATTCGGGATGATAGGCAGTAGTTTGTATCTTTTTAATTCGCAGCAGTCGACACATTTCCTTGAAGGTCGAGCTGAAGAAGTTCGTACCCAGATCTGATAATATAATTTCCGGCGTTCCGTGCCGGCATATCAATTCTTCTATGAGTGCTCTAGCGACTGTCGAAGCCTCTTGGTTCGGCAGTGGTATAGCTGCACTGTATTTTGTGAGCGCGTCCTGGATAGTAAGTAAAGGGTGATTTTTTTGAGGTTAGGATTTTCATGCATTAGTATTTGACAGATCACGCGGGATTTCAGACAAGGTGTCAAAGAGAAAGATGCTCAGTATGCTTTGACATTTCATAATGAATAGACTTACTAACGAGCAACGCTTGCAAATAATTGAATTTTATTACAAAAATCAGTGTTCGGTTCGAAAAGTGTTTCGCGATTTACGTCCGATTTATGGTCTACATAATCGACCAAGTGAGCAAACAATTAATGCGATTGTGACCAAGTTTCGCACTCAGTTTACTTTATTGGACATTAAACCAACCACACGAATGCGTACAGTGCGTACAGAAGAGAATATTGCGTCTGTTTCTGAGAGTGTTGCTGAAGACCGTGAAATGTCGATTCGTCGCCGTTCGCAGCAATTGGGTTTGTGTTATTCGACGACATGGAAGATTTTACGCAAAGATCTTGGTGTAAAACCGTATAAAATACAGCTCCTGCAACAACTGAAGCCGAACGATCTGCCACAACGTCGAATTTTCAGTGAATGGGCCCTAGAAAAGTTGGCAGAAAATCCGCTTTTTTTATCGACAAATTTTGTTCAGCGATGAGGCTCATTTCTGGTTGAATGGCTACGTAAATAAGCAAAATTGCCGCATTTGGAGTGAAGAGCAACCAGAAGCCGTTCAAGAACTGCCCATGCATCCCGAAAAATGCACTGTTTGGTGTGGTTTGTACGCTGGTGGAATCATTGGACCGTATTTTTTCAAAGATGCTGTTGGACGCAACGTTACGGTGAATGGCGATCGCTATCGTTCGATGCTAACAAACTTTTTGTTGCCAAAAATGGAAGAACTGAACTTAGTTGACATGTGGTTTCAACAAGATGGCGCTACATGCCACACAGCTCGCGATTCTATGGCCATTTTGAGCGAAAACTTCGGAGAACAATTCATCTCAAGAAATGGCCCGGTAAGTTGGCCACCAAGATCATGCGATTTGACGCCTTTAGACTATTTTTTGTGGGGCTACGTCAAGTCTAAAGTCTACAGAAATAAGCCAGCAACTATTCCAGTTTTGGAAGACAACATTTCCGAAGAAATTCGGGCTATTCCGGCCGAAATGCTCGAAAAAGTTGCCCAAAATTGGACTTTCCGAATGGACCACCTAAGACGCAGCCGCGGTCAACATTTAAATGAAATTATCTTCAAAAAGTAAATGTCATGGACCAATCTAACGTTTCAAATAAAGAACCGATGAGATTTTGCAAATTTTATGCGTTTTTTTTTTTAAAAAAGTTCTCAAGCTCTTAAAAAATCACCCTTTATATATCATTTTCCAGATGCGTTTTCTGGTAGCGGTCCTACGATGTTGACCGCGACTTTCTCAAAGGACCTCGATGGGGTGTCGGTTACCACCATCGGCACTCGTTTTCTTTTCCTGATTTTATTCTTCTGGCAGGATTCGCAGGACGATATGTAATTTTCCAATTCCCTTCTCAGGCCGGGCCAGCCGTATTTGGTCCGAATCCGATGTAACGTACGCCGTATACCCTGATGCCCTCTTATGGGGGTGTCGTGGTATTCTCTGATTATTTTCTGGCGGTCATCGGCAGAAGGAGTGGCTACGCCACTGCAGCAGTCGCTGTACTTTTTTATAACGCTGTCTTCGTCCACGCTGCTGGAAGTTCGTGCGCTACGGGCCCCGCCGTGCCTCGCTTCCTCAGCACGCCTTTGTGGTGCTCTGTTGGCAGTTTCTTTACTCGATGAGCCCACCGTTAGCTCCGCGGTTGGGTCGCTCTCTGTCTCGAGCGGCCTTGCAACGTTTGCTTTTCGCGGCCTTCCGCGCTTCGCGGGTCCGCCATGTTGTGCTGGGCCCGCTCCGCCCTTGTCAGCGGTGCTCGCAGTCTTACCAGTGGCTTGCGTTGCTAGCTTGCGTGGTCTGCCCCTTCCTCGACCGCACGGCTTTCCGGCGGGGCTGTGGGGTTCAGTAGCGCGATCTGCATTCACACTGCAGATCTCTCTATCTTCTTCTGACGCATTGGCCAGCGCGGCCTTTTTCTCTGCCGCGTTGCTGGGCTGGCCCGGGGCATTCTCGGCCCTCCGCTTTGTGCGGTCGTTCGTTGTTCCGAGTTGCCCCGTCGTGCTGTCCTCTTTCGACTCACGGACTTCGTTCTTCGCTCTCGTTTGGGCCCTCGTAGTAAGGAATATTCGACTTAGCGCATCTGCATTCATGTTGCGCTTTCCTGCCTTGTACTCTACGTTAAACTCATGTTCCGCCAATTTAATTTTCCAACGCATCAATCTCAAACCTGGGTCCTTTACTCCGAACAGCCAGGTGAGCGGTTCGTGGTCCGTCACTACTGTGAAACGGGTACCATAAATATATGGCCGGAATTGAGCTAAGGCCCATATTATCGCGAGTAGCTCTTACTCCGTGTGTTACTATGTCGTCGAGGTACACATAGCATTTGACGCCCTATAGTCCGCTAGCATTTTGTCTGTCGGCATCTCCACTTCTCTTTCTCGTGGGCGAGGTTAGCCTCTCGCTTCGATGAGTTACACTGGTTGCCTTGGGTATCTTTGACTCTCCGCTTTGTGCGGCTGTTCGTATACCCGATTGCGCTATCTTTCTCTTCCTTATGAGACTTTCTTCCCTGTCCCACTTGGGTTCGTGTGGTCGCGTATATGCGACTCAGAGCGTCTGCATCTATATTTCTTTTTCCGGCTTTCTGCATTTTATCGGACAACAAGGGTTGCGATCCTAGGTCCTTCGATCCGACCTTAAAGGGTGCGCGATACTGCACCTCGTGCGTGCGCTGTCGCTTGTTCCATCGTAGTTGGAATACACCGTTGTATTCGCGCACTATTCTTTCGCGAGCTGCTTGCTTTTCACTGCTGGGGGGCACCAAGTCGAGCTTCCGTTGGCGCTGCGCAAACCGTTTGGCCTTCTTCCCGGTGCTCTCTGAGCTAACGCGCAGTGCCTTGACCTGGCGGCTACGTACGGTCTTCGCTATCTCCGACGGCTCGCATGTCACCGTCGGCTGTTGCACTTCCCGGTCGCATTTAGAAACTTCTAAACTCACTCATTTGGTTCTTGACGGTGTGACACGGGGTCTCTCTATGATGCCTCGGCCGATCCCGCTCCTTGTAGGTAGTCCGACAAATTTATTCTCCTTGGCGGCATCCATGTTAGACCCGTTTCCGGAAGGAAGATTTATCTTTGTAAGCAGGCCTATGTACTTGCATGTGGCGGCAGTTCTACTGCGTGGTGACGAATATATCCCCTTCGTGCCGTCCCGTAGCGGCATGCAGTGCCCATACAACTTGAGCATCTCGCCATGCAGGATATCCGCTTTATGCCGCTTGATAAAGTCCATGCCGAGTAGTCCGTTGACCTTCAACGGCACATTGTTCGGAATGATGTAGAACCAATGCTCGACATTTAAAGCCGGTGTCTCGAGCACAATTTTAGCTATCCCGAGGGGGGTGAATTTTTCGCCCGCTACTCCTTGCAGCTCTACGGTGCAATCGCTCACTATGGTCTCAGGTTTGAGACAGCCTTCCTTGATTATGCTGCACTGCGCCCCGGTGTCCGCCTTGAGGGTGAGTACCCCGGTCGTGGCCAACGGTGCATCGATATCGAAGTCGCTGGCTGTGGCACTCGACGCCGGCAGCGTTACTTGTAGGAGCTGCAGCGTTGTTTTCTTCTGCTTGCACGCAGGTATCTGCTGGACAGTTAGCGTATTCAATCTCAGTGCGCCCAGCGTGTTCACGCCTGCAGTGGCTGGATCTGGCCCCGCGGTTACAGTATTTCTTGCATCTTTGTGGCCTGCATTTCTTCCCTGTCGGGGCGGCTGCGTCGGCTCGCGTTTATTCTGCGACAGTCTCTTCCGGCAGTCCTTCCACATGTGGCCTTTCTTCTGCCAGTAATTGCAGGTTATTTCCACATTGTGGATTGATTTGTTTTCACTGGATACTGGTAGGCTTACTGGTCCCGTATCCCGGGTGCAGTCTCGGGCCATGTGTCCAGTTTTTCTGCAGGAGAAACAATTTTCTCCCTGCCGGGGTAATGCGCCTTGGGACCTTCTGGGGTGGCTTAATACTCCACTTACCCCTCCCTTTGGCTGTACCATATTCGTGATCTCAATGACGGCGGGAGGGGTGAAGCCTGCAGCTACACCGAGGTAGGGCAGTGGGAACACATGGTGCGCGCCAGGAATGGACGGCCAGGTTCACCACTGTACCTGACAACGAGAAACCAAGAGTTGGTAGGCCACTGCCCCACTCTAAACGGCCAGCGTAGAGGGACCTGAATCTCGTATCAAGAGTGTTCCCTCTACGGCCGGTGGATATCATTGGCGGCGCGTGTCATCGAAATCTTTAATTGATTCGTGTCCGCGTGTTCTATTGGTGGCTGTCGGGTGGTCGCTTCTTTCCCCTTGTCATGTATAATATCTGGATCACAAAGATAGACCAACTGCCGTGGCAACGTTTTCGTTGGTTTAGAAGTCCCTATATGCTACGACGAATGATCCAATAATCAAAAATATTACATGAAGACATATGCCTTACTAATGGTATTGATAGAAAATTGGAATTTGTATTTGACTACAGAACACCAAAAGCCCAAAAGGCATTTCTTCAGAATTTCTGAACATTTAAATAAAAATTTAAACAGAATCGTAGCAAAGATTTGGACTTTCTATGAAGTAAATACTTAAACTATGGAATATATATATTTAATAAGTAAATCAATAATTTAAAAGGAATAAACCATCTAAACGGAAGTTCGATATAAGAGCTAAGAAATAATATCATACAGATAATCAGAGTTAAAATAGAATAGAATAAGAAAAGACGATTCATATTAGTCATCGGATAGAGGGCAAAGACGACTCGAAGCTACGGTAGCGGTTGTTGGCGTAGGAGCATGCCGCTCAACGCTCTCAGGTCACACCCGAGCCGATGCCGTCTTTCCCGTCTCTCTCTGTGTTAACACCATAAGACGAGGAGTGTTCCCTCGCAACAATACATATTTATAGAACATATACTTTGCGACCCAGTGTTAATCTAACCAGCGATTTGATATAGAATCATTTGGACTGATGAACAATTTTAATCTAAAATTATGATAGGAATTCAAAAAAGAAATGCTTACTTAAAAGGATATAAGAAATAATTGCAAATATGAAAATTAAACATTAACGAACATCGAAAAGCCAATACATTGTTTTAATTAAACATAGACAGGTTGTTACTATACTAGTTATATATGCCCATTTACGTTACACGCTATTGAGATTAAAAATAAGTTTAACATTATCGAAGAACTATATTCGGTATTAGTCATAAAAGGGACAGCGGAAGCGACTCAGATCTACAGCGCAGCGTGGCCCGAAACTCTCGACACCTCGGTACCTGACCAAGGCGCTTTTGGCTCTCTCTCTCTCTCTCTCTCTCTCTCTCTCTCTCTCTCTCTCTCTCTCTCTCTCTCTCTCTCTCTCTCTCTCTCTCTTTCTCTCTCTCTCAGACAAGGCAGATGTGTTTGTCAGACGCTCCATAATACTGATTATTATATAGTGGAATGAAGTGGTATAATAGTGTGGTATAATAGTGATCTAGCGAATGGCTTGGTAGCTATCGTATTAACGGTGCTAGCAACATATTCGTGCGCTAAAAGTTCTCACTCGACGAATGTGGTGTGGGCGGCCATTATTGCTGCCACGGTGACACTTGATTAGTAATACGTGGAGTGATCAGGCAATCACGGTGATTATGATATAGTTATCGGTTGGTATGTACAGGTGTACGCGTCGGTAACTTATCAGCTACTACAGCAAAACATGGACAATACGGGCGACTACGACGAGTATCGGTGCTCCGCTTGCAAAAAAGCAATATAAAGGCAGGTAGTACGATGCAAAATTTGTCCGAAACTTTTTTACCACCCAGGGTGTGTGAATAAGCATAAAACAATGGATAGAAATCGTGAACTAGTACAGTGCAAGGGTCCATTTGATACATTCAATGCAGAAGATGAACTTCTGAAGACAGTGGCGCCAACAACAGGTGGGAGCAGAGATCGATTGGCATCGACTGGAGTGATAGGAGGAACCAGAGGTATGAGTTCATAGATAATGGCTGACGCAAAAATAGACTGGCTGATAAAAACAGTGAAGGCAATGAAGGACGAAATCGCTTGCAAGACCGAAATAAAGAATATGATCCAAGAGATAATTGGTGCAGAAATGGAAGGTGTGAAACAACAGATAGAGGAACTGAAAATAATGATACAGGGAGAAGGTTCGAGCATCGCAAGGGTAACCTACAGCGATGTAGTGAAAGAAAAAAAAAGGAAAAGGTGATCATCATCAAACCAAAAGTACAACAGGAAAGCGAAAAAACTAAAAGAGAGATAAAAGAGAAGGTGGATATAAAGAGTATGGCGGTGGGAATAACAAAACTGAAAAAAGGCAGTAATGGAATTGTGATCCTGGGATATGAATCGGGAGAAGAAAGTGAAATCCTGAAAGCTGCAGTACAGGATAGAATGGGTGAGGGTTTTAAAGTTACTGAGTCGACGCAGATGAATCCGAAGATAAAAATAGTAAATGTGGAAGAAGATGAATTTAAATTGACCGATGAAGAACTAGTTGACACAATTAAAAAGCAGAATGGGATAGAGGAAACTGAAGGAAGGGAGATGAAGATCGCGAAAAGATTAATGAAGGGAAGGGAACAGGAGCGAAACAGAAGAGAAATCAACCATGGATCAATAATACTAGAAGTAGATGAAGTAAGTCACGAGGAGCTACTGAGAAAAGGTAAGCTCAGCGTGGGATGGAGAAAATGTCCGGTTTTCAATCACGTCAACGTAAAGCGATGCTTCAAGTGCTGGGGCTATTATCATATAGCGAAGAATTGTACAAGAGAAGAAACCTGCTACAAATGTGCAGGAAAACACAACGCAAGAGAGTGTACAATAAATAAGAGTAAATGTGTAAACTGTACGTTTAAAAACCAAACGTACAATCTGAAGATAAATGTAGAACATAGTGCGCTGGATCGGGAATGTCCAACATACAAAAGAGCGTTGCAAGAAGAAAAGAAGGGAACGGGCTGGATGGAGTAGCAATCACAGAAGGATGAGACGATATAGTACACAAATGCGCAAAGTCTTTTAGCACATAACGAAGAGATACGACACCAGGTAGTTGACAGAATGAAACCTGCAATCATAGCGTTATCGGAGACGAGGGTGACTGCTGAAATCGGGGACAGTAAAGTATATATGCCGGGTTATAGTGCAATTAGGTGCGATGCAGAAAATAGAAACACAGGAGGGGCCATAGTATACGTAAGAGATGGTATTAAATATGAATTAGTAAGGAAGAATAAAATTGAGTCAAACTGCTGGAGTGTAGCAATAGAGGTCAATGATAAGATATATAAAGGAGTTATAATAGTGGTGTACCATTCACCGAGTGCGTCAGATGCGGAATTTATAAGATTCATAGAGGATATAACTGAAGAGTTAATAATAAAAGGAGATTGTTTAATAATAGGAGATTTTAACATAGATGTCAAGGGAAACTCGTTCTATAAAAAACAACTAATATTAGGAATGTTAAGCTTAGGGATGAAACAGTATGTAAACGAGCCAACGAGAATAACGCAGGATAGTCGAACAATTATTGATCGTGTATTTGCAAATACAGGTATGCAAGTGCATGTGGAACACGAACCAAAAATAACAGACCATGCGTGGGTAAAAGTAGTATTAGGAACGAGCAATACAGAGAGGAAAAAGAGAGAGTATAATACTAGGAACTACAGTAAAATTGACGTGAAAGAGTTTACAACAGTGTTGAAAAACTCCGTGCGACAATGGACAGATGGAAATATAAATCGAAAGGCAAAGATGCTTGTCGATAGTGTAGTAGATACTTTGGACATAGTAGCACCAAAAAAGGTAGTTAGGATTCCAAACGTATGGGAAGGTAAAAAATGATACTCTGATGAGATAAGAAGGGCGGCAGGTAAAAGGGATAATGCTTATAGGGAAGCAATTCATGAGGGAAAGGATGATAACTAGGAACAGTTCAAAGTAGAAAGAAATGCAGTAGTTAAATTGATAAGGAAAGAGAAAAAAATATATTACGAGAATATGATAGACTGCAATAAGAACGACCCTAAAAAAATGTGGAAAACCTTGAAAGAACTTATTAGAGGGGGACCAGCCAAAGAGAGAGAAATTGGAAATATAAATTTTGAAATATCGGGTGATATGGCGGAGAGAAGGACGGTTGACAAATTTTATGTGTTTTACGTTGAAAGTATTAATAACATAGTAAGTTCAATAGAGAGAGATGCATCTGAAAGGCCAGGTAGCAGAAGAATCTTGATGGGTGGCGTGGGAAACGAAAGAAGCATAGAAAATTTCGAGAATATCGGAATAGAGGATCTCGATAAAATAGTTAAGGGACTCCCGAAGAAGAAAGGTACAGAAGAAGGAATATCAAGCGAAATATTGCAGTTGGCATTCAGTGCAATTGAACAGAAGTTTGTTGATGTAATCAATGAATCCCTAAGGGAGGGCTGTTGTCCTAATAGTTGGAAAACGTCCACGATCATACCGATACCAAAGATAGAGAAAGCCAATAGCGCGAAGGATTTCCGGCGAATTAATATGTTGCCACTGTACGAGAAGGTCCTAGAGTTGGTAGTAAAGAGTCAAATCGAAAAGTATTTGGAATCAAATGAGGTTATAACAGAGCATCAGTCGGGTTTTAGAAAACAATTTTCGTGTGAAACGGCGATTCAGACCGTGATAGACGAATGGAAATTAAACATTAGCGAAGGAAAAATAGTAGGAGTAATGTTCATGGACTTAAAACGAGCATTTAAGACAGTGGATAGAGAATTGTTAATAGAAAAAATGTCTCAATACGGAATTAGAGGTAAAGTGTTAGATTGGTTTACGTCATACTTAAACAATAGAACGCAAAGAGTAAGGTTTAATGAGGAATTTTCTGAAATTATTACGACGAAATACGGGGTACCACAAGGATCCGTATAAGCGCCTCTGCTGTTTTTTATATATATAAATGATATAATTGAAATATGTCCAGAAGACTGCGAAAAAAAAATGTTTGCTGATGATACACTAGTATATGTTACTGGAGACAGTAGTGCGGAGGTGGAAAGAAAGATGAATGGGGCATTAAACATAGTGGAAAGATGGATGAATAGGAACAAACTGAAAATGAATGCGGAAAAAACCAAATATATGATTGTGAGAAGTGTAAAAAAAGAATTGAGAGGGAATATTGTATTGAAATGCAGGGATGGAACCGAGTTAGACCGAGTGGAGGTAATTAAATATTTAAGTGTAATGATAGATGATAAGCTACGATTTAAAGACCACTGTGAGTACATGTTGAAAAAAATAGGTATAAAAACGAGTTTTCTGAACAGAATAGGACAATATATATCGGCATACACCAGATGTGTCGTATATAAGGCAATCATAGCACCGCACTTTGAGTATTGCGCAACACTGCTAGTGGATATGGGTGAGACAGAGTTGAATAAACTGCAGATAGCGCAGAACAGAGCGATGCGAGTCATATTGCAATGCAGCCGGTATGCGAAGGTAGACGATATGTTACAAGCGGTTCAGTTTATGAGTGTGAGACAGAGACTATATTATAATGTGTGTATATTTATTTTCAAGGCTGTTAAGAAATTATTGCCGAAAGAACTGACGAGTAAATTCCAAGTTGTTAAATCTAGAACGAGTCGGGAAACGCGTCAAGCGGAAAATATTGTAATTCAATTTAGAAGAACGAGAAGTGCGCAAAAGAGTATGTTTTACGAAGGAGTGAAAATGCATAATGCGTTGCCAGTAGAGGTTAAAGGCTGTGTAAAACTAGTTCAATACAAGAGTATGTTAAAAGCATTTATTATAAGCGAAATTAAATAAGTTCAATAGAAACGCAAGATAAGCATGTAAATTATGTACATCAAATAGTTGAGAAATTCTCGATTTCTTCGATTCTCGATTCTCCAGATTTCTCTCGATTCTTGTATTCCTCATTAGCAGTACCGCTTATTTTGCCAAAGGAGACAGCTCCGTGCTGGTCACACGAGGTTAGAAATATGTAATGCGTTGGGTGCTTTATGCGGGTATTACACATTTTCTCGGCATCAGCCCCATGGGCTTCGAAATATCGTTGTACGCAAGAAAAATCACTTTTAAATACTCGCCACTCGTATGCACTGAGTCTATTCCCGGTAAAAGTTTTCGACAATATTTTCACCACTAGTCCAAGACACGCAAAGTTCAACTCGAGCCCGGTAACGATTATTTTACCAAATGATTTATTTAAACCGTACATAACGGAGTTCGCTATATATGGCGATATCGTAAGCGACGTAGTACCGTCATTTGCTATTTTTATTGCTTTCTCTTAGACTGTAAATTTTCGAATGAATCGTCGGCGGTGTTCATACTCCGTTTTATACAGATTACTCCCACCGTCTAATTGTATCGCTGCTTCTTTTGATACTGTAAATCATACGACTAAAAATGACTCACCTATATCTTTTGATATTTGTCGCATTCTCCTTAACAGCCTAGTAACAGCAGCAGCAAATATATCCCAAATCACTTGCATATCACACGTTGAAATACAGATAAGATGTGGCATGAAAACTGAATAATATTCGTCGATGAAATTTGATAATTTTCTTCATTGCCGAGTGCCTTGAAATTACATGAAAACAATATGGCATTCGTCAGTGAAACTCGATAACATAGTGCATGACGGGGTCTTACATCTACATCACCATCGCTAAATATTTTCATGGATCTTGCTTTTATAAAGTCATCGTGTGTGGCCATCTTCTTAATTAGTCGTATTCATCAAATTGCTTTGAGAGAGAGAGAGAGAGAGAGAGAGAGAGAGAGAGAGAGAGAGAGAGAGAGAGAGAGAGAGAGAGAGAGAGGTATTAAAGGAATATATATATAAAAGCGTGCCGCTTTTATTTGTATTAATTGTCTGATTTACTGCGTTTCCTACTACTTCAACAGCAAAATCATGGTCGGGGTAGTTAAGCGCTCATTGATAAGAAAATTGATACAGTTTATATTGAAGCGTAGGCCTACGTTGAGTTCGCGATGGAGGAGAAGAAATTTACAGATCGCACTACGGAAACTTCCGACGCAAGTGGTTGTTCGCAAGAATCGCAGTATGCGGTACGAGTGTCATCAGCGCGATTTATTTGGCGCTTTTATATTAGACTATTTAATAATCAAATAATTATTGGTTTGTTGATGCGTGTTATTCGTCGACGCGGATGGCTGAATCTGCCCGCTTTGCATTCCATACTCAGAGAAAGACGTAAGTAATATATCGCGTCATTTACTTTTATTTTATTTCCTTTATTTCACAAGATTTTTACATAGTTCGTCGGTATGGAGAAGAAAAAATGTAATCCGACACCTATGATTTCAATGAGGAGGGCAGAACCGATTCAGATGATCATAGCAGGGATAACGATGGTGACAGTGACAGCGCCGCAGGGAATCGTTGGATAAATTTTACCCAGCCGTTCTGCGGATATAAACTAACTAACGGTCTTTTCATGGTCGGTTCTGCGAAAGAACCAGATAAAGTTCAAGTGATGATACCAATAGCAATACAGACGACGAGGGTGAAGAAGAAGAAGAAGAAGAAGAAGAACGGGTGGAGGAGGGAGACGTGGAGAGTGAGGAAAATGACGAGGAGGAGGAGGAGGAGGAAGAAGACCCGGTAGATTCAAGTGAGATTTTAATAATACAATTACGCTGGCAAAAAGCAAAAAAAATACGGGGATAATAACTGTAAAAATGAAAAAAAAAAAACAGGGTACAACTCACACCCAAACGTTTCTCGCTTTCCACGTTTCACTGTGCCGAGATCGCCGACAATCGAGTTGGTTTACGAAATGCGTCGGCGGTTCTCGGGTGCCGTCGAGGGATTCGAGGACTAGAAGCAAATATAAGTTCGTAATTCTTACGTTACACAATTTATATACATAGTATATAGCTAGTGACAAATAAAAATTTTAATAAATAAGATAAAAAATAAGTGGTTTAATTATGTTTGCAGCCGGACAAACTGGCGGTGAAAGGACTACTATACGGGGAGGTGATATTTTACCTTCTAGTTAACACTTTGGTATCGACAATGAGCAGAGCCGATATTTTCCACGCTTTAGGATGCAGGGGCCGGAGACAGATTTTTATTTTCGTCAGCCACCGGACGGTATTGATCATCTGATTTGGTTCGAGGGCGGTGTACAAGATGTTCAAACTCGTCTTACACAATCGTGCGAAGGACATGATTATGTGGGTATGATTCTGAGCATACCGTCTTTCGCGCAAGGACCTGTATGGTTATCATTTCGACCAGCTCGTGATATCGTTCGTGACGATATATGGCGACTAATTAATAGTATAGCTCGAAGCGAGCGCGAATTTCGAATAGACGATGGTACCTGTAGAATGACGACGTGTATAGTACAAGGCGTCAAAGGCGCCGGTGTGGGCACCATGCTTCACACGAACGTGCTCTTCACAAGACGTGCTGTCGCGATCGGGCCTCGCGGTGAAGCTGATGCCGGGTGCACGACACGTTGAGCCAAATGATGATGTACTGGTGTGCCAACGTCAATATATCACGGCTGATATGATGGCTGGGTTGTGGAGACTACAGGTCGGCTGAGCTGGTCGTTGAGTCTGATTTTAATGCACTTTTCAATTGTAAGGATGCACAGAACTTTGATAGGTACGCACGAACACGTTGGCGAAGAGAGCTGTCCAAGAGCCAAAACGCAAGATGGCTGTGTTATACGAAGCAGCCGTTGTCTAGCCAAGTAGTCGTAGAGCGCTTGCGCGCAGCGACCTGTTGCTTGGTACAGTGACCTAGTGTTGGATTTACAGCTCCTGCGTGGTGCTGCCGCTGAGTGGCAACAGCAAGCAGTTGCCCACGCTAGCCTGCAGTGCGCAGTCTCGCTACGCTTAGCAGAATGTCCAAGCATTCTCAAACACTTTCTTTATTTCACTTGTGTTTATTTGTATATTTGTGTCGGCTGCACTTGACAGGTGGAGCAATAAATGCTATTGTAATTAGCACCTGTGTACCGATTATTAATTTACCTGCGAATCTTTACAGTCCATTTTACTCTACCAACTGAATTCTCGAACACTTGTTCGTAACCCGACGGTACGACTATCGAAAAATGTAAAGTAAAGAGTATCACGCTAAACTTTGCGAATAGTCATCACGTAAATTATGACGCCAAACGCTGCTTCGTGACAGGAGCTAGGAGTGTACCTATTATTTTTTTCATTTTACGCTATTCCACGCACGAAATTGTATCAGGTTGCAACGCGTAAAGACTCGAATTCATGCGAACCCGTTAACATCAAGCGAAAGCGGCTGGAGAAGTACTCTACGGTACCGTATGGCTATTGTGAAATACAGTAATTAGTATCAGGAGTACAAATTGAAAATGCGGGATTTTTTTCTATTTTTGAACGTTTATTCTGAAAAAATGGTAACAAATGAATTATTCAAAGTATTGTCCATCGCTAGCCACAACTTTTTCCCATCTTTCTGGCAATTCACGGATACCGTCGCGAAAAAATTCGGCCGGCTTGGCTGCTATCCAGTCATCGACCCATTTTTGGGCTTCTTCGTAAGAATGGAAGCGCTGGTCAGCTAGGCCATGTGTCATCGATCGGAAAAGGTGGTAATCGGAAGGAGCAATATCTGGGCTATACGGCGGGTGGGGTAAGACTTCCCATTTCAGCGTTTGTAGGTATGTTTTGACCGGCGCTGCAACATGTGGCCGAGCGTTGTCATGTTGCAAAATTACTTTGTCGTGTCTTTGCTCGTATTGTGGCCGTTTTTCTTTGAGTGCGCGGCTCAAACGCATCAATTGAGTTCGGTATAGTGCTCCTGTGATGGTTTCGTTCGATTTCAATAGCTCATAATACACCACACCCAGCTGGTCCCACCAAATACAGAGCATGAGCTTGGCGCCGTGAATATTTGGTTTGGCCATCGATGATGATGCATGGCCGGGGTAACCATATGATTTTTTGCGCTTCGGGTTATCGTAATGGATCCACTTTTCATCACCAGTGACAATGCGATGCAAAAAAACCTTCCGTTTTTGCCGTTCGAGCAGCAGTTCGCATGCAAAAAAACGGCGCTCGACGTCTCTCGGCTTCAGCTCATACGGCACCCAATGACCTTGCTTTTGGATCATTCCGAGGGCTTTTATACGATGGGAAATGGCTTGTTGTGTCACTCCCAATGAATCTGCGAGCTCTTGTTGAGTTTGACACGAGTCTTCATTGAGTATTGCCTCCAATTCAGCATTCTCAAACTTTTTCACTTGGCCCGGCCGCTCTTTGTCCTCAACGTCAAAATCACCACTTCTAAACCGCACAAACCATCTCTCGCACGTTGAAACCGATGGAACATGACTCGGATAAGCCTCGGAGACCAATCGATGTGCTTCAGCAGCACTTTTCTTCAAATTAAAGAAGTAAATTAAAACTTCCCGCAAATGCTGTTTTGTTGGCACGAAACTCGACATATTGAGAGCTCAAAAAAACTATGAATTTGACACTGCGACAAATTGACACATACTGAAAATTAAAGCTATAAGACGTAGCTTTGACATGAACATAGTCACAGTACTGCCTGATGCGTATAGCGTTAGTAACGCCATCTGTTATCAAACCCGCATTTTCAATTTGTACCCCTGATATAACGAAAATAGTATCTAGTTTTATGTCTTATGGGTGAATTTGCAGTATTTAAAAATAAATTTTTCGTTTAATTTCACGTATCGTATTTACTATGTATAATACGTAAAAAAACAATAGAAATATTGATTTATTATGTATAAAACCGTTGTCGGCTCATTGTTTTTGTGCTGCTATTCATAGCAGTAGCTGCTATCTCTTTACCGTACCATTTAGTTCTGACTTTCTCATCGTTGATTCCTTCTGTCCCCTCTTTTGTATCGAGGGTTTCCTTTTGTTCCGACTTTCTTGTGCAATCCCCGTGGATATAATATTGCTGTTTAGAATTATAAGATTCGTAAATTTTGCATATAGAGCTGTATGCAGAGTGAAATAAAAATATTGCTTTATTTTTGATCAATTAAAAACTATCGTTATTTCATTTACATACGAAGTAAATATCAGCTTATACCGCGGGTACGCGCCTCATAAACTAGTATAGGCACGCTGCGCCTTATCATCGTCAAGGCCGCGTAAATAGCTGATGCCCCGGGGTCACCGCCGCCGCCACCGCTGCCATCGCCGTGGTATATGCTTATTTAAGAGTGAGCTGATTGGTTTTGATAGACATTCATCGATATGGATACACGTTGGAAACATCCATGGAAAGCCGTGATAAACCGTCCTACGAGCTGTGCTAAAACATATTTTGTCAAAAAATTCTTTATATATACACGGAGAGAAATCCGTATGTCATGACAATAAAAGTCCATTTGCTAATTGTATTCATGCTGTAGCAACAATTCGAAATGTTAATGTAGCAAAAATTGTGTTCTTACAGCGAACACATATTTGTTATGAAAGCAAAAGATGCACGATTTTGAAAGATTTGCTGATGTAGTAGAGAATTTGCTAGCGATATATATAAGTTTTGTTGGTATGCAATAGATAAGATTGGTAATTCTCAGGCTGTTGAGAATCCGTCCGATGTAGCTTGACAGATCTGCGAATAAATTGAAAATAATGAAGCCTCACTCGAGACAAGGTGGAAATGAACCAGACACATGGATGTTATTTTGAGGAAGCGGTTTATTCTACCTTCCTGGTGCAGTATAAAATATAATTTATGTATAATTTGAAAAAAATATAAAAGTGAAAAATAAATACAATAATCGGTTAAATTTCGACAAGATAAATAATATATAAATAAGTGCACCAAAAATCAGAGAATTGGAAAATATCTTTGTTACGTCCTGGGTTTTTAAATAAGAGACGCGACGAAGGAATAATATTTTATTTTCTCCATTTTGTGACAGAATGTACTGCCTCGGGATTGGGGCACAGTCGATCTATCGAAATACTTTATTTTTCGAGGAAATAAGTGTGTTTACTCACCTTAAAACTAGTTGGTGCTGTTCCGCACGAATTAATCGAGGACGACGACGCGATCCTCGTCTGGTTCCGAGTCGGTCGTGTCGGAGTAATTGGCGGGCCCCTGTTGACGGTCCCGTCACTACCTTCTTAAGTATTCATTTGAGTGTATCATCAACCGTTGAGAAATGACTGGTCGCGGTAAGGGAGGAAAAGGATTGGGAAAAGGAGGAGCCAAGCGTCACAGGAAGGTTCTTCGTGATAACATCCAAGGAATAACCAAGCCGGCCATCCGTCGTTTGGCTCGCCGAGGTGGTGTCAAGCGTATTTCTGGCTTGATCTACGAAGAAACCCGTGGAGTCCTTAAAGTGTTTCTTGAAAATGTAATCCGTGATGCCGTCACTTACACTGAGCATGCCAAGAGGAAAACAGTGACTGCAATGGACGTCGTCTACGCTCTCAAACGTCAAGGCCGTACTCTCTACGGATTTGGTGGTTAATTTCATCTGTTGGAAAAAATCCAGGCACTTAAATTCAGTCAACCCCACGTTGACGGTCCCGGTTGCGGCTCCGTTCGCTCTTCGTCGGGACGTATCGTGCAGCGTTGCACGACCATGGGCCGAATTGCAGCCACGGCAACCCGTTTTAGGGTTCGCCCGCCCTTGCCGTCTGACCAATCACGTAACTCGATCGTTACGTTTGATAACCTGCGGTTTGGGTTCGGGGCGGGAGTCGCAGTCGTTGTTGCGTCGATTTCCGCTGGCTGGGTCTGTTTTTCCCTGATTTGTTGTCCCGCGCGTTTACGGGCTTTGCCCATCTAATGTTTAGGTGATTAGGACCGAGTAGTGAGAAAGGCCGTTGTCCACTTTCTTTGTGGTCATATGGTGCTTTCTCGGAAAAAGAATGGAACCCGCGTGTAGGACCCTGAGGTACCACGCGGATTCGTAAAATAAAGAGAACGGAAGGGTGTGCAACTGTTAGTTGACGCCACGCTCCCTAGTTAAAAATCCCCCGGCGCGAGTTTCCAAGCGCCACCAGGGTGTAGAGTGCTGCAGACTCGCAACCAAGTGCGGGACCAGACAACACGTGATCTGGAGGTGCAACGAGGGTCGCGCTCTAGACCACCTAAACAGAAATGAAAGCCAAAGGCCACGGGGGCCTTACGACCAAGCGTCGCACAAAGTAGCTGGCCAACGAGAGAGAAATCGCGGCCGGCTTGGCGACAGAAAACAGTAAAGAAAACGGGTCGGGAAAAATGTTGGAAAATCTTGGTGGGTCGATTGATAAAAACCACGAGAATTCCTTGCACCTTACCGTAATAAATGTTTATTCCAACGCGCACAAAAATAATGCGCAATGTATTAAAAATGTCCAGTGAACAAAAATGTTAATTACACGATACACAATATATAAAAATGTTTTTCAACCGAAATTAATTGTCAATCGCGCAGTACATGAAGTACAAAAATGTTAATTACACAATACACAATATATAAAAATGTTATTTAACCGAAATTAATTGTCAATCGCGCAGTACATGAAGTACAAAAATGTTAATTACACGATACACAATATATAAAAATGTTATTTAACCGAAATTAATTGTCGATCGCGCAGTACATGAAGTACAAAAATGTTAATTACACGATACACAATATATAAAAATGTTATTTAACCGAAATTAATTGTCGATCGCGCAGTACACGAAGTACAAAAATGTTAATTACACGATACACAATATATAAAAATGTTATTTAACCGAAATTAATTGTCGATCGCGCAACACAAATGTAATTTCGAAAAACGAAGTGTCTAATTTTGAGAGCGTCGTTCCTAATTTCCCGCACGATGAGGACTGCCTCTTTTTGAGACAACGACTCGGTATGATGGGTGGCTAAGTGCCCCTCCAGACGCCTACTCTCAAAAGTGCAGAGTTGCGAGTCCCGCGGGTCTTTATCTAGATTCTAAGAATCAGAACAACGGGCCTCGCAGCCTCACCGGCCTGTCAGCGTAACCCGGCCGGGTGTCGGGCTTATCACTTCCGTTCGACGGTCGCCTGGACCAAATACCTCGGCCCGGTACGTGGGATTGCTTACGTTAGCTTAAAGATTTGAAGTGGTTACTCGCCAATGGATAACATTGGAATGTGGCGAGCAACCTTATCCCGTTTAGGGTGCGAGAGAAGCTGTGCATTGCTACGATGAATACAAAGTCATATTCAATAACTATGCTCGGTTCTAGTCGTGGGACTAAACAGAGTCGCACGGGTGGTTATCGCGCGATGCTTTGCTCAGCGTTTCTCGCTTATACCCCAACGAGCGTCTGAGAATATGTCCTAATGTATATGTGCATGCACGTATTATACATATACTTACATGCATCAAATACAGGGTGTACGTATTAATTATGTGTATAAATGTACGAACTAAATTATATGTACGATATTCGTATAAAATCATATATGTGGGGTTGGTGTAATATATATATATATATACATATGTGTATATATATATATTTATTTATGCGTGTTTACAATATATATATATATAAGATATGTAAAATACAAGTTTATAATAATGGAATAAAATTTTAAAAATTTCACGTAGAATATAACGGGGAACCAGGACGTAACACCTCCCCCCTTCAGTTGGATGCCGTGCTTGGGCTCTGCATCCTCGAGGCCACAAGGCGGGCATAAAGGACTGGGTCCACGCCCTCGAGCGTAGCGGATGGGATCTTCAGTTGTTCATCTGGTCGAGATTCCCGTGGAGGAGGGGCAGGCGTTGAATCTGTTGCCCTTCCGTTTCCGCCAGCTTCCATATCTGCGGGCGTCAGTTCTCTGCGTCGATGACCGATGATGAGTAGGAGTCCAGTTATCGAACTCCATATGGCCCCCAACAAATGCAGGCTCCAACCGTATATTGAGTGGATGGCGTAGCCTTGGATACAAGTGTCGACTACGAATTTTATCAGCTTAATCACTATGAATATTCCGATAATTCCTGCGCTCGTGGAACCGAACTTGACAAATCCGTTCCAGGAGTCCCTTAATAGAGACACTCCCTGGTGGAAGGTTGTAACCCGCACTTCCTTGTGCGAGGTTGTTTAGTAGTGCTGGTTTCTCGGCCGGGAACATAATCCTCTCGCGGAGTTTGTCCACATCTTCTTGGGTGTAGATCCCGCTGGTAGCGAGGTTTCCGGCTGATTGGTATTTCCACGTGGGACGAGTCATCGGCTCGAGGGTACGTGGAGCCATGACTTCTATCGGTTGTGGTGCGAAGCGGTACCAAGTCCCCTCTATCTGGTACTGAGTAGGGATCACTGGGTCGCAAGTCACTATAGTGGCAGATCTCAACAATGTCCTTGATGTAGGTGACAGGAAGAGCGATTCGTTTCTGTAGAGTACAGGCAGTTCCTGATAGCAAGTTTCCGTACGACGTAATTTGCATTCGACGGGAACGCATTTGATGATGTGAGCCACTTCACCTGCGATAACTGCCATGAAACCGGGCCCCTTCATTACTGTAAAAGCAAATTTTTCGGGGAGGAGAGTAGCCGTTGTCAGAGCGTTCTGGAGAATTTGCCTCTCTAGCTCGCAACGTTGTCCTATAACATCCTTGTACAAGTTTTTCATTTGTTTCTTCATGTGTTTCTCGATGTATACGAATTTGGAATTGATGTAGGAGAACATGTCCAAGTTGTTGACTGCTATTTTCCTTTTTGTGATAAACGATTCTCCTTTACTCCCCTCAAGGATGAATAGCTTCGGGTGTTCGGTGTTTGATAAGACGTATCCGCAAACGTGATATTCCGAACGTTTAGCCAAAGCGAAAGTTGTAGAGTCCGACGTGAGCGTATACACGTCTGGCAGTCGAGAACCCTCTTCAATGTCCTTGAGCTTAGTAGCGATTCCTTCGTACAAGACATCGTACATGTTGAAATTGCACGCGTCTAATGGTGCTATTTTCCAGAATGCACTGTTTCCATCGATATCCATGCAATGGCCTTCCGAGAGTCTACACTGCGTTCCCGACAAGAGACTAATTTTGCCGGCTTGGAGGTTTACCACTGCACGGTATTCGAAGAGGCTCACTTTCACTGTTGCGTGCACCACGACGTCGCTCCAAGTTCCAAAAGGGTCGCTGTACTGCGTTCCTGCGCATTTGCCGTCCATTGAAGCAGAACCCACCAGAGTGACGCTGCGAGTCGTAGTGTCGTTGCGACGCAGTCCTACGATTTACGCGGCGAAGCCCAGGCGAATTATTCCTGTTTCCTGGAGGCGCCTGCATCCGGATTCGTCCATGTCGTGAATATACTGGTGCAATCCATCGTGAACGATCGAATTGTGAGAGTGCATTCCACAGTAATTTATCACCCTGGTTATTTCGATCTTACACTGAATAACCATGGTTTCGTCGAATTCTGACAGCTGTAGAAGTTGAATGTGAATTTGCGTTGGTTCCGGGTCTCTCGATGGCACTTGGCACTCCGCTACTCCTTTAAGCGAGAAGGTGGTGACGTTCAGGGTCGACCCGCTACAGTCGTAGCCAATTAGGCCCGTAATCTCCATTATCCCAATGCTCGTGAGGAGCATCGTAACGAATGTGCGTAACATCCTGGAAAGAGATGATCGTTAGCTTTTACAAATTCTCAATTTGTTCGAATGAATAATTTTCGGTCTCCCATTCAACTTGATTCTTACGTTTCCGCCGCTAAGACTTTTCAGTATGGGATAAGGTTCCAGATACTGGTCGGCGAATTTTCCTCCCTTGGGTTCCTTGAGAACGTAAACCATATCTCTTACTTTAAAATTTTGGGGATTGATTCGCTGATCATAATAGTCTTTTGACCGTTCTTTGGCCCTTCTAAGGTTTTCCGCGGCCATTTCTTGTAACCCTTTTATTTTTGCGAAAAGGTCGTGGAGGTAGTCCACGTAAGTTGGACGTTGGTTTTCCTCTATCCTGTCGTAGTTGGATGGCTGCCTGGCTTGCCTGCCAAAAATAAGTTCGTGCGGCGTGAAGCCCGTGCCTTCGTGACGACTAGTGTTGTAGGAAAACATTGCTATTTCCAACAGTTCCTCCCAGTCGGTACGTTGGTTAACAAATTGTTTCAAGTACTCTGCAAGTCCATGGTGAGAGCGTTCTACCGAGCCATTCGTCTGTGGATGAAAAGCCGTGGTACGATAGTGTTTGATCCTAAATTTTCGTGCCACATCTTTCATGAGGCTGCTGCAGAAGTTGGTGCCCTGGTCCGTTAGCAGAGCTCTGGGTGCTCCAAAACGAGAGATGAAGTTCTTCGTGAAGGCATCCGCGATATCGGTCGCTGTGGTTCGCCGTAGAGGAATAGCGACTGAATATTTCGTCAATAAATCCTAGATGGTGAGGATACTGGTGTAACCTTCTTCCGAGGTCGGGAGAGGGCCCATGATATCCATGGATACCTTGTCGAAGGCGCTACCAGGCGTGTCGGTTAACACCATTGGTTGTCTAGTTTTGACTCCAACCAATTTCTTCAACTGGCACCCTTGGCAACCGTGAATGAATTCTTGTATGTGGATCTTCATGTCCTTCCAGAAGTAGTTCTCGCGGATCCGCCAATATGTTTTGTTGACCCCTTTATGACCTCCGATCAGAGAGCTATGGCATTCTTGAATGGTCTCTTCTTTCTTCGTCGGGTGGTACTCGAATTAAATTTTTACATATAGTTAAACGCAATGGCTGGTCCGCGAGGTTATTTCGCAATAATTCAATTACAGTGTTCCAAGGTATTCCGTCTATTTCCTCGGTTTTTGCTATACTAAGCGATTTTATTCTTAGTTCTGTTACAAGATCCCTCAAGGATTGTATTGCCTCCGCGAGGTCGTCTACGTGAACATTCGCGCGGAGATCGTTTTTCACCGGGAGTGCGACGTATACTTTGGATTTTACACGGGCTGCGCTTACTCGAGCTAAATTAAGGTGTTCCTTTTCTGGGAGATTCCCTGCAGCAAATAAATCTTTCGCGCCGACATCTACAGGTTGATTCTTCGTCGTTGTAATATACACTAAATTGTCGGTACGCATGCTAATATTATCGCGAGACTCGATGATCGCGAAATCGGGAGGATCCTTTTCAATGACTGGGCCATCGTCTTCACACGAGAAAGCGTCAGTTGATTCGGACTCTACCTCTGCGATTATGCCATCATCGGGTGTCTCTTCAACACTATTTAATGGGCCAGCGGAGGACGAGGGGGAACCAAGCGGTGAGCTCGCCTCACCTGTGACATTCGCGGGGATGTTTGAACCTTGCGCGGCCTTCTCCTGCATTTTAGCTCTTTTCGAGCGGGTGAGCGTACACGTGCCACCCTCCGGTTCGTCGTCGTCCTCTCGCAATCTAATGGGTCTGACCAAGTAGACCATCTTAATTGGTATGGGAGGGTTGCGCGAAAGAGCGTCAGCATTCACATTTGCTGATCCCGATTTATAGAGGATTTTATAGTCGTAGTTTCTGAGCTTGAAACGCCAACCAACCAAACGATTCGACGGATCTGTTACCGAATCTAGCCAAACTAAGGGTTTGTGATCGGTAATTAATACAAATTCTCTACCATATACGTATGGTCTAAAACAACTGACCGGATAAATCAGGGGTCTCCAAACTTTCCAGCCTTAGGGCCATACTGATTACTCCAGTAAGTTCCGAGGGCCAAAACCATATTATCATTGTTGCCGGTGGTAAAAAGTGAAATAGTCCAAAATCTGTCCGCGGGCCGAATGTGGCCCGCGGGCCGTAGTTTGGAAACCCCTGGGATAAATTATTCCTAGACATTCTTTCTCGATAACCGAGTAATTGAGCTCCGCGGGCGTTAATGTCCGTGAAGTATACGCAATCGGTCGGTCTTTTCCAATCTCGCCCTGGCTGATCACACCTCCGATAGCGTGCGCGGAAGCGTCAGTTATAATAATAAAAGGTTTTGTAAAATTCGGGTGCTGGAGTACCGGTGATTTGCAGAGTATTTCGCGAAGTTTAATGAACGCTTGTTCCTGACTCTCCGCCCACAAAAACGTGACTCCCTTCTTTAGGAGTATTGTAAGGAGTTTCGCAATACCCGAAAAATTTTCGACGAATCGACGGTAGTAGCCAGCCAAACCGAGAAATTGCTTTATTTTCGTAGGTATGTTCGGCCTAGGGTAGTGTCTGATAGATTCTAATTTTTTCGGATCTGGTCTGATACCATCCTCACTAATAATGTGGCCCAAATATCCCACTTCCTTTCTAAGAAATTCGCATTTGTCTGGTTGGAGCTTCAAGCTCGTGCTCCTGGAGCGTATTAGCGTAAATGATTATATCGTCCAGGTACACGAAAAGTTCAATGCCCTGTAAACCGCACAATATACGATCCATTAACCGTTGGAACGTGGCGGGGGCATTTTTAAGCCCAAAAGGCATTCGCGAGAATTGATAATGACCGAACGGCGTCGAAAACGCCGTTTTATGCGCATCTTTGGGATCGACCTTAATTTAGTGGAATCCGCTTGCCAAATCAAAAACAGGAAAATATCGGGCTTGACCTAATTGGTCGAGGATTTCAATAATATTTGAGAGAGGATAAGCATCTCCTATAGTTTTATCGTTCAAGTGCCGATAATCTATTACCATTCACCATCTCGGTTTTCCGTGTGAATCGGGTTTTTTCGGAACGATCCACAACGGTGAACTGTATGGAGAATCGGAAGGTTCTATAACTTTGCCGTCGATCATTTCGCCTACCTGCTGCGTGATCTCATCCTTGTGAGCTGGAGGAAAACGATACTGGCGTTTAAAAACGGGTTGGTCGTCAGTTGTTGTTATTTTATGCATTATTGCCTTAGTAGTGCCCAAGAAGTCTTCCGGGCAGTAAAATAGATCATGTGTCGCTCTAATTATCCGTTCAACGCTACTCACCTCCTCATCATTAAGATGGTCGAGGCGGAGCAAATATTTTAATAACTGTATTCTTGACTCATTATTAACCGAGGTTGTGGCGACGGTTTTTATGCCATGGTCGTGAGCGCGGCACTCTACACGTGGAATATCCTGCGCCCTTATGGGTTCGCAGTTACCATTGGAGGATTCACCAACCTGGTCATGGAACTCTTCAAATGCCAATAAGGTTACCGTAAGTACGGTGAGTTCCACGCCTTCTTCGGTGGTGTTAAATGCCTTCAAATACGCCACTCCATTATTATTAGTGACTACCGTTTCGCCGATAAAAATTCCTTCGGCTACATTTAAACGGGGTATATACCCTTCTCTAATTTCGGAATTTCTTACGCGAACGTGATATATTTTACTAGAACGAGCAGGGAGAAACACTGTCTCCTGTTTTTTAAATGGTAAAACATTATCTTTCGAACTGACGGCCTCTCTATCCCAATCTATACTGGCTCTATTTTTGCCATGAAATTCTGCGCCAAGGATTGCGTCTTGATCGATGGGAAAAGAATTCTCAACTAAATGAAATTCGGTATCCGTACCGAGTATATTAATGTCGGTGGACCCCTTTGTGAACACGGGTCCCTCCGAGATGCCTTGGAGGCGTAAAATATCTGAGTCGTTTACCGGAACGCTATATTTTAATGCCTTATGCTTTATTAAACTTCGGTCGGCACCGGAGTCGACCAGAAACTCGCTTCTTTTTACTAATTGGGGCGAATTTATGTCTACCGACGGGACGAACGAATGTATTTTTAGTCGGACGTTTGCTGTACGGACGGTTCGGCTACTTGAACTATTCGCACAGGGCGCTCGGGTTGCGCTTCCGTTCGGCGTGCGCCTGGGATCGACGAACGAGCGGTCTCGTTTCCCGACGCTTTGCGTTTTTCGGCATGTTCGCGCTTATAACAATTGTTGATTTCATGCCCCGGTTTGTGGCAATAAACGCAAGTTTTTGCGGGAGGTCGCGTTGCTAAAACCGTGGTCGAATCGCTCGTCTTTACTGGATTAAACGGTGGTCGTTTTTCGGGAAATTTTTTCCAGCAATTTTCTGAAACGTGACCCGGGTAAGAGCAATGTTCGCAAGACACGACTTCGGTTTTCGCAGTTTTTACCTGCACCGGTGGTTTCGGAGTCGGTAATCGAACTGACGCGACCCTGCCTTTAAAATTTTTATCATCGCGTTCCAAATCTTTTTCGACCACGATGGCTTTAGTATAGGCCTGGTTGAGGTTTTCGTACCCTTCGAACCTCAGACGGAGGCGAAAATCGGTGGGTTTCGCCTTCTATAATGGCCGATTGCAAGTCTTTTACGCGGCTGATATAGTCAAGGACGTGCTCAGTTCCACCCTTCATTACGTTTCCGAGTTCGCCCTTATACTGATTTACAGTTTTTACGGCCCCAAAAATGTCCTTAAGCCGATCTGTGAATCCCGTGACTGTCCTGAACACATCGTCTTCTACGGCGGTATATGCGCGAACCCTTAATTTGTTCCGCAATAACCGTGCGAAAGTAGGCTCGAGGTGAGGCGCGAGTAATTCTTTCGCGCGTTTGCAAGCACGAGCAAATTTTAAAATAGGGAGGGTGTCCCCATTGAAAATAGGTACCGATTCGAGCACATCCTTGAAAGATAATTGAGTATTTGGATGTTTGAAAATCTCTGGTTAATTTTTCTACTGCGTCTTCGGGTTTATGCGGAGGAGCAATAGGTTTGGACTCGAGGAGTTAGAGTTCCCGTTGCTGGATATCAATGAGGCGTTCCTTTTTTTCTATTTCTCGTTCCGCGAGTTTAGTTTCCCGAATTTCGAGGGCGCGTTCGCGTGACTCTCCCGCGAGTTCGCTTGCACGACATTCTTGCTCGCGGTCGTTCAGTTGCCTTTGTTTAGCAATGAGTTGATCCTGTAAGGTCATCAACTCTTCTTCGGATAGATATTTGGGTGGGGACCCATCGCCCGGTGTATCAGCTGTGTTCCCGTCACCCATTGAGACTAGTTGCACAACGGCGCGTACGGATAGTTCTTATTTCAAGCTCGCGGGCTTTCGTTTAAAAGGAGGAGCCGGCTCGACGCAATATAACTTCAAAGATAGCGATACCCCATATAAGGTTTTTCATGCAATGTACAGAAAACAATTAAGGATGGTTTGTCTTGATGACCAACATAAACAAAAGGAGCGGGAGGGAAACGGCATAGCCTTCCTTCAGCACTTTCGAAAATAAATCGCGACGAAAGAGAAAAATCGCGATGAAAACTCGATAGAGCATCGGGACAGAAAAATCCATCCACTGTTTAAATAAAACCAATGTTATTGCTAACAAAGTAACCGAGAAGAGTGTATGCGATTACGACGTCCATGCACCTCGTGGGGAGTGCTGCGCTCACACCCATAGTAAGCAACGGGGTGGCGCATTAAAAAAAAAAACGTTTAACACCACCGAATCAAAACAAATGTCAGTGCTATAAAAATAGCTGAGTCAGGGCTAAAATTTAACAGCCAAAAATCATTTAACTATTTAAAAAAAATATATATATATATATCAGGAGTACAAATTGAAAATGCGGGATTTTTTTCTATTTTTGAACGTTTATTCTGAAAAAATAGTAACAAATGAATTATTCAAAGTATTGTCCATCGCTAGCCACAACTTTTTCCCATCTTTCTGGCAATTTACGGATACCGTCGCGAAAAAATTCGGCCGGCTTGGCTGCTATCCAGTCATCGACCCATTTTTGGGCTTCTTCGTAAGAATGGAAGCGCTGGTCAGCTAGGCCATGTGTCATCGATCGGAAAAGGTGGTAATCGGAAGGAGCAATATCTGGGCTATACGGCGGGTGGGGTAAGACTTCCCATTTCAGCGTTTGTAGGTATGTTTTGACCGGCGCTGCAACATGTGGCCGAGCGTTGTCATGTTGCAAAATTACTTTGTCGTGTCTTTGCTCGTATTGTGGCCGTTTTTCTTTGAGTGCGCGGCTCAAACGCATCAATTGAGTTCGGTATAGTGCTCTTGTGATGGTTTCGTTCGATTTCAATAGCTCATAATACACCACACCCAGCTGGTCCCACCAAATACAGAGCATGAGCTTGGCGCCGTGAATATTTGGTTTGGCCGTCGATGATGATGCATGGCCGGGGTAACCATATGATTTTTTGCGCTTCGGGTTATCGTAATGGATCCACTTTTCATCACCAGTGACAATGCGATGCAAAAAACCCTTCCGTTTTTGCCGTTCGAGCAGCAGTTCGCATGCAAAAAAACGGCGCTCGACGTCTCTCGGCTTCAGCTCATACGGCACCCAATGTCCTTGCTTTTGGATCATTCCGAGGGCTTTTATACGATGGGAAATGGCTTGTTGTGTCACTCCCAATGAATCTGCGAGCTCTTGTTGAGTTTGACACGAGTCTTCATTGAGTATTGCCTCCAATTCAGCATTCTCAAACTTTTTCACTTGGCCCGGCCGCTCTTTGTCCTCAACGTCAAAATCACCACTTCTAAACCGCACAAACCATCTCTCGCACGTTGAAACCGATGGAACATGACTCGGATAAGCCTCGGAGACCAATCGATGTGCTTCAGCAGCACTTTTCTTCAAATTAAAGAAGTAAATTAAAACTTCCCGCAAATGCTGTTTTGTTGGCACGAAACTCGACATATTGAGAGCTCAAAAAAACTATGAATTTGACACTGCGACAAATTGACACATACTGAAAATTAAAGCTATAAGACGTAGCTTTGACATGAACATAGTCACAGTACTGCCTGATGCGTATAACGTTAGTAACGCCATCTGTTATCAAACCCGCATTTTCAATTTGTACCCCTGATATATATATATATAGTGCACACTGTGGTAAATTCTGTGCTTCAATAAACATTATTTAAGAAGAATATCATGGAAAGTACACACTGACGGTAATAGCCGCGAATTCCGCAGTAAAAAAATCTCGATGGTTCTTCGAGAAGAAAAATTAAAACTTAAAAGATAGCCGAAGTTCGCGCGCTCTTAAATTATTTTGGTATATATATATTGAAACGTTTCGCGATTTCTAACACTTCTTCTGTTCGGCTACGATGCGCGATAGTTCGGTTATGGTGTAAAATCGCGTCAAGTTTGAGTTTTGTTCCGAGTGATCTCTACCGTGATCGTGTGGAGAGGCAGCTTGCTCGAAACTAGTTCGTGCACTGGGCTGGAGGGAGCGAGAGGATCCGTGGATGTGTAGATTTGCAATCAATACTAGGTTGTTATTAGTAACTTTTTTTGTTTTTGTTGGTCAGACCTAAGTTTCGGTTTGTGTTGCGTCGCATTTGTCCGTGACAGACATGCGGTTTTGTTTACCCTTTCATCATTGGTCTTTTCTTTTTGTTTGGGTAATTCTTTTCTTTATTTTTACTGGGCGGAAGGCCCGTGATTTCTGGAGAAGCTTTTGCTCGATGGTTAGTTCAGCTAAGGTAGGGAGGATGGTATGTGGAACGATCTCGTTGCTCTTCTGCACTCACGCTCGCTTTACATTAGTTACTTAACGTCTACCTATGCGGGATCTCTTCCAGTTCCTTTTTTATTGGTTTCGACTCTAATATTCGCACAGTGATAAGGTATCACTGGTGCGGAGCTTGACACTCAATTTATCAATTTCGAGGGGATCGCGGCTGCTTAGTACGCGATTTTTCTTATCCTACGTATGTGGAATTTATGAGATTCCAGTTCAAATCAGGTTTTGACTTTATAATTCGCAAAGTGATTAGATATCATCTTTACGGAGCTCAACACTTAATTTATTAATTTTCGGGTTTGTTAAATCTGGTATAATTTTGATGTTAGCTATCGATCTCTATTAGGATAGGGTTGGCAGAATCCTGTTGGCCATTTGCGTTTTGTGTGTCTCTATTTGAAGAGGGGGCCTAGTCGCTGGCTTGGTCCTCATACGGGGCGTTCCTTCGTACTTTCATTAGATGTACCGGTTCGCCTTATTTTAATCATTGGACGTTAGCTGGTGTTGTGCTATTTCGAATGTTATTGTTTCGAACTGCCCGTTTGCGGACTTGCCTCTCGAGGCTTCGCCCTGCCGATGGTCGCGCAAGAGTTTTATAGTAGGGACGCGAGTGTCGTGTGGTGGTGTGGTGTGGATGATTTTACCTACCTATCGTTTCTCGCTTTGTTATTGTTTGGGTCCCTAGCTATAGTTTTCTGTTCGCAAGAGACACCGGGTTCGCAGCTTGACCAGCTAGCTCTTCCTAGACCCCGGATACTGAAGCTTTTATTCGCAATTAATTAAGCACCTTCTCGCGCCATTAAGAGGCGTACGATTGGGTTCCCGATTAATTGAGACCGGCCGAGGTATCCGCAAGATGCAGGTGGTAACTGGTGCTGGCCCTAACATGGTCCCACCCACGCAGGTACACCCTACGAGTCTAATGCGCGGTGCACTCAGTCGGGATGCGACTCCCTTGACCTTATGTCACTCGTGCTGCTTCACACTCCAAGAGACGGATAGCCACGACGCCGTGCGTGGGGACCCGTAAGTGGAGTGTGCCCTGACGCTGTGAGTAGGGGCGGCCAAGCGCAGTGCAGGGGAGCCTTACTCCTCACAGAGTATCCTAATGAGTTCGCTTACTCAACCGACGGCCAATCGCAATGCAGGGGAATCGGTTGAGAAAAAGAACACTCATTTTAACATGGTGTTTCCCAAACTATTAGTATTGTTCTTTATCGGTTCGTTCGGTCAAACGTCGGCCAAGCGCAACGCAGGGGAATCGATTTGATCGAAAGAACACGTCTTTGTGACATGGAGAATCTACGTGTAATATTATGTACTAGGTGTGCTGTCGAGCAGCACTTCGTCTTGACTTATTAGATTTGACAAGAGCCCCGAGGCTTATCCTGTCGCGGTTTATATAGGTTGGCAGATGGACCCCGGGAGGGTGTTTCGAGGTACCGTTATTTATCGAATTTCTATTATTAGCCGATCTTTGTCCCTCTAGGGTTTCAAGCGAGGTTTCTGCGAGGTTGAAATTCGTTGGATAGTGTTATTCTCCTACTTGTTGTAGGTTTAAACTTTTTATCTATTTTTTCTCCGGTTTGATTATGGTTTTTCCCGATTCAGGCCTCTATGGGTCTTCCTCGGTTTTGTAGGCTGCTGTCCTGCTGTTTTTTTGACGACTAATTGCCCAGGATAATTATTTGTGATTAATTATCTCTTCCTTGGTGTTTTTTGGACTGATTTCTTGTGGATTTATATGTTTTTTGTTCTTTTCTGGTGTTCTCCTACGTGAGGATCGTTTTTCTCTATGTTTTTTGTTTGGTTTTCGGTCGATATGAGTTTGTTTTATGTGTTTTATTAATATTAATGTTTAATTCATGAGTGGGGGTACGTAGCGACGTTTCATGAGGATTTACTTTGTTGATCTTTCTCTATGTGTCGTGGTATCTCGATAGTTCCATGAATTCTTTCCTACGTTTGCCGGGCCGTGGCGTTCCCGATGTTCTCGCCTTTTGGATAGAATGGCCTATTTGGGGGTTGTGCCGTATGTTTAAGGCTTGGTCTGGTGATTGTGTAGGGCGGGGGCTACTACGCTTGCTAGTAGGCCGGTGTGTTCTTGTTGTTACGCCTACTGTTATGTTTTCCATCGTGATCTTTGGCTAGGCAGGCCTTTTATTTACGCCATTACTGTTAGGGTGTGTACTTGTAATTCTGCGTGTGTACCTACTAGTCCTTTCTATTCTCCTCGTCCGGTCGATACTTCTTTCGATCCGGTCTGAAGTGTTTTGTCTACCCAGAACTTTTTTGTGTGCTTTGTCTTATTTTGGTATATTTTATGTCTTATTTCAGTTTGTGTAGGTTGGTTGAGATGTGGTGAAGGTTGTGAGTTCTAGTAGCGGATCGCCTTAATGCGTTCCGTTACAATATATATCGAAAAACCATTAGGAACATTATCTTGTGTTCATTAAAAAATAGCCAGGTCAGGGCTGAAAATAACTACCCAAAATTATTCCGAAGAAAAATTATCTTCAGAAGTAAATGTTTACTTATTTATACAAAAACTAAAACCCGGACATTAAGTATAAAACATTCTGACCGACAAGACGTGCTGTTCATTTGCTTATTAAAAACAGCCAGGTCAGGGCTAAAATTTAACAGCCAAAATTAAAGTTATTTTCAGAAATAAATGTTTAATTCATTAATTAATTCGAAGAATTGAATACTTCCAAAAAAAAAAAAAATGAATCGCGACGGAAAAATCGTCGTGAAAACTGGATAATAAAACCAATGTTATTGCTAACAAAGATAGAGATTATTTTTCAAAAATGAATCGCGACGGTAAAATCGTCGTGACATATAGTGTTGCGTCCCGTATAATTCCAAAAATATACTCCTGTTACGTCCTGGGTTTTAACGAAGGGACGCAACGAAAGAATGATATTTTATTTCCCCCATTTTGAGACAGAATGTGCTGCCTCGGGATTGGGGCACGGCTGGTGAGGGGCGTGTTTTATTAATAAATATTGACGAACACTGATTCGCTAAAATGTCTGAATTATTTGGTATAAAAACAGTCAAATCACACAACATTAAATGCATATTAAAACAGTTAACACAATTGTATATATAATAAGAGTCTTTAGCACCGCTATATATATTATAAAAGAAATGGGTGATTATAGGTAAGTACGGGCCCGTGCTGTTACGAGGACCGACCGTCGTGGTCGGCCCCCGGAGATGAACTGACTAATTAAAATGAATAAAGCAGTGCAGAAGGCACGCGTAATAATTATTTGCCGGCGCAGCGCGTCTTGCCGATGCGCCGCGTCCCGTTGGTTAGCGTGTGAACGCTGACCTAAGCGAATTATTAGCGGATGGCAACGTATCACGCCGACGCTCCGCGTCTCGCCGGCCAGCGTGTGAACGCTGACGTTAGCAAAAGAAAGAATAATAAATCCTATCAGGAGTACAAATTGAAAATGCGGGATTTTTTTCTATTTTTGAACGTTTATTCTGAAAAAATGGTAACAAATGAATTATTCAAAGTATTGTCCATCGCTAGCCACAACTTTTTCCCATCTTTCTGGCAATTTACGGATACCGTCGCGAAAAAATTCGGCCGGCTTGGCTGCTATCCAGTCATCGACCCATTTTTGGGCTTCTTCGTAAGAATGGAAGCGCTGGTCAGCTAGGCCATGTGTCATCGATCGGAAAAGGTGGTAATCGGAAGGAGCAATATCTGGGCTATACGGCGGGTGGGGTAAGACTTCCCATTTCAGCGTTTGTAGGTATGTTTTGACCGGCGCTGCAACATGTGGCCGAGCGTTGTCATGTTGCAAAATTACTTTGTCGTGTCTTTGCTCGTATTGTGGCCGTTTTTCTTTGAGTGCGCGGCTCAAACGCATCAATTGAGTTCGGTATAGTGCTCCTGTGATGGTTTCGTTCGATTTCAATAGCTCATAATACACCACACCCAGCTGGTCCCACCAAATACAGAGCATGAGCTTGGCGCCGTGAATATTTGGTTTGGCCGTCGATGATGATGCATGGCCGGGGTAACCATATGATTTTTTGCGCTTCGGGTTATCGTAATGGATCCACTTTTCATCACCAGTGACAATGCGATGCAAAAAACCCTTCCGTTTTTGCCGTTCGAGCAGCAGTTCGCATGCAAAAAAACGGCGCTCGACGTCTCTCGGCTTCAGCTCATACGGCACCCAATGTCCTTGCTTTTGGATCATTCCGAGGGCTTTTATACGATGGGAAATGGCTTGTTGTGTCACTCCCAATGAATCTGCGAGCTCTTGTTGAGTTTGACACGAGTCTTCATTGAGTATTGCCTCCAATTCAGCATTCTCAAACTTTTTCACTTGGCCCGGCCGCTCTTTGTCCTCAACGTCAAAATCACCACTTCTAAACCGCACAAACCATCTCTCGCACGTTGAAACCGATGGAACATGACTCGGATAAGCCTCGGAGACCAATCGATGTGCTTCAGCAGCACTTTTCTTCAAATTAAAGAAGTAAATTAAAACTTCCCGCAAATGCTGTTTTGTTGGCACGAAACTCGACATATTGAGAGCTCAAAAAAACTATGAATTTGACACTGCGACAAATTGACACATACTGAAAATTAAAGCTATAAGACGTAGCTTTGACATGAACATAGTCACAGTACTGCCTGATGCGTATAACGTTAGTAGCGCCATCTGTTATCAAACCCGCATTTTCAATTTGTACCCCTGATATATAAATTATCAAAAATTCAAAAATTCACAAAGGGGGTTGGATACCCAGGACGTAACAATCTTTAAATAAATAAACTGAATTTGATTCTGAGACTTTGCAGCAGACAATTATATCAATTGTGCTGTATGGACTAAGAGCGGTGTGCGTGCTGCAGCCAGTGCTGCGGAGCACGCCACGCTAAGAGATAAATGAGTGCGTGAGACGTGTAAATTATTCACTGCAAGCTCTCAGCAGGTTTATCTGAGAGAAGTTGCAGTGAATAGATGAGAGCACTTGCAATTGAATTGCTTGAGTGCTGTGAGTGAATGTGAGAACAGCTACGCAGTCAGCACTGCGTAGCACAATGCAACATAGACTGAGGATGCACAATTCTGGGGGAAACTACCAGGTATATATATGAACCCCGAACTTTTGTATAGAAAATACACGTTTATTGTGTGAAAATGATAAAAAATATTTTATTCGAAGAATTGCCCATCGCTAGCTATCCATTTTTCCCACCTGTCTGACAATTCGTGGATGCCACGCCAAAAAAACTGTTGCTCTTTTGAGGCAAACCAGTCATCGAGCCATTTTCGTACATTTTCGTAAGAAGTAAAGCGCTGCTCAGCAAGTGCGTGTCCCATCGATGCAAATAAGTAGTAATCGGATGGAGCCAAGTCTGGTGAGTAAGCCGCATGCGAAAGTATTTCCCAACTACACGCCTCAATCGTTTCCTTGACCAGATTTGTTGTGTGTGATGGTGCATTATCATGAAGCAAAATCCCTTTGTGTTGCCTTTTTTGATATTCTGGTCGTTTTTCACGCAAAGCTTGATTCAAATCGATCATTTGTTGTCGGTAGCGTTCAGTATTAACGGTTTCGCCAGGTTTTAGCAGCTCATAATAGATCACACCCTTCTGATCTCACCAAACACAGAGCATTGTCTTCCGTCCATAGCGATTTGGCCTTGCAGTCGATGTCGATGGTTCGCCTGGAGTTACCCATGATCTTTTACGCTTAGGATTCTCAAAATATATCCACTTTTCATCGCCAATCACAATTCGATGGAGAAATGACTTTCTTTTGTACCTGGCAAGCAGCATTTCGCAAGTGGTTTTTCGGTTTTCCTGCTGTCTTTCATTCAGTTCATGTGGAACTCATTTTCCCATCTTCTGGATCTTTCCCATGGCTTTTAAACCTATGGATACGACTTCTTGTGTTACATTTAATTGATCCGCGAGTTGTTGTTGCGTTTGAGCGTCATCCTCATCCAACAGTGCTTGCAATTCGCTGTCTTCAAACTTTTTCGGTGGTCTTCCACGTTCTTCGTTTCTCACGTCAAAATCGCCACTTTTGAATTTTTTAAACCACTCAAAGCACTGTGATTTACCAAGAGCATGCTCACCGTAAGCTTCGACAAGCATTCGATGCGATTCTGCAGCAGTTTTCTTCAATTGGTAACAGAAAATCAATGCTGTCCGCAAATCGTAGTTTCCAGGCACAAAATTCGACTTGTTCAATGCTATTACAAACTATGCTGTTGTATGAAACTTGTATTGTTGTGAGTTGAAAATCTTTGTCAGAGATGTCAACAAGGAAAAGGCGCCAATGACGCGGTTTGACGGCAACTACATTGACAGCTAGGGCCATCTATGGGCAAATTCCGGTTTTATATTTATAGACCTGGTACAGTGAATATAAAGCACATCCGTAATTATATTAATTAAGCCGGCAAGATAAAGTGAGAAAAACGTGGTGTAGCCCGCGCTGCAGCGCACGCCACAAAGTGAGACAATAATGCTGATGTACCGTTAATTCTTCACTCCCCACTGACAGTGAATTGCTTTGAATTATATCACTGTACGCTTACCTTGAGTTCTGAGTCCTGGTGAGTGAGAAATCTTGAGCGAGTCCAGTGAATTGCGACAGAAAAGGGTCCTAGAGTCCTTAGATGCGTGCCCTGTTCCGTGGATGAGAAGCACAAGTGTCTAATTTTCCAATATGGCTGCGGGATACGAAAGCGTCGTTGGGTGCTGAAGTCAATTGAGAGAGATAGCCGGTGAGCGAAGCCGAAGTCAAGCGAGAGAAACATCATCTCGCTTGACGTGGCTTGCCTACGAGGCAAGCCTCGGCTCCGCGAAGCCCTGCCTCGGCTATCTCCGGCCCAACCGAACGCAGCGTGCTAGAGCACAGCAACAGGTTGACGCACGGCGAATATCGATCGCCGTGCGCCAGCTGATTATCCAACACAGGCCATTTGTAAATGTAACTCATAATTTGGTTTCAGCACCTAGAACATTTGGTAATGGAACACACAATGAATAAAAACTAATACTGTAACATAAAGGGTGGTTAAATTTATAAGGGCCGATGTTGATTTTGAATAAAACACAAATTATTTAGGAAATTATTGTCAATTCTTTTTATTATGATAATATGGTATGGTTCAATTATGTATGGAACAAAATATCGGCCAAATGGCCGCCGCGACCTCGGCGGCACACCTCCATCCGATGGTCCAAATTTTCGATGACGCTTAGGCATAATTGAGGTTCTATGCCGTTAATATGCCGAATTATCTCATACTTTAGCTCTTGAATTGTTGCTGGCTTATCGACGTACACCTTTTCTTTCAAATAACCCCAAAGAAAGAAGTCCAACGGTGTCAAATCACATGAACTTGGTGGCCAATTGACATCGCCACCACGTGAGATAACACGGCCATTGAATTTGTCGCGCAAAAGAGCCATTGTTTCGCTAGCTGTGTGGCAAGTGGCACCGTCCTGTTGAAACCACATATCGCCCACATCCATATCTTCCAATTCGGGGCATAAAAAGTTCGTTATCATCTCACGATAGCGAACACCATTCACAGTAACTGCCTGACCGGCCTCATTTTGGAAAAAATACGGCCCGATGATGCCGCCAGCCCATAAACCGCACCAAACAGTCACTCTTGGTTTTTCGACAATCACTCTTGGATTATGATTCGCCCAAATGCGGCAATTCTGCTTATTGACGAATCCACTGAGGTGAAAATGTGCCTCATCACTGAAGATGATTTTCTTCGAAAATTGATCATCCACTGTTGCCATTTCTTGCCACCATTCTGACCATTGACGACGTTTGGAATGGTCAAGAGGCTTTAGTTCTTGAGTCAATTGCACCTTATAAGCGTGTAAATGCAAGTCTTTATGCATAATGTTCATCAACGACGAGCGTGAGAGGTGCAATTGTTGGGCACGACGACGAGTTGAGGTGGACGGGTCTTCAGCCACACTATCGCGAACAGCAGCAATATTTTCTGCAGTACGAGCTGTACGAGCATGCACTGGTGTTTTAATATCTCCTACAGACCCGGTTTCCTTAAATTTTTGCACATTTTTCCGATTGTACGCACATTTGGACGATTAAATTGACCGAAAAAATCACGAAGTGCACGATATGCATTTTGATTTGAACGCCCATTTTCATAATAAGCCTGAATAACTTTAACGCGTTGCTCGATTGTGTATCTTTCCATGGTTCAAATTGAGTTAGTCTGAAATTGAGAAATGTCAAATGAAATGCAGAAAAAAACTTGAGGTTTAGGTGTGGTTCACATTCAACATCGGCCCTTAAAATTTAATCACCCTTTAGTTACACCTGTCAGCAGTCTTTATTAGATTTCTTGGGAATTAAAAGAGAAATTAGGTGCAAACGTACTGGGTAATTTGAGCACCGGTCATCGAAATTAAATGAACCGAAAGTAAAAACGACCGACAACGACCGTATGAAAAACAAGTCACGATAGGAGCAACGAGCCGGAATGTATTTCACATCGATGCCCTAACGTACAGAGAACTACGGGCACTAGGTCATCGAACTAGTGCGAATTTAGGCAATAAACAAGCTACGTTACCGCCAAAGAATTCCCTCGTTTATGAAAACAGCAGGTCAGCGGCCGGCTGGCCTCACTTGGAGACGAGAAGTAGACAGGTGGCGTGGCAATGGCAAGCCGAGAAATTAGGAAATTGCGTTAAATTTAAAAATCAAAACCGTTAATAATGTTGAGGGGAAGGCTATAAAAGAGCCTGCGCGAAAGGGAAGGGTCTCTTGGCCTATGTGCTCTTCAGATACGTCTTTTTGCGGAAAAGTATACAACTCTCACAGTTTTCAGTTTGAAACTTTTACTTTTGACATTTTTCTCGAGATACGTGCTTTTTGTTAGAAAAACGAATCAGTGAATTATCGAAAGACTTATATTTCTGGAAGTTGTTAAGATCAGTGAAAAAACGAATACAGAGGTAGGAGGAAAGACAAGCGAGTGAACTAGTTAATAAGAAAAGCAATTAGGGAATTATGAGAAACAATTGATAGGAATACCAGCTCGAATAATATTTAAGTGAGTATAAATTAAGCGAATGAAATTAAGCGAGTAGAATTTAAGCGAATGGTATTTAAACGACTAGCATTTAAGCGAGTAGGATTATAGCGAGTATTTAAAGCGTATAGGAAGGGACAAGTCAACCGGTAAATAGGAGAGTGTAGCAGCATAACAGAGACATCTCCTAAGGGAGGGGTAAAGGCTTTAGCGTGAAAAAAACACTTTTTTGCGATTTTTTTTTTTAGAAATATGAATTGAGCAAATTTATTGAAACCTTTTGTACATTATTAAGTATGATTTCAACAACACTCAGTAATTTTTTTATGCGAAAATATCGACAAACAAGCCGGTGACGGAGCTTTTCCTAGAACGTCTTTGGAAATAGACAATTTTCGGTGTGCACTGTATCTCAGCTGGAAATTATCTGAAAAAAAAACCATTAAAATTTAGTCAAAGTATCATTAAATCCTCCCCCCAACGTTCTTTAATTATTTTTTTTTCCATTTTTAAATTTTTGGTGGTCATTTAAAGTGAAAACTGCTATTTTTTACGAAAAATTCCGCCATTTTGTAAGTGGAAAACCCCCTTAATGTAAAAAAAACATTTAAAACTTAACGTTGTGGGGAGGTATTTTATATGTAGAAAGTGTGTACCAAGTTTGAAATGAATCGGTAATGTAGTTTTTAAATAGCAGTGCACACGGACTTTTAAGAAGTGGTTTCGAGAAAAACGCGTTTAAAGTTTTGAAAGTTAAAAAAGTGAAAAAAAAAATTTTTTTTTCCACTTACACTGAATTATCGATTCCAGCTCCATAGAGTAGACTCCCTGCAGCAGCTTCGATGTCTTCAGCCTCATTTTTCTCAAGTCTTTGCCTTATTTTGGCTTCTTTGCTCTGCTGCTGAGCTTGCTCGACCCTGTTGATGCGACAGCTGTCCTCCAATCTTGCGAAATTTTTCAGCAGTCGTTTTGACGTAGGAGCAAATCGATGCCATAGTATCCAAATAAGACGGTTTGGATAAAAAATTACTTGCAATGTCCATTAGACCGCAAAACTTATTGCAGCCTGCTAAACCCAAACCTAATGTACGCATTATGAAAGCAAATCGAGTGTTGATTTCGTAGCGATGACCAGTTTTCTCACTCGACGGTATATAGCGTGGATCACAATTGGCACATTTTACCTGGATTTGAAAGCCAAGACCTTCTTTTGTGCAACTTTTGAACTCAACTGAACCATCACACTGAGCACATTTAACCAAACTTGAAATTGTTGAGAAAACAAGCAAAAAATCGATGATTCTACAATGTTTTTCAACGTCTTTTGGCACACTCGCACTGGTATTCAACTTCTTTTTTTTCGATGATGCACTCTTCGTATTAGCTACATCCTTATTTTGTTTCTTTGGAATAGGCCTTTTTTCGTTCTGCACAAATAAGTTCTTGTACCTCTTCTGTCATCTCTCGAAACTTTAGATACTCTCGGCATTTTTTAATAGAAAATATCTTGAAAAAATTATAAAATCACTGTGAATAAGCGCACGATCGAATGTACAAAACTAACTGACGCTCGTCTCTCTTTTACAGTGTATAATATAGACATATAAAATGTGTATTTACGGCTTTAGTTACCTGTCTTGACTAAATAGAAATTTTTCGATATAGAACAATAGGTCAGAACGATCCCCAAGTGAATAAACTATATACCTGCTCGCTAGAACGATCCCCAACTGAATAAACTGCTCGCCAGCTGCACGCTGTCTTTCCGAGAAAAGACTAACTAGTCAATAACTTCGAGAATTTTGCTCTGATCGACTTCAAATTTTAAGGCTATATTCTTGAAATGTTTAACTATAAGAAAAGACAAAAAATCGATTTTTCAAAAGTGCAAACCCTTAACCGTCTTTAAGAGTAAATTCGCGTGCGTAGTTTGAATGTGTATAGCGGGTGACAGGTACACTAGTAAAGAACAATACAAATAAAAGACTACGTAGCTCGGTGTGTCGAAGAGCTACGTGTAGCGAGGAATACGAAGAAGCTTAGAATAATCGTAAAAATTAACGGTTTGAAATGCAATGTATTGGCTAACGGTGCCAATAAACCGAACATCGATATTCCTCTGATTATTCTGGAGTTCTACTTTTACCTACCTCGAAGTCTAAATTAATTATCCCTGTGTTCGAGTCCGAATTCTTCCCCTCGGAAGGCAAAAATTGATGCTAACGATAGATATTACCATTACAATACCTTGATTACTCTCCAACGCTATGACAGCAATTTTTTATTATTTACGCTTATATATATATTGTATATAGAAAGGTTTTCATACTCGTACATTACTTAAAAGAAATAAATAACGAAGCTGACATCATATACGGCTAAAACTCGATTTATGTATGTTTTACGTAATTTTCACTCTTCCACGTTTCTTAGGTTAGATTTCCACTAACCATCTAAGCCATCAATAGATATATACCCATACAATCGAATCTCTCACCTATTCGATCAACTTGTCTCACCTATTAGATTAACCGCTTTTTTCGTAACCCTCGGGAAAGGGTGCCAACTTTAGCCCTAAAATTTGAATAAACCTTTCTTGACGAGATTTTTTGGTACATGAGGTTTACCTCCCATCCTTTATTATGTGAACGAAGATAGATTGATACACTTTTAATTTTAAAACAAAATACGTTCCGTAGATCCAAAGAATACCAGGTCTATAAATATGAAACCGGAACTTGCCCATAGATGGCCCTAGCTGTCAATGTAGTGTAACGGTAATTTTTATCGTTAACAATTATTTTTTTTATTTTCCGTGGGAATTCGGGCTCGAACACAAAACTAATTAATGTTAGACTTCGAAGTGCGTGAGATTAGGGTATTATTTACAGAATGAATAATTTTATAACAGTTATTTTACAGTTTCTGCCCTCTATTATCCAGAATAGTGCATTTAAATTCGGAAATTCCGACGATTATTTTATTATCATTTCGTCTTATTCGCGTATCGATTCTCGGTATCCTTGGGAGTTTATTATTCTCCTTGTATAGCGGTATTACTGTACGCTCGGGGCACAGATATACCCACACCACTAGTTCTTCTGTATCGCACTCTCTCCTTTGACACAGTGTATTAACTCTGTGTACAATTCTTTCTCATCCACTCTCGTTCTACTTTCTCTCTTCCTCTCTTCCGACTATCTAGTCGTGCAATTCCCGTTTATACTGCCGATTTGAGATTATTCTTTTTCTTATACACTACTAGCTTAAACGTATTAATTAATCCTATGCACCTAATCCTACGGTTATCTATTTATATTTTAATCTATTGCTCGTTTCCTTTTTACTTCACTAGAACCAATTCTTTATATTATTTATGCATTGAAATTCGGGAATTCCGACGATTATTTCTACATCAATTCTTCTTATTCGAGCACAAATTCTCAGTATTCTTGGCTCGAATATCTGTTACGTGTAAATGAGTTGGTGTTGAGCCAGCAGCTTCTAACACGCACATACACAGCCACTCGCGTCAGATTTACTGCTTGACAGAGTGTATAAACTCTGTTTATAATGCTTTCTCTTTCACACTTGTTTCCCTTTCTCTCCTTCTCTCTTCTACTCATTCAACTGGGCGATTCCCGTTTATATTTCCGATTAAAAATCTACATTATTTAATTCTATTTCCTTATACACTACCATCCGCTTACTCCGATGCACCTACTTTCCTATACCTGACTCTATTCACTCAATCGAAAACTCTTAAAAACTACACGCTTAATCGTATTAATTAAACCTATGCGCCTATTATCTTCACTTATATTAGTTAAATCTTGATATTTGACAATTTCCTCACTGTTTAACTGATGATTGTTAATTATATCGAGATTTCTCGCCTGTCATTTCTTTATGGCCTCTAGATGCTACTCACTCGTTTTCTTATTTTCGAGCAACCACCGACTCGACAATACGTACTTTAGAAAGAACCACTGAATTTTCACTTGTAATTTTAATTTTCCGTTATTGATTCTTACTGTCCTCCACTATCGGTGCAATAACGCCAACTCTCTCTCCCCCGCGAATGCTGTCTTATAGCCTTCCCCTCGCTCCGCTCAACCCTACGTCATCATTTTACCTTTATTTCGAAATATAACGTATTTCCTGACTACTACGATCTGCCGCTGCCGCGCTCACCGCCTTCCCCTCGCCTCCCAGCAAGACCAGCTGGTCGCTGACCTGGTGTTTATGTCAGCGAAGGAATTCCGGCGGTGTGACATCACTCCATTTTCACACGAGTTCGATGGCCTAGTGCCCGCAAATCTCGGTACATCTGTACTCGTTCGGACGCTGTGGTGTATCCAAACACTCTATCTCTGTTTCTCCTCTATGCTTGGAATCTAACAGCCGTCGACTCGTGTCACTCACGTCTCATGGTCTCCTCGTCTCTTTTCCTATCGTGTTATTTTCCTACCGCTTAATCTATGATCCTCTAATTCTCTCATTACCGTCGATAACCATATGGACCTCGCAGTAGTTACCGTCAAACCACGTCAATGGCGCTATTTCCTTGTTGACATCTCTGACAAAGATATTCAACTCACAACAATACAAGTTTCATACAACAGCATAGTTTGTAATAGCGTTGAACATGTCGAATTTTGTGCCTGGAAACTACGATTTGCGGACAGCATTGATTTTCTGTTACCAATTGAAGAAAACTGCTGCAGAATCGCATCGAATGCTTGTCGAAGCTTACGGTGAGCATGCTCTTGGTAAATCACAGTGCATTGAGTGGTTTAAAAAATTCAAAAGTGGCGATTTTGACGTGAGAAACGAAGAACGTGGAAGACCACCGAAAAAGTTTAAAGACAGCGAATTGCAAGCATTGTTGGATGAGGATGACGCTCAAACGCAACAACAACTCGCGGATCAATTAAATGTAACACAAGAAGCCGTCTCCATACGTTTGAAAGCCATGGGAACTGAATAAAAGACAACAGGAAAACCGAAAAACCACTTGCGAAATGCTGCTGGCCTGGTATAAAAGAAAGTCATTTCTCCATCGAATTGTGATTGGCGATGAAAAGTGGATATATTTTGAGAATCCTAAACGTAAAAGATCATGGGTAACTCCAGGCGAACCATCGACATCGACTGCAAGGCCAAATCGCTATGGCTGGAAAACAATGCTCTGTGTTTGGTGGGATCAGAAGGGTATGATCTATCATGAGCTCCTAAAACCTGGCGAAACCGTTAATACTGAACGCTACCGACAACAAATGATCGATTTGAATCAAGCTTTGCGTGAAAAACGACCAGAATATCAAAAAAGGCAACACAAAGTGATTTTGCTTCATGATACTGCATCATCACACACAACAAATCTGGTCAAGGAAACGATTGAGGCGTGTAGTTGGGAAATACTTTCGCATGCGGCTTACTCACCAGACTTGGCTCCATCCGATTACTACTTACTTGCATCGATGGGATACGCACTTGCTGAGCAGCGCGTTACTTCTTACGAAAATGTACGAAAATGGCTCGATGACTGGTTTGCCTCAAACGAGCAACAGTTTTTTTGGCGTGGCATCCACAAATTGTCAGACAGGTGGGAAAAATGTATAGCTAGCGATGGGCAATACTTCGAATAAAATATTTTTTATCATTTTCATATAATAAACGTGTATTTTCTATACAAAAATTCCGGTTTCATATTTATAGACCTGGTAAATTGAATTTCAATATTAATCACATTATACTAAATAAAATAATTAATTTGGATGTCATTGAAAAGAAATTTCTTTAAGTAAATAAAATATCACAGTTATTGCAATGTGTTGAGAAATCAACTGACGCACCCGATGATGGCCGTGCATCAGCTCGCTGCTACTGGTGTTGTGTTGCACTCGGCTGCCGTGCGTACAGCCAAGGCAGCGCTTCGTAGGCATGCTACTCAAGCGAAAGACCATCATCGGTCTCTCGCTTGACAGCGGCGTCTCGCAACGACGCTTTCATAGAGATCAGCCATCTTGAGTTTTTCGACTACTCTCATGAAAACTGCCTAGACAGTTACAATCACTGCTCTCAGCTCGGACTTTTTCACCGCTTTTCTCAGGACCTACTCAACTCAAAAGTGTTTAACAGGATTTAAAATACTCTGTAAGCGTGTCCTTGGCGTGCGTTGCAGCGCGGGCTGCTTCACGTTTCCACTCATATATCTCAGCACACAATTAATATAACTGTTTTTCATTTGTTTTATATTTTTTTTTTTGTAGTTGAACGAGACAAGGTGACAATAACGACTGTTTTCTCTGCCAACATCTATCGCCTGGTTATTTTGCGACTGTCGTGAGTGAAAACTCATTCTTCCTCAATATCTTTGAGATCGAAAAATTCATCAGGCAAGGCAATCCGCAACACAATGAGATCGTTTATTAAATAAAGAATACAAATTTATATAAAAATTTACTACAAGCTTAATAGATAAATTATTCAAACGCTGTAACGTAAAATAACATATCCTTCATCGTTTCTCTGCACATCGATAATGTAGAAGTATCACGAGTTTTATGAGATGCCGAAAAATGTGAGAAAAGTCTACAAATACTGGGAAGATTTTGACGGCAGTCGTAGCACTTGGACATTTTGGGATATTCCTCTTTGCAAGTAAGAAAAGGTATTACACAACCGTTATTAGATTCGTAATTGAAATTTTAACTCAGGCAACAGCGTCTAAGTTGCACGTGACACGTTTGTAAATTCGTTCGACAGTTTTTCGAAATCTCCGCAGTAGCCTTCGTACTGATTATTGTACTGCAACTCGTAAATCGCTCGCTGAAGAAACTGCCGTATATGATTAACTTGTGGAGTATACTATGCAACTAGCGCGTGTTCCCACGGGGGGAGGCTGTAACACCTACGTGGCGCGTCTCTAGGTGGCGGATAGGGGAACGCTCGCTAGATGTAGCGGGTAGGGCGGAAACTAAAAATACGCCCCGCGGACCAAACAGCAGGGGTAGGACCCAGAAGAAACCCATTTTTCTTGCGCTGACACACCAGAAAGTAAAATCGGTTACGTTGCAGGTATTTGGAAGCCCAATAACGGCGTCATTCGTGAGCGAGAAAGCGGACTCCGGGACGTCGTCATCATACGACCGCAATACCTCAGGGGTGGACCATTTGACCCTTGTGGAAATACCAGCGTCAAGTGAAGGAACGAAGGTAACCAATCGGAAGAACCTTGTACAACAGCTGGAGGATCTCCTGACTAAAGTAGAAAAAGAATTTAGTACTCTAAAACGCTATGTTGAGGGAATTATAAAAACATGCGAGGAAATCCCAAACACGGCAAAGAAGATCAAGGAGCGAGCCGAAGGGGCGCAAGACGCAATCAGCTCATCTGAAAGGACCCACCGGAACTGGAGGACAGTGTACACAGCGCTACTTGCAGAAGTGAGTAAGCCGACACGGGGCAACTCTCTACGAGTAGTAGCAAGAGATGGTCTCTAACCAGCCACTGGTGTTAGCCCTGCTATCGCAGAAAGCGTGACCCCCAAGACTCCTGGGAAGAAGAAACGGCAACAAACAGCGACAACAAGTCCTCAGGAAGGATCGGTAACGAAGACGGTCAAAAAAAACTCGAGAAGAAGCCGACGGATTTATAGAAGTCCAGAGGCGGGCGATAAAAAGAGACGCCAAATCGAAGCCAGCTGCCAAGCCGGCCGAAGCCAGCCACTAAGGTGAACTGCGACCCAGACAAAAAAAGGGCTAAACAGAGGACCCGACCTGAAGCGGTCATTATACGACCAGCCGTTCTTTCCTTCGTATGCCGACGTCCTTCGAATTTTTCGAGCAGACGTCAACCCCGAGGCGCATGGGGTAACGGTAAAAGTCATCCGGGAAACGATGGCCGGAGACGTCCTCGTCGAACTTGGTGCGTCCCCTGGGGACAAAACCAAATTTGAAGATGCTCTCCAGGAGGCAATCGGAGCCGGGGGCAACGTTAAGGCATTGGTGCAACGAGCAACCGTAGAGATTCGGGACATCGATGTCGTTGCTGAAGCGGAGGACGTGACTTCGGCTATACACGACTTCTTTAAAGGGGAAAACTACGGTGACGTACAAATCTTCCTCTCCAAAACACCGATTAGAGGAAATAAAATGTCATTTGTGGAGACAAACGCGGCTTCAGCAGCAAAGTAGGTCGAAGCAGCGCACCTCAAAATTGGATGGGAGAACTGCCGAGTCAAGAGCAGGATTCACGGACAGAAGAGGAGCGGAGGTCTCAGAGATGGCAGCCAGGCTAGATCTGACCGTCATGAACTTGGGTACCGTGCCGACCTTCCGCAGGAGTGGATGCCGCGGCACGATTATCGACTTAACACTGGCAACTTCAGGGATAGCGTCGACGATCCGGGAATGGAGGGTTTACGAAGGTTTCACTGCCAGCGACCATCAATTCATCGAGTTCCGGGTCGAAGACGCGAATGTGATAAGCGAAAGTAGGCTGTACAGACGCACGACGACGGGGTGGAACTTTGGCAAGCTGAACCAGGACGCGCTTCTGAGGACAGTGTCAAGGGGAGACGTGTTACTGGAGGAGTCGAGGTCGCTGGTAGCAACTAGGGAGGCATCGGAACAGCTAGTTGCAACCACGATGAACTTCATCCGAAAGGCATGCGACGCGTCAATGCCGAAGAGGTGCAAGAGAAGACCAAATCAGGAACCGGTGTACTGGTAGACCGAAGAAATTGTTGCCCTGAGGAGGGGTTGCATTCGGAAGCGACACCGCGCACAGCGAGTTAGGCAAGGATAAGAGGTCACTGAGGAGGATCACCAGTACATAGCTGCAAAAAAGTTACTGAAGACCGCTATCAAGAAGAGTAAGTTTCGTTGCTGGAAGGAGCTGCTCGAGAAGGTCAACAAGGACACCTGGGGGTGGGGTTACCAGATCGTCACGCGAAAGCTAGGCAGAATGGCACCAGAACCGCCTAAGGACCCAAAGACGATGGATGAAATAGTAGATGGTCTATTTCCTAAACATATGGACAGACCAAGAGTGGCGTACCCACAAGAGACGGATGTGCCGACTTTTAGCGTGATAAAACTGCGCGATACTGCATCAACCATCGTGAACCGCAAAGCACCTAGCCCCGACGGGATCCCCGCGGAAGTCATTAAGATCACTGCGAAGGAGTTTCCTCATCTGTTGTTGAACATGTATAACCTGTGCCTTAGAGCCGGGGTGTTCAGTCTGAGGTGAAAAATGCAGCGGCTGGTACTTATCGACAAGGGAAAGGGCCCTCCCCTTACCGCGTCGTCGTACCGACCACTGTGTATGCTAGGCACCGCAGGGAAGGTGCTCGAGAAGATGATCTGAGCACAGCTACGTGAAGCCGTAAAAGCTGCAGGTGACCTCTCCGACAACCAATATAGTTTATGGGAGAAAAGGTCGACGAGCGGAGCTATTCGGGAGGTGTTGGAGCCGGTCGAACGGGCGGAGCGGGGGAACTCCAGGACTAGGAGTTCCTGTGTACTCGTTGCACTCAACGTCCGCAACGCATTCAACTCAGTCAGATGGATTGACATCCTCCAGGCGCTGGAAGAGCGATTCAAGGTGCCGCGGTATATCCTTAAGATAATCAGCGATTACCTTGAGAACCGTGAGTTCTCGTTCATGACTACCGAAGGACAACGCACTAGGAGGATTACTTCAGGAGTAGCCCAGGGTTCGGCACTGGGGCCAGACCTGTGGAACGTGGTCTACGACGGCATTCTGCATCTGGAAATGCCTCCGGAAACCGGACTGGTTGGGTTTCCTGACGACATAGCCGCCGTCGTCACAGCTCGCATGAGTGAACAAGCGGACAGGCGCGTCTCATTGATGGCCTCACTGGTTAGCGACTGGCCGAAAGAGCCTGGATTCGAGCTGGCTGCAGGGAAAACGGAGGTGGTGGTCCTGATACGGCAAAGGAATTTCCCAGAACCTTTCAGTGCGGACATCGACGGTACATTAATCATGGGGGTGAAGGTGGTCCGATACGTGGGGCAGCTACTCGATGCAAAGCTCACCTATTGAGCCTATATCCAGGCTACTTCTCATAGAGCGGCTACCTTGGTGGCAATGCTCTCAAGGCTAATGCCAAACGTGACCGGACCTAGGAGCAACAAAATACGTGTCCTAATGATTGTGGTACACTCAATCCTCCTGTATGGTGCCGAAATAGAGGCTGACGTGCTAAATGTGGAAAAATACAGAAAAGAAAGTAAAGAACGATAAAGTATACACCTCAAAGTATACTTTATAATATTTCGAGCGAAATGTACACTATATGCAATTATTTACAACTGTGTCTTTATCAAAAATAGCTGCACATACGGAGAATTATTGCGTTCACACCGCAACACCCGATGCATGATCAGCGATATGACCACGAAACAGCACAATTATTTCGGAGAAAATAATTTTCATAAGCCTCGTATCCTCCGGCGCGAGCAAGATCGTGATGTGCTCGAGCGCCTCTTCAAAGAATTCCTTGGAACCGATGATTTCATACGCTGCTGCACGAGGCGTTTCACTGACAACTATCTTTGCACGGATATATGATACCACCTCGTTCGTACACAGCTGAATCGTTTCACTTTTGCTCTCTAGAGTCTGCATATGAATATCAATTCTTCTGCTTATTTCGACGAACATATCAAATGTAGGCCGCTGAAGAACAATGTTTGGAGAGTATTTTCGGAAGCGTTCCCGTTTCGATTCTCCAGATTCCTCTTGATTCTCGTATTCCTCATTAGCGCTACCGCTTATTTTACCAAATGAGACAGCTCTGTGCTGGTAACACGAGGTTAAAAGTGTGTAATGCGTTGTGTGCTCTATGCGGGTATTACACCTTTTCACGGCATCAGCCCCATGAGCTTCGAAATATTGTTGTACGCGAAAAAAATCACTTTTAAACACTCGCCACTTGTCCGCACTGTGTGTAATTCCGGTAAAAGTATTCGACAATATTTTCACCACTGGTGTAAGAGTACACGTAAAGTTCAACTCGAGCCCGGCGACGATTATTTTACTGAATGATTGATTTAAACCGTACATAACGGCGTTCGATATATATGGCGATATCGCGTGAGACGTCGCACCGTTATTTGCCATTTTTATTGCTTTCGTGTAGACTGTAACTTTTCGAATGAGTCGTCGGTGGTGTTCATACTCCGTTTTATACAGATTTCCCGCACCATCTAGCTGCATCGCCTCTTCTTTTGATACTGCAAATCATACGACTGAAAATTGCTTACCAATATCCTTTGATATTTGTCGCATTCTCCTCAACTGCCTAGTAACAGCAGCAACAAATATATCCCAAAACTCTTGCATACTTTCGCACACCTGTGTGCACACGCACACCTCGACATACAGATAAGATGTGTCATGAAAACTAAATAAAATTCGTCGACGAAATTTGATGATTTTCCTCATGGCCAAGTGCCTTGAAATTAGATGAAAACAATATGACATTCATCAGCGAAACTCGATAACTTAGTACATCACCATCGCTAAATATTTCCCTAGTAATTGTTTTTGTAACGTGATCGCGTGCCGCCATCTTCTTGGTTAGTCGTATCTATTACATCGCTGCAGTATACGCAGAGAGAGAAAGAGAGAAAGAGAGAAAGAGCGTGTTAAAGGAACATATATAAAAGTGAGCCGCTTTGAAAAATCTCTAGTTAATTGTCTGATTTACTGTAGTTACTACTACTACTACTCTAACAGCACAATCATGGTCAGAGTGGTAAAGCGCTTATTGATAAGAAAATTGCTAGAGTTTATATTGAAGCGTAGACCATCGTTGTGTTCACGGTGCGGGAGAAGAAATTTACAGATCACCCTATGGGAACTTCCGACACAGGTGGTTGTTCGTAAAATTCGCGGCATGCTGTGCGAGTGTCATCAGCGCGATTTAGTTAACGCGCATAATACTGGTTAGTTTGAAAATCAAATAATTACTGATTCGGTGGTGCGTGTTATTCGTCGACGCGGTTGGCTGAATGAGCCGGCTCTGCAGCCCAAACTCAACGAAAGACGTAAGTAATATACAGCGTTAGTTACTTTTATTTTATTTCCTTTATTTCATAAAATCTTTATATAGTTCGACGGTATGAAGACGAAGAAATGGGATCCGACGCCTATGATTTCGATGAAGAGGGTAGAACCGATTCAGATGATCATAGCAAGGACAACGATGGTGACAGCTCCGCAGGGAATCGTTGGATAAATTTTACCCAGCCATTCTGCGGTTATAAACCAACAAACGGTCTTTTCATGGCCGGCCCCGCGAAAGAACCAGATGGAGCCGTCGCAGGTCTATCGAGACAATACAGTTCAAACGATGATACTAATATCAATATAGACAACGAGAAAGAAAAAAAAGTAGTAGAAGAAGAAGAAGAAGAAGAGGAGGAGGAGCAGGAGAAGCAGGACGAGGACGATGACGAGAAGGAAGAGGAGGAGGAGGACCCGGTAGATTCAGGTAAGCTTTTAATAATACAATTACGCTCACAAACATTAAAAAATCACGCGGATAATAATAATAAAATGAAAAAACAATGTACGAGTCGGACCCAAACGTTTTTCGCTTTATACGATTCACTGTGCCGAGACCGCCGACAATCGAGTTGGCTTACGAAATGCGTCGGCGGTGCCCGGGTGCAGTCGACGGATTCAAGGACTAAAAGCAAATATAAGTTTGTAATTCTTACGCTACAGGATTTATATACATAGTATATAGCTAGCGACAAACAAAAAATTTAATTAAATGAAATAAAAATACTAATAAATGGTTTAATTATGCTTGCAGGTGGACAGACTGGCGATGGAAGGACTGCTGCATGGGGAGGTGATATTTTGCGTCCTGGTGAACGCTTCGGTATTGACAATGAGCAGAGACGATATTTTCCACGCTTTAGGATGCAGGGTCGAAAGACAGATTTTTATTTTCGTCAACCACCGGACGATATCGATCATTTGACATGGTTCGAGGGCGGTTCACGAGATGTTCTCACACGTCTTACACAATCGTGTGGAGGACATGATTATGTGGATATGACTCTGAGCGTTACGTCTTTCGCGCAAGGCCCTGTATGGTTATCATTTCGACCAGCTCGTGACATCGTTCCAGACGATATATGGCGACTAATTAATAATGTAGCTCAGAGCGCGCGCGAATTTCGGATAGACGCTGGTACATGTAGAATGACGATATGTATAGTACGAGGCGTCGAAGGAGCCGATGTAGGCGCCAGGCTTACACACGAGTCTATAGCAAAAAAGTCAATTTTACGCGTAAGTAATCGCGATAATTTGTGTCTACAACGAACCCTTGTCACAGCCCGAGCGCATGCCGAATGCGGTCAAATACGTACGGGCGACCTACACAGACGATGGTGTCAAATTCGGAACGGGCTTCGAGGTGCGCAATATACAACAGTACTTGGTTCGCGAGGGTATAGCGATTTTTGTTTATGAATTTCTCAACTTCGGAAAACGCGTTCCGGCTCTGTACGATGGGCGAAAATGCGTACTCTCTGCAATGGGTAAAATTAATCATACACTCTTTATTCTCTATTACGAGCGTTGTCATCACTACCAGCTAATATTAAATCTCGCTGGTGTGCTAGGTAGACGGGGGTTCTGCGCACAATGTAATTCCAAGTATATTCGAGTATTCGAGCATCGCTGTAGCTATCGATGTGCTCGATGTAAATCCACTTATTTCAACGGCAATAGAGACTCAACCTGAGTATTGCACAGACTGTAATCGTTCGTTCTTTGGTGCTTTTTGTTTCGCTCATCACAAGGATGAGGGCTCCGCAGGTATCACGTCACGTAAATATAGACGGTACAGCGTCTGTAAATCATTGAAAATCTGTAGAGGCTGCTCGGATATGATTAAAACCACAGATAAAACGATGCATATATGTGGTAAATCGTTTTGTATTAGGTGTACAAATAAGTTTTCGCCGTTTTTAATAAACATTGGGAATTTATTGTGAAAGGACGGTACCTAATGTTTTATCCGAAGTATTGTCCATCGCTTGCTAGTATTTTTTCCCATATTTCTGGTAGCATACGGATACCGCGTCGGAAGAATATTTTATCTTTTGAGGCTATCAACGAATCGACCCAATTTTTGGTATCTTTATATGATGTGAAGTCTTGCTCACATAGATCATGCGCCATCGACCGAAACAATTAGAAATCAGAAGGAGCAATGTTTGGTGAATACGGCGGGTGGGGTAAAACTTCCCAATTGAGTGTTTCCAAATAGGTTTTGACCGGCGCCGCAACATGTGGACGAGCATTATCATGCAGGAGAATAATTTTGTCGTGTCTGGAGTAGTAGTGGGCTCGCTTTTCCTTGAGTGCTCGACTCAATCTCATCAATTGTGTTTGGTAGACAGCTCCAGTAATGGTTTCGTTCGGTTTGAGCAATTCATAATACACGACACCAAGCTGATCCCACCAAATACACAACAAGAGCTTTTTTCCATGAATATTTGGCTTAGCTGTAGATGTTGAAGCATGGCCAGGTGGTCCCCATGATTTCTTCCTTTTTGGATCATCATAGTGGATCTATTTTTCATCACCAGTGACTATACGGTGCAGAAAACCCTTTCGTTTATGCCTGGCTAATAGCATTTCACATGTGAAAAATCGGCGTTCAACGTTTCTCGGCGTCAGTTCATATGGAACCCAATTTCCTTGTTTTTGAATCATTCCCAATGATTTCAACCGATGTAAAATTGCTTGTTGAGTCACTCCTAATGTAAGTGCAAGTTCTTCTTGCGTTTGGCACGAATCGTGATCCAATCATGCTTCCAATTCCGCGTCTTCGTACACTTTCGGCCCTCCGCTATGTTCTTTGTCTTCGATGTCAAATTCACCGTTCTTAAACTTTTGAAACCACTCACGACAACTTCTCTTACTTAAGGCAGCCTCACCATATGCTTCTACAAGCAATCGATACGCCTCAGTTGCAGATTTCTTCAAATTGAAGAAGGAAATTTAAAGTTCCCGCAAATGACGCTTATTCGGCTCAAAACTCGACATTTTCGGACACAAAAGAATATATTATACTGATAAAAAATCACTAATATTTTAAGGTTATGTTGTTGCCTGATGTCCAACCATACGATAATGACGTTTACATCTGACAATTTTAACAATAACTTACTGGTAGCGCCATCTTTTGTCAAACGGCGGAAACTTATTTCTACACCTAATATTACATGCAAGCAAACCCGACCGACTACGCATGCCTGTTCTATAGCACCTCTGAAGAAACCAGAGGCGCAAGAGGAGAAGAAAAAAGACAAGCCTTCCACGAGATTTTTAATTTATGATTTTGAGACGCAACAACACAAACAATTGCACGATGATAAATCGACACGAATTCAAGAGCCGAATTTATGTGTTAAACAATGCGTATGTATGACATGTCTGGATATCACAGATATAGTGACCGATTGTGCTGACTGTGGCAAACGTGAATTCGCGTTTATCGCCGATCCTGTTCGGGAGCTCGTGAAATTGGCATTATCGCAAGAATTCAAAAAGACCATCTGTATTACTTATAATGCGAGCGGTTTCGACGCACATTTTATTCTACGGTATTTAATCGAAGTGCAAAAAATACAGTTGCCCTCTCTGATTATAAATGGTAAGAAGATTGTCTCGATGAAGATTGGCGATGTCGTTTTTCTCGATAGTCTAAACCAGGGGTCTCCAAACTTTCCAGCCTTAGGGCCATACTGATTACTCCAGTAAGTTCCGAGGGCCAAAACCATATTATCATTGTTGCCGGTGGAAAAAGTGAAATAGTCCAAAATCTGTCCGCGGGCCGAATGTGGCCCTCGGGCCGTAGTTTGGAGACCCCTGGTCTAAACTATTTACCCATGGCTCTTAGCGCTTTACCTGAGGCCTTTGGTTTCGCTGATGAGGTGGCATCAGGTACATTTCGTCATTTATTCAACACACCAGAATATCAGAATTACTCAGGTCCTCTGCCTGCTCTGCATTTCTACTCACCCGATACCATGTTCTCAGTGGATCGCGAGCGATTTTTAAAATGGTGTAAAGAAGAATCGAGTCGCGTAGATTATAAATTTGATTTTGCGACGCAATTTATGCAATATTGTCGTACAGATGTTATGGTTTTGAAACGAGCGTGTTTAGCTTTTCGAGAGTTACTTATATATATTACCGATACGTTGCGGGAGCGTGTGCCCCTTTACAGAAGCATGCACGATAGCATCAGTATGTATGAGAATATTTCGCAAGAATTTTCTACAGAAAGATCCTATTGCTGTGTTACCACCAGGGGGGTATCGCTGGGGCAACAAGCAGTCGCGCAAGGCCATCGTATGGCTCGTATGGCTCGAGCGTGAGCGCAGCTACCCTATCGTTCATGCTGGACGCACGAGAAAGTATCGCCCTCCGACCGGCCTACCAGCTGTCGACGGATACTACGCGGATGCGGAGGTCCATCACGTTCTTCAATTTCACGGTTACTTTTGGCATGGTTGTCCGCGATGTTATCACGTGAATAGAGATGCTCCAACTAAATTCAGGGATACAATAGATGAGCGATACGAGCGTACCGATCTTATTTCCAGGCGAATCAGATCGAAAGAGTACACTCTAACCGAAATATGGGATTCCGATTTTGACAGATTACTCGAGAATAACGAGGAAATGTCGTACGTGAAAAATTACGCTATAAAAATTACGGAAAATATCCCGTTGGACACCCGAAATTGTACGTAGGTGACGAGTGTCGAAAACTCGTACGACTTGAAAACGATCCAAGTGTCATCGAGGGTCTCGTGAAGTATACCGTGGTAGCACCGCGCGATTTGTGTATCCCCGTACTGCCTGTTCGCATGCATGGGAAATTACTGTTCCCTCTGTGTGGAACGTGACAGATATGTACAGATATGGACACATCTGCGGGCTGTACACACGATGACACGACTGAGCGAGCGTTTGACGGCACATGGGTCGTGGACGAACTCAGAAAATCTGTGTCGCTCGCATATAAGGTGACGCGTATCTATGAAATTTGGCAATATATTGTTACGCAGTATGACTCGACAACGCGACGAGGCGGTTATTTTGCCAAGTACATTGATGCATTCCTAAAAATAAAATAGGAGGCGAGTAGACCGCCAGCAGAGTGTAACGATGACGAGGAAGCAATAGCGCGTTTTATAGAGTTGTACAAGGAGGCTGAGGGTGTATATCTCGAGCGATGTGCTTTACAGTCAAATCCGGGTTTACGTTCGCTCGCAAAATAGGCTCTTAATTCGATCTGGGGAAAGTTTGGTTAACGTGAGAATCTCACGAAAACCGTCATCGTTTTCACACCCGCGGAGCTAATGAATTTACTAACGAGTCCGGAGATTGAGGTGACGGGAATGCTACCGGTTAATCACAAGATCATGTATGTAAACTATGTGAGCAACCGCAATGCTATCCAACCATCCCCGACATCAAATGCCGCGATTGCAGCATACACGACGGCGCAGGCACGCCTAAAACTATACAGTTATCTTGAGGGGCTCGGGCGACGAATATTGTACTGCGATACGGACTCTTGTATTTACGTGAGTCGATCCGATGGTACCGAGTATGAGCCACGAATCGGTCAATTTCTAGGAGATCTCACGGATGATTAAGTGAATACGGGCCTGGTAGTTATATAACTTCGTTCGTTTCGGGAGGACCAAAATTTTATGCATACCTTGTTCGTAAACCCGACGGTACGATTATTGAAAAATGTAAAGTAAAGGGTATCACACTAAACTTTGCGAATAGCCGTCATGTAAATTATAACACATTACAATCTTTCATTATTTAAAAATTCGACGCTATTCGATGCACGGAATTTCATCATGTAGTAACGCGTAAAGAAACGAAATCATGCGAAATTGTTGATACGAAGCGAAAGCGGCACGGGATGTACTCTTCTGTAATATACGGCTATTGTGAAATACGCTGATTAGTTTAACGAAAAAAGTATATAGTTTTAGGGTTGAATTCTCGATATTTAAAAATAATCTTTTTGTGTGATTTCATGTATCGTATTTACTGGATACAATATATTTTTTTTTTAAATTGATTTATTATGTATAAAACCGTTGTCTGCTTGTTCTTTTTGTGCTGCTATTCGTAGCAGCAGCTGCTATCTCTCTACCGTTCCCTTTTGTTCGGACTTTTTTATCGTTGATTCCTTTTGTCCCGTCTTTCTTATCGAGTGTTTCCTTTTGTTCTGAGTTTCTCGTGCTACCTCCATCGACATAATATTCCTGTTTAGAATGACATGATTCGAAAAATTTGCACATAGAGATGTATGCATAGTGAAATATGAATATTGCTTTATTTAAGAGAAATATAAACATTATCGTTATTTAATTTACATACGGTGTAAACGCCAGCTTATACCGCGGGCCCGCGCCTTATCAGCTCGTCAAGGCCGCGAAAATAGCTGATGCCGCGGGGTCACCGCCGCCGCCGCCGCAGCCGCAGCCGTTGCGGTATAAGCTTATTTAAGAGTCAGCTGATTGATTTTGATGGACACTCATCGATATGGATATACGTTGGAAACATGCATGGACAGCCGTGGTAAGCGGTCCTACGGGTTGTGGCAAAACATAGTTTGTCAAAAAATTCTTTAAATACATGCGCGAAATGACGGATGTCCCGTTCGAGCGTATACTGTTTTATTACTCAGAGTGGCAGTCTGGATATGCAGAGTACGGCGAAGAAATCGAATTTTGCGAGGGTTTACCGCAAGCACCAGACTACTCGAATGATACAAGACCTAAACATATGGTCATTGACGATTTAATGCGCGAGGCATCCAACAATCATGTGGACGATCTTTTCACCAAGGGTAGCCATCATAAAAATCTTAGTGTCATTTTCATCACGCAAAATCTCTTCCATCAGGGTCACAAGCAGCGCGATATCTCCTTAAACGCTAATTATATAGTTGTCTTCAAAAATCCACGAGATCGCGTGCAAATTCAGCATTTAGCCCGTCAGGTATGACCCGAGAATCCGCGATTTTTGCAGGAGGTATATTTCGATGCAACAGCTGCACAGCACAGCTATCTATTATTCGACTTGAAGCAATCGACGCCTGATAATTGTCGATTTCGCGCCTGTATATTTCCCGATGTATAATACCATTACGTTTACGTGCCTCAAGAAGCAATAAAGGTTCGTGATGTACCAGTAATGCGCTTGTTATGGCGTTGCGCGGACCTCTCGATAAAAAGCAAATAATTATATTGCAAGCGCTGTGTTATCTGAAGCAAGACCAACGACGTGCAATTTTGCGCAAAGCAGATGTAGCGCTCGTACGGTGTATGTGCGAGTGTGCTCTAAACGTTTTACAGGGAAATGTATGTGCGAGTGTGCTCTAAACGTTTTACAGGGAAACATGAGTCTGAACAACGTGCAAAAGAATTATCTTCGGAGGCACGCTACAATTCTTCGACGACTAGCCGCCAAAAGGGAGAATTGGAGCGGTAAGAGGAAAATCATGGTCGAGCACTGTGTCGGATTTCTCGAGTTGCTTCTTGTACCTAGCTTGGTCTACATGAGCCATGGAATATACCAGAAAGATGGTACTTATTCCTCATGACAACATACATCGTCTCGCTGGACTTGCCACTACTGCTGCTACTACTACTACTACAGACCCGTTGCTCTCCGTATAGACTACCGGTACGCCATTATCGCGCCTTGACTCTGAGCTGAGTGAAATTCTAAACTCTCACTCGTACAAGATCGAGAGAGAGAAATGGATAGCGTACCAGCAGGTTTTACAGCGTTATCTTCACATGGTCGAGTACGATAATGCAGTACCGAATATTTCATCAAAACGAAAAATAGCAATACTCGATAGTCACGAAAATAAAGTCAATGACGTTTTAATGAACAAAGTTAAATCTCGCTTCAATGACACACTTATTATCAATAGCGTACCAAAAAAAAATTTATCTAAAGCAATATCGTTGCATCGCAATTTGCATCGCAGCGCCGTTGGTAAAAAAAATTTTTTATTTCCAATATCGTTTATCTTGTTAACGATGCTATGCGAGCTAGAAAACGCGAGAAACCCATCGGACGATCTCGCTTTGCCAAACTCCTGCGAGATATACAGAGCTACGCGCATTCATTGGCAATCCCGAGTTACTTGTCGAGCCTACATCTACATCATCCTAGACACCGCAGCGGCGTCTTATTTTACCACGCGATAGTGATAGTAGCAGCAGCAACAGCAGCAACAGTAGCAACAGCAATAACGAGGCCGAGATCGCACACTCAAACAGAGATTTAATGCTCACGGCGGAAAACGACATCATCGAGGAGCGAGGAGGGGGATGAAGAAGAGGACGAACAATTGCAAAACATCGCATAAGTAGAGAGCCAGCGACACCCCAGTGAATATCGATCCCCCACACAGTTAGAAAAGAAAAAGAAAATGAATTCATTTAACTGGTCATCGTTAAAATTATGAAAATTTTTCAAAAAATCTATTATGACACCGCTCATCCTGCCTTCTATTGTCGAGCAAAAATGTTGGGCCAGGTGAATCGAAAAGTAGCGCGAAAAAATGTTTTACCTCGGCTCGAGGCACAGGACTCATATAACATGCATCGTCTCGTACGACGACGATTTCCCCGTCGTACGTACAACGTGAGTAATATAGACGATGTATGGGAGGCTGATTTGGCTGATCTTCACTCGATAGCCACGTACAACGATGGGTACCCATATCTGCTTGTTGTTATCGACGTGTTGAACAAATACGGGTGGGTCGAGACTTTGCATGACAAAACGAGCGCAAACGTGGCCCGCGGTCTCACACACATACTCGCACGTAGTAACAATCGTCGCCCGCAGCAATTGCAAACTGATCGAGGCAAAGAATTTATCGGCACTTCATTTCAGCAAATTCTCAAGAACAAGAATATCGATTTTCGCGCTGCTCGTAATCCTGATATAATAGCCTCGACTGCCGAACGCTTTAATCGCACAATAAAAGAGCGAATGTGGCGTTACTTTACATACACGAGAAATAAGTGTTACATTGATGTTTTCCAAAATTTGTCATATGCTTATAATCACATTAGACACAGCGGAACGCGTATTCCTCCGACCGAGGTAACCCTCGAAAATGCCTCTATAGCCCGAGAAAATTTATCACGGCATTACGAGCGTAACGCGAGAAAAATTAAAAAGCCTAAATACAGCGTCGGTGACTTAGTATGTATCAGTACAGCTGAAGCAGCATTCGTGAAAGGATATGAGCGTGGTTCGAGTAACGAATTATTCAAGATTCAACGAATATCAGTGAATCGAGAACCATTCGTATATATTTTACACAATCTGAATAACGACCATCGACGGTATTTTCTACGAGGCGGAATTATCACGAGTACGAGTGCCTCTGTCATCTGAGAAGAGGAACGAGAAAAAGAGGACAAAGAGGAAGAACGCTCGGAATCACCGTCCCTGATAAATACGAGCTCCAAGGATGGCTCTTTCTTTGTCGTACTACCGAGCAACAGTAGTATGCAGTACTTTCCGAATAATACGGCGACGAAATTTATTACAAAACTACCGCGTCAGATACGTTTGCACGGAGAATGGTCTGTTTCTCTTGTGGAAATTATTTATCCGATAACTCTTTTACATGTTCCTACTGTAGGAAATCTCGTAACTTTTGAGGATGGTGATTATGATTTATCGGATTTAAATCTTTTAACGAGGATACGTGCTGATAGAGACCAAGTTCCACCTGGTTTATATCGCTCTATAGACGCTCTTTTGGAGAGGATAAATAAGTTATCTCACGTGGCTGGTCCTTTACGCTTTAAATCGCTTCCGAGCGGGCAGGTCGAAGTGGCTCGCGTATGCGACTATCTACGATACCACGACTTTCACGTATAGCCCGCTATCGCAAGGCTACTGGGATTCTCGGAAGAGGCCTGTAGGTCTGTAATGACAGAACCGCAATGCGAATACGCAGGGTCGAGGCCTGCATCTCTCACCGGTGCTATACCGGGCAGCATGTTTCTATACACCGATATCTGCGAGAGCTATATTACAGGCGATGTACAAACACCCCTCTTACGAGTCGTTCCCATTGATACTGATGACTGTCAGTATGGTTCGATAAAAATTAAATCGTTTTCAACGCCACGATATATACCTCTCTTGCGCAATAATTTACACACTATCGAGATCGATAGAACAGACGAATTTGGAGATCCTATACCATTCGAACAGGGAACGTTGACTGTGACACTACATTTCAAAAGGTCTCACGATTGATTACATCACTATGAATGGTATTGACAGTGTGCAGCACGGAAGGGTCGACGCAGGTACAGCGGTATTAGCTATGTTTATATCGGAACACCTAATCAACGAGGATACGGTATCGGCAGTTTTCTCGGAGGACTGTTTTGTCGAGTGTTATCTTTTTTAAAGAAGGGCGCTAAAGTAGCTGGAAAAGAGGCATTGCGCGCTGGTGTAAACGTAGCCGGTGATATCCTCAATAGAAATATAACCGTGAAAGATGCTATTCGCTGGAGAGCGCAAGAAGCAGGCAGTAATCTCAAACGCAAAGCCTCTGAAAAAATTGACACTCTCATGCGGGGGTCTGGTTATAAAAAGCGCAAAATTTCGCGAACTCCTCATTCATCGAATGAACGTATACCACGACGTATCTCCCGAAAAAGTGTAATAAAGAAAAAAGTAACAAAGGGGAAGAAGAAAAACAGCAATAAGAACAATAAGAAGAAGAAGACTCGTCAACGAATGGTTGCAGATATTTTTGGATAGCTGAAACAAGATGGCTTTTCTACATGCGCACTCGTGCGAGTGTTTTAAATCGGAACTCGAATTATTTTCACTCCCACCGACGCAAACTACTATCGAATGCTCCGATTGGGTGTATTATAAGCCAATTTCTTCGCTAACAAATGATTCACCTATTGAATTTGTTATTCCTGGAGAGGGTGATAAGTATATCGATCTCGCGCATACTATACTTAGTCTCAGAGTGAAAATAACATCTCCTACTACGGAAATTGCCGCGGGTACACCGCCGAAATTAAGTACCGGCCCTGTAAACAATCTCTTGCATTCTATGTTTAATCAGATGGATGTATACCTGAATCAAAAATTAGTTTCACCTCCAAATAATGCCTACGCTTATCGAGCGTACATAGAAACACTTTTGAATTACGGTCCAGCAGCCAAAATTTCGCATCTCACGAGCGTTCTCTGGTACGATGATACCCCTGGAAAAATGGATGATATAACATCGGGAAATACGGGTCTTGTGAAGAGAAAACAATTTTTAAATGTCGGAAAAACTGTAGACTTGCTCGGTCATCTGCATTGCATTATATTCAATCAGGAGCGGTTCCTATTAAACGGAGTCGAGATGCGACTACTCTTGGTGCGGTCTAGAGATTCATTTAGTCTTGTGAGGGATACAAAAAATGGTCAATGCGGCTTAAAGATTCTCGAGGCATCGCTTCTCGTTCGTAGAACAAAAATAGCTCCTGGTGTGCTGCTCTCGCATGCTAGAACTCTGGCAATATTTACGACTAAATATCCTCTTACGAGAGTCGAGGTAAAAGCCGTTTCAATATACTCTGGTGTTCATGAAGAGACTAACGATAATATCGGGTTAGGTCAATTGCCGAAGCGTACAATTATCAGTTTTGTCGATAACAAAGCGTTTAACGGCGACTTCAGTATGAATCCATTCAATTTCCAAAATTACAAGATAAATTATCTCTCGTTGTATGTAGATGGTGCTCAAATACATTCGAAAGCGTTACAACCTGATTTCACAAAAAAACATCTATATGTGGATGCTTTTCAAGCGTTGATTTCGGGAACTGGAATACATTTCTTAAACGACGGTAATTCGATCAATTGCGATAATTATCGCGATGGATACTGTCTGTTTCCTTTTGATTTGACACCCGATCTTTCGGCGAACACCAATTCACATTGGAATTTAATAAAGCACGGTAGTGTGAGAATATAGGTATTATTTGAGGATGCGCTTGCTTCAATGATAAATTGTGTAGTCTACGCGGAATATGATAATGTCCTTGAAATCGATGCCTCTCGCCAAGTATTGGTGGATTTTACCGGATAAGCGAAAAATATCCTGATGTTGGAATAAAATTATTTCGTGTTAAGAGACGTAGAAGCGTCTCTGTGAGTAACTAATCAGTCGAGCTCGAGAATCTGTACGGATTATACGTGAAAATGGATATCGTCGTGGATATACAGGGAATGCGTGATGAAGACTCGGAATTTATTCCGAAATAAATTGCCGTGGTAGAAGTGGATAGACCTCACTCTGCTCATTGAATCGTCGCACCGCTGTGTCACTTTGCCAAATTATCACAGCATTCGATAAGCCAGAGGTCTTGAATGGTACGACGGCGGTGTGAGCTGTAAACAAGCATACGCTAACTTGCGTGAAATTTCGCGAAAATCAAGACGTATCTAGATACGTGGTCACGAGAAGGCTATACTTCTTTGCGATATCACGAGTCATGAAATTTTCAACCTGGAGGATGAAGAGGGCACCCCATCGTACACATTTATGCCGAAACCTTTGCGAAAATGCTTCAGACACGCTATGATAAACGATACAGCGTCTTCGCATTGTGCAATGCACCAGGCTTTCCAAATAAAAAATTAGCTTCGCGAGCACCCATTTAAAGGAGAATCATACATGGATGTTTGGTCACCAAACGAAGAGGAAGGGAGTAAGAAAGAGGAGATATCTTCATCATGTAGTCGTGACACGATCGACGATGCTGTAAAATAAATGTTGCATATATACGTCTTTCAAAGCGTATCGGTCATCATTTAATCATTGGCTATGTGTTCAGCATGAACACTAGAGAAATCTACGAGAGTCTGCAGTATCTACCACTTTCAACCGTTGACGTATACCCTGCTGACAGAATTCCTCGTGTATGGTCGTTACCGGCTGGACTCGTAGTCAACACGGATGACCACGACGGACCTGGAGAGCATTGGATCGCCATGTACGTTGACCATCATGGAAAAGGAATGTACTTTGATGGCTACGGGCACCACCGGTTATACTGCAACATCTTGCACGACCACGAAGAAACTGCAAGTTCTATCGGTCCGGCCTCAAGCAGCTACAGAGTAATACGTCGGATGTGTGTGGACAATTTTGTATTGTATTCCTGCATCTTATGTCGTGCGGCTTCACCATGTCGCGTTTTAATAATCTCTATAGCGATAATGTAATGAAAAACGACAGATAAGTACGTGAATATTACAATACTTTTGCCTCTCGACGATCCGTCAGTGATAAAAATAAATTTAACGGCGGAGGTGTCTCCGAGCGAAGATTACCGTGTTTGCAGGGATGTTGCATACGACGATAAATATGTGTAAAGTGATTTAAATAAATATTGCTTAATTAAAAACAAATACATCGTCTTACTGTGTCTCTTATTTTATAATTATATATAAATTATAATCGAGGTCTCTTGCGCTACGGTATCATATTCTGCGTCTTTTACTGCAGAGCAATCGCTTTACGAGGAGCACAGCGCAAAGCGGTACGCACGTGCAAAACCGCTGACGTTGCATTCAAAGCGGTGCACACCTAGTTATGATTCAGAGGGGCGTTTGTTATCTTTAAGCTCTCTGAAACCCGCCAGCATCATCTGGAGCATTCAGTCTGTCTTCAGCAGTGCCCAACGACGGTATAAATAAAAAAACTCAAAATGTATCCGCGGTATTTAGACGGTGAGCTATCCGAAGCTTTTGTGTGTCGGGAGATATGTGGAACCGGTGACAATACTGTATGCCTGCGGACGGGTCAAATGTGCGCTGCATTACTCAATCTGGAGAATAATTTGGACAGGATGTACATTAAGGTGTTTATTTGGAGGAGTCGTTTTATGATCGAGGACTTGCGCGTTGGGGTGGGTTGTGTAGTTGTGCGGCATCAAAGAGCTATGCACGGGGAGATTGTCGACGTGAGTGATGACGGGTGCTGCGAGGTGTTACTGGTCGATTTCGAGGAATCGATATACGTCGACTGGCCTCACCTATTTCACCCCGAGCCGTCGATTAGTATGTTACCGGTGTTGCTCGTGAAGTGTACGGTATTTGGCCTCGAACATTTAATTGACGAGGACGGAAATCTAGAACGGATCGAGGAAACGTGCGGTAACAATGCACTGATCGGGATACGGATGCGTACCCTTGACGGTGCCTACGCTCCATGGGTGCAAGTAGTCCATATTACACGGACGCGTAGCTACGGATTTTGATGCGTGGATGAGTGAGTGAGTGAGTGAGAGAGAGAGAGAGAGAGAGAGAGAGAGAGAGAGAGAGAGTGCGCGCGCGCGTGTGTGTGTGTGTGCGTGTGTGTGCGTGTGCGTGTGCGTGTGCGTGTGCGTGTGCGTGTGCGTGTGCGTGTGTGTGTATGTGTGTGAGTGAGTGAGTGAGTGAGTGAGTGAGTGAGTGAGTGAGTGAGTGAGTGTGAGTGTGAGTGAGTGTGCCACGACGTTAATATTGTGCTCCGCTACCCTGGAGAGTCGTCGTAGATGCCGCCAACACAAGGGTGAGTTAAAAATTTTATTCCAAGTATGTGTACACCTTTGCTCCATCCTGCTCTTATCTCTACTCTTCCTTGTTCACCGAGGAGATGGTGTGGGTACCATCTCACTTCACCATCTCCAGGTTACCGACTACTCTCGTCAACCTATTGTGGTGCTCGTTTAACTTCACCTCCAAATCTCCGATTATCTGCAATTTATTGTGACTACTATATCTGTGCGAATAACGCATTTTTTAATATACCAAGGATCATTATAATTTTCTGAAACGTCCTGTCTATGCACATAGATATCATAATATGTCGATTAGAAAGTGTAAATAAATTAATGTATCAGGTGGGCTGAAAAGTTCGTAGGCTGACACATAGATGGCGCTACTAGTATTATATCCATATGATTTCTAGTTAGGCCTAACCTTCAAAAGACACGTATATAAATTTAAGAGCTGTCGCACTATTAGTTTGTGAGATATAGCATTTTGAGTGAAGCAACTTTTGTTAGTTTAAAAAATGGATAAAAAAGAATTTCGTGTGTTAATAAAGCATTGCTTTTTGGCGAAGAAAAATACTGTTGAAGCCAAGGCTTGGCTTGATAAACATTATTTGGACTCCGCACCAGGAAAATCAACCGTTGAGAAGTGGTTTGCACGCAGTGGACGCCCCAAAGAGGCTGTTACCGATGAAAACATCAAAAAGTCCACAAAATAATTTTGGATAACCGTAAAGTAAAGTTATTCGAAATAGCTGAGACCCTTAAGATATCAAAGGAACGTGTTGGACATATCGTGAAAGAATATTTGGGTATGCGAAAGCTCTGTTCAAAGTGGGTGCCGCGCGAGCTCACAATCAACCAAAAACAACAACGAATTGATGATTCTGAGCAGTGTTTGGAGCTGTTCTATCGTAATAAACCGGAATTTTTGCGTCGATATATGACAATGGATGAAACATGGCTCCATCATTTCACACCAGAGTCCAATCGACAGTCAGCCGAGTGGACTGCATGTGATGAACCGACTCCAAAGCGTGTAAAGACGCAACAGTCGGCTGGCAAGGTTATGGCATCAGTATTTTGGGATGCGCATGGTATAATATTCATCGACTATCTTAAAAAGGGAAAAACCATCAACAGCGACTATTACGTAACATTATTGGAGCGTTTAAAGGACGAAATCGCGGAAAAACGGCCCCATTTGAAGAAGAAGAAAGTGCTGTTTCATCAAGACAATGCACCGTGTCACAAATCAATGAAAACGATCGCAAAATTGCATGAATTGGGCTTCGAATTGCTTCTGCATCCACCGTATTCTCCAGATCTGGCTCCCAGCGACTTTTTTCTGTTCTCAGACCTCAAGAGAATGCTCGCTGGAAAGAAATTTAGCGCTGATGAAGAGGTAATCGCCGAAACTGAAGCCTATTTTGAGGCTAAAGACAAATCGTACTATAAAAATGGTATCGAAAAATTGTATGACCGCTATATCGTTGTATCGCCCTCGAAGGCAACTATATTGAATAATAAAATCAAATTTTATCCGAAAAAAAATTTTTTCTATGTTAGCCTACGAACTTTTCAGCCCACCTTAAGCTTACTTTGACGTGTAGAAGAAAAGCTTCTTGCATTCCCACCTTCGACTGTCGCCAATTTGGAATCGCCTTTGTTTGCTTTCGAGCAGTAGTCACACGAAATATTTGACTGATATGCGTCAAGAGAAAAGCAATTTTCGCCGCTGCGGTGAAGCAAACGTTAGAAGTCACGATACCTATTTTCACACATCTTAATAACGATGTAATCGAAATAAGTTACAGTATTTAAAACATGATACACATACATGAATTTGCAATAGAACAAGCAGATTGAGACTTTACTTTCGGGAGTTTTTGAATCAAGAAGTTTCGCAGTATTGGCCGCAATGCGTACAATTTTATGGAGCTGCCACGGTACACCGAATAAAGTCCATTTCCAACTAAAATGATCACTGTAGTATGTATCAATAGTATTATAACAAAACTGATGCTATACTTACCAGCTCATATGCTCTCTCATGTTTTTTGAATACGGGATATTTTTTCAGATATTCTGCTATCCCAATACTGGACTGCAGTAATATTGTTCTTATCTCGCTTTTTCCGTTCCAATTTTCAATTATTGTAACCCACGGGCCATCGTTATTCTGCAGCTACATAATAACATCTTGTTTCTCTTCGAAAACTACTGCGGCTGGCGTGTCGGGCGAGTCAGCTGAAAAATAAGTAATTACAAATTACCCATTGCGTAAAATAACAGCTAATCTTCTATGTAGGCGATTCGTGAAATATTCAATTCACCCGTATCAGTTGCACTTCGGTTCGACTTGTTATTGACTTGTCCTTTCATTCCGCCCGAAACAAGGCCAAGTTTCAGATATTTTTGTCGAGTATTAGTCCAGCGCGAATACAATTTTTATTTTCCCGTCACGAATTTACGAAAACGGTTGATGAATACTGTTGCGATTTCCCTTACCTGATGTATTGTATGTTTTGCAAGATAATGAAAGAAAATGAGTTTTCACTCAAGACAGGTGTGAAATAACCAGACGAAAGATGTCGCCAGAGAAAATGGTCTTTATTTCACCTTTTCTCGCTTAACTACAAAAAAAAGTATAAAAAATAAATGAGAAATGAATTTAAAGCAAGTTGAATGAGCCGCACGTACAATTTTATTAATTGTGTGCCGAGAAATGCGTGAGTGAAAACGTGAAGCAGCCCACACTATAAAGCACGCCACGAGGTGAGACTTTTAAGTGTGCACAAATTGAGATTTCTCCACTTCACCTTGATTGAATTTATGTAAATTGTCAATATGCCCCTTTACCGTTTAATTTGGGTCCTATTGAACACGTTTGGGTTGAGTAGATCAGATGAAAGCGATGAAAATTGTCCGAGCCGGTTTTCACGAGAGTACCGAAAAATATCAAGATAGCTGAGCTGTGCGAAAGCGTCGTTGCGCGACGCCGCCGTCAAGCGAGCGATAGATGATAGTTTCTCGCTTGAGTAGCGTGTCTACGAAGTGCTGCCTTGGCTGTACCCACGGCAGCCGAGCACAGCACAACACCAGTAGCAACGAGCTGCCGCACGGCGATCATCGTGGCCGTGCGTCAGCTGATTTCTCAACAAACACCCATATATCAGGGGTACAAATTGAAAATGCGGGTTTGATAACAGATGGCGTTACTAACGCTATACGCATCAGGCAGTACTGTGACTATGTTCATGTCAAAGCTACGTCTTATAGCTTTAATTTTCAGTATGTGTCAATTTGTCGCAGTGTCAAATTCATAGTTTTTTTGAGCTCTCAATATGTCGAGTTTCGTGCCAACAAAACAGCATTTGCGGGAAGTTTTAATTTACTTCTTTAATTTGAAGAAAAGGGCTGCTGAAGCACATCGATTGGTCTCCGAGGCTTATCCGAGTCATGTTCCATCGGTTTCAACGTGCGAGAGATGGTTTGTGCGGTTTAGAAGTGGTGATTTTGACGTTGAGGACAAAGAGCGGCCGGGCCAAGTGAAAAAGTTTGAGAATGCTGAATTGGAGGCAATACTCAATGAAGACTCGTGTCAAACTCAACAAGAGCTCGCAGATTCATTGGGAGTGACACAACAAGCTATTTCCCATCGTATAAAAGCCCTCGGAATGATCCAAAAGCAAGGACATTGGGTGCCGTATGAGCTGAAGCCGAGAGACGTCGAGCGCCGTTTTTTTGCATGCGAACTGCTGCTCGAACGGCAAAAACGGAAGGGTTTTTTGCATCGCATTGTCACTGGTGATGAAAAGTGGATCCATTACGATAACCCGAAGCGCAAAAAATCATATGGTTACCCCGGCCATGCATCATCATCGACGGCCAAACCAAATATTCACGGCGCCAAGCTCATGCTCTGTATTTGGTGGGACCAGCTGGGTGTGGTGTATTATGAGCTATTGAAATCGAACGAAACCATCACAGGAGCACTATACCGAACTCAATTGATGCGTTTGAGCCGCGCACTCAAAGAAAAACGGCCACAATACGAGCAAAGACACGACAAAGTAATTTTGCAACATGACAACGCTCGGCCACATGTTGCAGCGCCGGTCAAAACATACCTACAAACGCTGAAATGGGAAGTCTTACCCCACCCGCCGTATAGCCCAGATATTGCTCCTTCCGATTACCACCTTTTCCGATCGATGACACATGGCCTAGCTGACCAGCGCTTCCATTCTTACGAAGAAGCCCAAAAATGGGTCGATCACTGGATAGCAGCCAAGCCGGCCGAATTTTTTCGCGACGGTATCCGTAAATTGCCAGAAAGATGGGAAAAAGTTGTGGCTAGCGATGGACAATACTTTGAATAATTCATTTGTTACCATTTTTTCAGAATAAACGTTCAAAAATAGAAAAAAATCCCGCATTTTCAATTTGTACTCCTGATACTTCATAATAAAGATAAATTCTAAGTAGGTTTAAAAAGGCAAATTTTCTTATTGCTTTTATTTGGATTATTATTTATTATATTGGGTCTGGGAAAAAGTTCGTGTCGTTTTTTTTCGAAAAATTCAACTGGTTTTCTTATAGTGTGAAAATGAATTTATTTAACTTTATTCAGATTAATTAATTAATCAATATGCGGTCATATGTTTCTTCAGAGTGATAAATCTTAAGCGACAATGTTATTGATCAAATTTCTATGATGGAATATTTTTTGGCAGTTCGCAACCCGGTTAGAGTCAGCGCCGTCTGGTTCCCTGTGTTATCGATCTCAGAAAGATCTCTAACAATTGAATCTTTAATTATTTGTCAGCAACCCGGTTGCGAACTGCCAAAAAATATTCCATCATAGAAATTTGGTCAATAACATTGTCGCTTAAGATTCATCACTCTAAAGAAACATATGACCGCATATTGATTAATTAATTAATCTGAATATGTTTCGTTCTTATTGAAAACAAATAAACTATTGCCGGTATTGGATATAAATGGTCTTAATATAAATAATTTAAATATTGAATTTTTAATGTAGCATATGTCAAGTATATTATAACATGTATGCACAGAATAAATGTGAAATACTACACATGAAATATTACACAGAATAAATGTGAAATACAATTTGCAATGAATTGAGTTGAATGAATTACAATATAACGGATATTGAAGTTGAATTAACAATGTGATGTCGAATGACTGACTTGAATGTGACACTGAATGATGAGTTGAGTGCAAATGATTCTCGCAATTGAATTGAAGAATATAAATTAAACTGAATTTAATTTGTGGCATCAAATGAATGATAATCACGGTGTATATGAATATTTTTGCCACGTAGTGATGGTTACGGAATATTTGAGATATTACAAGTGTATCTTATAATATATGTTTGAATCAATCATGAATTATGTTAACTACGTTAACCGACAGTGTATGAGATTTATACATTATAAACAATGAGTTGAACAAAAACAATAACTTGAATGAGCAACGTAGAATATAGCACTATACTGAACCTTTGGACTCACAATGGCTGACGCCACGTGGTGAATTACACACTGCAATTAATTGAACGCAATTAATTGCTTGATCACACGAATTAATGAGTTTAATGTCTCTTGGAATTGTCTGTTTCTTTTGAGAGTAAAAACATGTGAACCGTCCAATACCCTCAATGCATACATTAATGCTACACTGAATTTAGGGTGATTTGGTTTACTGAATTAGTACTACACTTTGCGATGCGGGTCGAGAGCACGAGTGCTTGGTATGAATGTCCAGTCTAGAGTGATCAAAGATGGATGGAGAGATAGCGTCGTGGTGATTACGTTGTCGGCGGAAATCACTGCAACACTTATCTGCCACATGTTGATTGATGATTGGTCTAGCACGTGGTGTATGCGCGAGCGTATGATCAGAAAGACATAAAGGTGTCCAGCTGATAGATGATTGGATGGTCAATTCACTACGTGGACTTACTGACCATCTCACTAATAATTATAAGCGATTCCGAGGTCAAATTGACCAATTAGTCCATGAGGTGCTGCCACCTCATGTCCCCACAGTCCAAACACACACAAGTGATAAAAGGATCGAGTGAGATTTCCGTACCACGGGTCGATCAACAATGTCCGGACGGTATAGGAGAGACCGACTGTATACCTTCTTCATAATCACAAAGTCCAAACAAAATAAAGTTTAACACTTGACATTAAAAATAGAGATCGTGAATTGATGTTGCTAGAGCCGCGGTGGCGTAATTGGTAACGTACCAGGCTAGAATTCTGGAGTTCCCGGTTCGAACCCGGGCTGTGGCAATGTTTTTTCACGATTTCTTTAGAATTTAAAAATCGTCAGGTCTGGTTGCTCGATTAATTCTTAATGAATGAGTGAGGCAATTAGAGCTGACAAATAATTGAAGATTCGATTGTTAGAGATCATTTGAGATCATAGAAATTTGGTCAATAACATTGTCGCTTAAGATTTATCACTCTGAATGTATTGAAACCAAATATGCTCCATTATTATCGACAATGTTTCGCCATTTTTCGGGTAGAACCATGATGCCATCGGTCAAGAACTTCTGTGGTTTCTGGTTGAAAACTGAATCAAGTATTTTTCACAGGCTTCTTTTGAAAGCAGCTTAATTCTATTGAGAGAGTTCTGCAGAGATCGGAATAAGTGATAGTCAGAGGGTGCTATGTCTGGACTATACGGTGGATGCATCAAAACTTCCCAACCAAGCTCTTGCAATTTTTGACGTGTCATCAAAGAAGTGTGTGGTCAGCCGTTGTCATGATGGAAGACAACACCTTTCCTATTAATCAATTCGAGCCGTTTTCTTTCAATAGCTTGGCGTAGTCTCTCCAGTTGTCCACAGTAGAATTGAGAATCAATCGTCTGACCAACTGGAAGTAGCTCATGGTGGACGATTCCCTTCCAGTCCCACCATAAGCATCCATTTTTCATCACCGGTTATAACACGTTTCAGAAATGGCTCGATTTCATTGCGTTTCAGCAGTGCATCGCAGATGTTAATTCGGTCTATCATGTTTTTCGCAATCAACTCATGAGGAACCCATACATCGAGCTTCTTTTTGTATCCAGCTTTGTGTAAATAGCTCAAAACAGTTTTATGGTCAATGCCTAGCTCCATACCAATATCGACACTGCTGATATGCTTGTCTTGCTTGACTTTTTCCAGAATTTCATCAGCTTTTTCAGTGATTGGACGACCGGAGCGTGACTTTCACATAAAAATCATCTTCCACATAAAGATTACCAGAACGAAAGCGAGCGAACCATTTCCGCGCAGCAGATTTTGATAAAGTACCTTCACCGTGTATACGGTACTTTATTTGTGCTGTGTAGCACACATTTTTTCAAAAGCCTGCGCAGCGTTCTTCCCTTTGTCGTAGTAATATTGGAAAATATAGCGCAATTTTTCATTACTTTTCTCCATTTTCAAACGCAAACAACTTTCCAACCACTACACCAATTTCGATGTTTGTACACTCAAACTAACGCTCGAAGTGTCACCTTTCCAATGAGCGTTTAGTGGTGTCGCTGCGTTCTGTATTTCCTGACTTATTTGCAATTGATGCCATCTATCAGGAAAAACGCCACAAACTTTTTCCCAGACCCAATACTTTGCTCTCGGTCCGAAAAGTTTTCACGATTTGATCTGCCAAGTAAAGGAAGCATTCGGGCGATATACTAAAAGGATAAAATATACTTCGATTCAGTTGTCGGCATCGTAAAAAATCGTCCAGTGTTTTGTTTCTTGTGTAGACATTCCAAATAGCCTGACTTTTGGCGGGGACTTATAAGAGCTCTCCCAGATCCTCACAAATTAAAACTAAGTCAATAATAATAGTCATCAATGCTAACAAAATAATTACAAAAAGCCATTCAAAAACTATTAAAAGATAACTTCAAGACATTGATTAATAATAGTCATACCGGAAAGTAATCTAATCTTTGAACCTGATGACCGTCTCGGATTTCAATCAATATTTTCTATATAACTGTTCTAACTATATGTTGTGCCGCGAATTATTCGAGTATAATAATTATTATAAATTATTAATATTATTCATTATTATTATTAACCATTATTTCTCCTTTGGGCGCGAGGCTGCTCGCCCGAAGTAGAAAGAATGTACAAACGTATGCAACAACCCGCGAACAATGACCGCTCGAGCTACAACTTGCAGCAATATAAGACATTTTTACAAACTCATCGATTTTGCCAAAGGTAGTTGATAACTCCTTTACCGAAATCAGTTTCAATAGTAGATTCAGTCTGAACGGTTGGTTCCTCGTCGACGACTGGAGAACTTATTGAATTATTGTACTATCCTTTTATTGCCACATAATAGATAACGGAAAGTTGCCGTTGTCTATAATAAGCTACCAACTATTACTTTTACCGTAAATTCACGTGTTATCATTTACTCGAGATCTATCTTCTTATCGGCAAACAATCCCAAGAATAATAATTTTTAATATTATCCCGATGACCGTCACATCCCAATTAGGCGATACCGGCATAACATATAGTGTAACGGTAATTTTTATCGTTAACATTAATTTTTATCTTCCGAGTGGAAGGATTCGGGCTCAAACACAGGGATAATTAATTTAGACTTCTGAGTAGGTAAAAGTAGGGTTTATTTAACACTGGCGCCGTTTACCAGTACAGTTAATTTCTGATACGCTGATACATGCAGTAGTCCTACGATCTTCTTTATCTCCCGTGATGGTGGACCCTCCACTCTGCCGCTCTCTCGACTCGTGGAGAACTAGAGAACTTGACAGAATTCGGGTGCCTCCGTCTTATTTGTAATCCTCACAGGCAGCTGGACGCGCCTTTTGCTATGTTCGGAGACTTGTTGCTGGCTCGCCTGTCAGCTGTCATGCACGCCGGATCCGCGCTCGCGTCATCTCGTTTTTAGAAAAATGGTAAAATTTGGTGTTCCTACGTAGTTATTTGTAAGTGTTCTTGTTCCAACGTGTCCGTGCCGTCCTCGTTTACCGTCGGTGCGCGTTTTCTTGGTGATGGGACTTTTGAGTGGTAAATTACATTGTTTTTATGTGGTTAGGTGTACCCGGGAATGTGATTTTCAATTTGTTTTTTTTAATTAATAGTGGACTAAGTTTGGTGGAAGTCCGCCGACACCTTGGGTGGTTCGATACTCTTCGTCTCTGGATTCCTTCAATTGGATTTTTGACTCAGGTGAGTTCTTTATGTCTCTTTTTCCTTGAGAGTAGTATGTGTACACCTTTGCTCCATCCCACTCCTATCCCCACTTCTTCCTTCCCACTCTGCTTGACCAGCGTGGGTAACGTGGAGATGGTAAAGTGAGGTGGTGTAGGTACCTTGGTGAACAACGAAGAGTAGAGATAAGAGCAGGATGGAGCAAAGGTGTACACATACTTGGAATAAAATTTTTAACACACCCTTGTGTTGGTGGCATCTACAACGAGTCTCCAGAGTGGCGGCGCACAATATTTACGTCGTGACACGCTCTCTCTCACACACACACACACACACAAACACACACACACACACACACACACACACATACATACATGCACAAACGCACATTCTCTCTCTCACTCACTCACTCACTCACCCACGCATCAAAATCTACAGCTACGCGTCCGTGTAATATGGACTACCCGCACCCACGGAGAGTAGGCACCGTCAGGGGTACGCATCCGTAACTCGATCAGTACATTGTTACCGCACGTTTCCTCAAGCCGATGTAGATCTCCGTCCTCGTCAATTAAATGTTCGAGGCCGGATACTGTACACTTCACGAGCAACACCGGTAACATACTAATCAACGGCTCGGGGTGAAATAGGTGAGGCCAGTCAACGTATATCGATTCCTCGAAATCGACCAGTAACACCTCGCAGCACCCGTCATCACTCACGTCGACGATCTCCCCGCGCATAGCCCTTTGATGCCGCACAACTACACAACTCACTCTAACGCGCAAGTCCTCGACCACGAAACGACTCCTCTCAATAAACTCCTAAATGTACATCCTGTCCAAATTATTCTCCAGTTCGGATAATGCTACGCACATTTTGCCCGTCCGCATACACACGATATTATCGCTGATACCACATATTACCCGACACACAAAAGCTACCGATAGCTCCTCGTCTAGATACGTCGGATACATTTTCTTTTCGCGATTTAGACTTTCGTCGTGCACTGCTAAAGACAGACTGAATGCTCCGGATGACGCTGGCGGTGGGCACAGCGTTAGAAGATAACAAACGCCCCTCTGAATCATAACTAGGTCTGCAGCGCTTTGAATGCAATGTCAGCGGTTTTGCACGTGCGTGATATGTGCTGTGCTTCACGTGAAGCGATTGCTCTGCAGTAAAAGATGCAGAATATGATACCGTACGGCGAGAGATCTTGGTTATAATTTATATATAATTATAAAATAAGAGACACACTAAGCTGTGATTGTTTTTAATTAATCAATATTTTATTTAAATCACTTTTCACATATTTACCGTCGTATGCAACATCCCTGCAAACACGGTAATCTTCGCTCGGAGACTTCTCCGCCGTTAAAATTATTTTTATCACTGTCTGATCGTCGAGAGGCAAAAGCGTTGTAATATTCACGCACTAATCTGTCGTTTTTCATTACATTATCGCTGAAGAGATTATTAAATCGCGACATGGTAAAGCCACACGACATAAGATGCAGGAATACAATACAAAATTGTCCACACACATCCGACGTATTACTCTGTAGCTGCTTGAGGCCGGACCGATAGAACTTGCAGTTTCTTCGTAGTCGTGCGAGATGTTGCGGTATAACCGATGGTAGCCCGTAGCTATTAAAGTACATTCCTTTTCCATGATGGTCCGTCGTGGTTATCCGTGTTAACTACGAGTCCGGCAGGTAACGATCATACACGAGGAATTCTGTCAGCTGGGTATACGCCAACGGTTGAAAGTGGTAGATACTGCAGACTCTCGTAGATTTATCTAGTGTTCATGCTGAACACATAGTCAATGATTAAATGATGACCGATACGCTTTGACAGACGTATATAAAGGGTGGTTAAATTTGAAGGGCCGATGTTGATTTCGAATGAAACACAAATTATTTAGGAAATTATTGTCAATTCTTTTTATTATGATAATATGGTATGGTTCAATTATGTATGGAACAAAATATCGGCCAAATGGCCGCCGCGACCTCGGCGGCACACCTCCATCCGATGGTCCAAATTTTCGATGACGCTTAGGCATAATTGAGGTTCTATGCCGTTAATGTGCCGAATTATCTCATCCTTTAGCTCTTGAATTGTTGCTGGCTTATCGACGTGTACCTTTTCTTTCAAATAACCCCAAAGAAAGAAGTCCAACGGTGTCAAATCACATGATCTTGGCGGCCAATTGACATCGCCACCACGTGAGATAACACGGCCATTGAATTTGTCGCGCAAAAGAGCCATTGTTTCGTTAGCTGTGTGGCAAGTGGCACCGTCCTGTTGAAACCACATATCGCCCACATCCATATCTTCCAATTCGGGCCATAAAAAGTTCGTTATCATCTCACGATAGCGAACACCATTCACAGTAAATGCCTGACCGGCCTCATTTCGGAAAAAATACGGCCCGATGATGCCGCCAGCCCATAAATCGCACCAAACAGTCACTCTTTGTGGGTGCATTAGTTTTTCGACAATCACTCTTGGATTATGATTCGCCCAAATGCGGCAATTCTGCTTATTGACGAATCCACTGAGGTGAAAATGTGCCTCATCACTGAAGATGATTTTCTTCGAAAATTGATCATCCACTGTTGCCATTTCTTGCCACCATTCTGACCATTGACGACGTTTGGAATGGTCAAGAGGCTTCAGTTCTTGAGTCAATTGCACCTTATAAGCGTGTAAATGCAAGTCTTTATGCATAATGTTCATCAACGACGAGCGTGAGAGGTGCAATTGTTGGGCACGACGACGAGTTGAGGTGGACGGCTCTTCAGCCACACTATCGCGAACAGCAGCAATATTTTCTGCAGTACGAGCTGTACGAGCATGCACTGGTGTTTTAATATCTCCTACAGACCCGGTTTCCTCAAATTTTTGCACGATTTTTCCGATTGTACGCACATTTGGACGATTAAATTGACCGAAAAAATCACGAAGTACACAATATGCATTTTGATTTGAACGCCCATTTTCATAATAAGCCTGAATAACTTTAACGCGTTGCTCGATTGTGTATCTTTCCATGGTTCAAATTGAGTTAGTCTGAAATTGAGAAATGTCAAATGAAATGCAGAAAAAAACTTGACGTTTAGGTGTGGTTCACATTCAACATCGGCCCTTACAATTTAACCACCCTTTATGATGATACGAGGACTATTTGAAAAGTTTCCGGCCTTTTTAAGAAAAATACATATCTCGAAGCAAAACAAAATTTATTTCTCCATGCAGTTTCCTGCAACTTGATAAATTTATTCCAATGTTTCGCCGGTTTAAGGGGATGCCCTTAAACCTTCAGAAAAAAATTGATTGTCTAAACCTGAAAAATACTGGTTTACAGCGTTTTTCACATCAGCATTTGACTTACTTTTTTTTCTCCCGAGACATTCTTTCAAATTAGGAAACAGAAAAAAGTCGCTGGGAGCTAGATCTGACGAATAGGATGGGTGCGGACGCAATTTGAACTTCAATTCGTTCATTTTTGACATTGCGACCATGCACGTGTGAACCCGACCGTTATCCTGGTGAAACAGGATTTTTTTCTTGGCCAAATGCAGACGTTTTTTCTTAATTGTGGCCTTCAATTTATCTAGCAATGCAGCGTACTACTGTCCGTTAATTGTTCCACCATTTGCAAGGTAATCGATAAGAAAGATGCAAAGAGAACGACCTTTGCCTTCTTCGGAGTTGGTTCCCCCACCGCAATCCACTGCATTGACTGTTGTTTGGTCTCAGGCGTATGGTTATGTACCCAGGTTTCATCGACGGTTATCATTCGCCGCAAAAATTCCGCTGGAGTTTTTTGATACAACCCTTAGATTGTGTCTTAACACTCGCGCGACATGTCCGTCCGTATGCGCTTTTGGTCGATCGTCAACAAGCGCGGCACTAAGCGTGCGGATAATTTTCCCATATCCAAATCTTGATGTAAAATCTTGTACACCCGTTCAGATGATATTCCACAAGCCTCAGTAATATCCTCAACAGTCAATCGACGATCTTCCATCACAGTTTAAGGTGGTGTGTATATTACTATTTTTCAAAACATTCAAAATAAAGACAAAAAACTTGACCCTGTAGCCATTGTCGCCAAATGCAATCCTGAATACCCTTGTCCCATTCGGCTGTGTAGAAAAAAAAGTTTTAACGCAAGCTATGAAGAAGGAAACAGCCAAAAAACATAACAATCGTTTTGTCAATAACAACTAATAATGTTAAAAGTTATAAGATTAGACAAAAAGAAACACATCCGTCACAGTATGATTACTGGCAGTTCTTATTTAATATTCTTATTTAAAAAATTGCTTAGATGCTCCGCCCTATGCCCGAAGCATTGTTCGTTACCCCTCAGCTATGGATCTGTACATCTTGTTCTAATGAGTACAGAAAAAACTTTTGGAACATCGTGGCAGCAGCGCGATTACATGAACTGGATTACACTCACGCCTGCGACCAGCACTCGCCAATTAAAAAAGCAAAATTAGAAAACTGCAGATTGCTTCCTTATTATGTTATCAGAAAGCCAAAATCGAAACACTTATGGTAATACTCAGTGCCACAAAGAGAAAAGGACGCCGGCATTTGTTTCCGTTCTATCCGACTTTCTTTCATAGCACCGTACACTGAACGAGCTACACGATAACCATCCATGTACTGCAGTGAAAAAAAGATAAATGATGAATATTTTCGCTTCGTTTCTCTATCGCTCGGCTGTGGATCTGTACATCGGGCTCCAAAGTGTAGAGAGAAAACTCTTCCAGCATCGAAAATAGTGCGATTACAACCGCGCGCGACTTGTTTCGCACACACATGAGTAGTATAGGCCCTTTATAGAATGACAGGGCATGGCTTCTTGGTGCCGGGGCGTGTCTAGACAAGCCCCGCCCTCTCACTACCACTAGCCCCACCCATGCTGCTTTCTCATTAGTGGGTCCTTGGGTGTGGAGGGAGCATGTCTGTCCCCACCACCCCACCCCCGTTCCTGACTGGTCCCCCGCAACCCCACCGCCCTACTTCCAACCCTGATTGTGCCCTAGCAGTCCCCACCCCCAGACCACATATCCCAGTGTTCTGATTGGTGCAGCGTCGTTGCGCCATTCGACGGATTTTGATCCATACTCAATTGCCGATGCGTTATCTACTATTGTTAATCGTGTTACCAACAGTCGGTGAAAGTACATCAAATGTTGGCAGCCGGTCGAGTAAAAAATGTATCGGCGATCGGTAAAGTAGACCGGTTGTCAACCGTTGGTATGTAGCCGATCATCACTAGCACAAATTTGTGACTTACGGAAGATAAGTAGATTGGGTCTTACGGTAAATAATATTGTGTACCCCTATCAACCGGTTAAACATGCCCGTCGTCGATAATCAACCCCCTTCCATAGCTTATTTAAAAATTTTGTTATGTAATTAAAAAATTTATCAATTAAAACTACTATTTATAACAACGGTAAGTGAAAACGCTAGTTATTTTTCAGCTTCATAAAAAAGTGTTTTATTTTAACATTCCTGTATAACAAACATGCATTATTCTTGTTCACTCGTAATTTTCAACGACATCCGGTACAGTTATGGCGAGCTGGTGCTGGACCGTCAATATGTGTTTTCGTACCCGATTTGTTGTAATGTTCATGGCACGGCAGGTACGAGGAGACCTCACGGTCAACCTGCTGATGCTCCGGTAGTTTGTCATACAGAATTCGTATTTTTCCTCCCCAATGTTTCAACAGCAGCGGTTTCGGTATGTATGCGAGCTCAGCTTTGGTCAAGTCCTAGGGATCCTTGCAGCAGTCGATCACGAGTATACTGTCAATAGTATTTATTATAGTTGGAAAGAGAGGCAAAGATACTTTCACCACGACATTTCCTTTCCAACGAACTTTTTTCACAGCTGTTACGATTAGATATATACATCTGGCGTCTCTTTGATGGCCATCATAGGTAATGATGAAAATGTGTATGGTGGGAGTACCTTCGAATAATAATAATAAGACAGGAAATTCAAAGTTTCGAATTTGATCATAGTAATTTCAAATCGTTTTGTACACGTTTGTATATACGTGTTTTTATTATTATTTCACAAAATTACTTAAATAAATTCGCATATAATATCGTTCTGTACACGCTTGTATGTATAAAAACACATGTTTTTATTATTATTTTACAAAATGATATAAATAAAACCGCATATTTTGATCGTTTTTACACACATACATATATATAAACTACAATAATATTCATAAAGAATAAAAATAATGCACACAACTGTATACATAAACGTACGCATTCACACACACACACACACACACACACACACACACACACACACACACACACACACACACACACACACTTTCTCAGCTATTTTTATCTTACATAAAGTATCTTATAAACTAGTTAACTAATATTATATTATATTATAATTTTATAACATATTCTTTTAACATACGCTTTAATGTTGTAAGTCTATCACACTGCTTCAGTTCCAATGGCAACGCGTTATACACTTTTATCCCTTCGTAAAATATACTTTTTTGCGCACTACTTGTTTTTCGAAATTGTATCACAATATTTCCCGCTTGTCTCGTACTCCTTTCATTCTCGTCCCCTACTAACACTATCTTCTTTCCTAGTTGCTCAGGCAACATACCTTTTACAAGTTTAAAAACAAATATACAAACATTATAATGTAGTCTCTGCCTTATGGACATAAACTGCAGTGCGTGCAGCATTCTTTCAATCTTGGTATACCTATCACATTGCAAAATGACTCGCATGGCCCGGTTTTGCGCAACTTGCAGTTTCGTCAGCTGAGTCTCACCTACACCTGCTAGTATCGTAGCACAATACTCAAAGTGTGGTGCTATAATTGATTTATAAACCATGCATCTAGTATAAACCCGATATGTCGCTACCAATTCTATTTAAAAAACTGATTTTTTCCCCTATTTTCTTTAACATATAATCACAGTGTTCCTCAAATCTGAGTTTACTATCAATAATTACTCCAAGGTATTTGGTACTTTCCACACGTTCTAACATAGTGCCATCTAAACATTTTAGTGTAATATTTTTCTCAATTCTTTTCTTATACTTCTAATTACCATAAACTTAGTTTTGCAGCGTTCATTTTTAACTTATTTCTATTCATCCAATTTTCTACTATAGGTAATACCCTGTTTAATTTCTTTTCTACCTCTTCGCTGTTTCCTCCTTTCACATATATTATTGTGTCGTCCGCAAACATTTTAATGTTACACTCTTCTGGACAGATTTGCACAATATCATTGATGTATATCGTGAATAGCAAAGGTCCTAATACTGATCCCTGAGGAACCCCATACTTTGTCATAATTCGTTTTGACCACCGATCGTTAAATCTAACTTGTTGTGTTCTGTTACCTAAATATGACCTTAACCATTCTAGTACCAT